>LR738712.1:32100432-32151723 GCA_902687465.1 Secale cereale
CACAAGATTAATTGCCACATAAATTATGTGCAAAAATTAAATAGTTGACTGATTTCTATAGAACGGGGCAATTGATGCCGACCATGGTTCTTCAGCCTTGACATCAGGATGGCCGAATATCCTCGCCGCGTTGTACCGCTTGTTGCTCGGAATCGGCTCCCCGTTAGGCGCATAGCAGTCACAGATGACCTAAACAAGGTTAAAAAAAAATACAACAGGTGAAAAAGCATTCATGGACAAATTTCAAAATTCATTGACACAAATAAACAACAATACAAAATCCATGTATGAGAAAAAAGGAGGAGGATCTTGATCATTGTTACCAGGATGTTGTTCCCCTTCCTGAACGGGTCCCTGAAGATGGCTTGAGGGCTTGGCAGAAGCAAACAGATGAAATTCAGATTAGCTCAGCCTCAAAGGCACGCAAGCCAAGGCATGGTTATCTCTTATCTGATGATGAGTGCAATCAAGGGCATTAGTACTGCGTACGTACCGGAGGATGACCTCGCTGTCGTCACCCGTGGCTTGGCCGGTGCTGGAGCCGTCGAAATTCCACTTTGGAAGCTTGCTGGGGTCATCCACAGGCCCGGGCAGCGTCTGATTGTGAATGTCAAAGCCATCCAAAGGGTCATAGGAAGTGTTAGGAACATGCTTGCAGTGCCGCCAGAGCTAGACAAAAATGGAGCCGGCCGGCGAAGTTATGAGTCATGGAGGTTTAGGTAGGCTTACCCTGGCTTTGCTCCTGACGTCCATGCCAGTGCCGCCGACCCTGAGTTAGGCATGGTAAGGTGTAAATGGAAGTAGGTTAGTAATAAGGCCTAAAAGCACAATGCTGAATTTCCCATTTTATTGACTTATAGTGTACTACTAGTATCATGCTCATGGAGATACAAATCATGATGAGCGGCACCCGACCAACGCATAGCTAAGAATAAGATGCACAGAGTCGATACTAACAGCCTGAAAAAGAAAAAGGAAAAAGAACAGTATATTGGCAACAGATCAAGGTGTAAAAACAAGAAGAGAAGGGGTTTTACTGGACTCAGATTTGAGAAACGCACTAGTATATATAGTACTCCAGTAAACTAAACTAGAAATAAACGTCAGATGGGATTTGTGGAGAGGGAAAAAAAAAATCCGTGGCCTGCCTGATTTGAAAAAAAAAACAAAACAAGAAGAAAAGGGTTTTTACTGGACTCAAAACTGAGATTACAAGAACCAGCAGGGAAAGGATGAAGTGGATTTTTTGTGCTGAAGGAAGGTGAGATGGGAGATTGGGACAGTGCTGAGGAAGTGGGGGGAGGAGGAGGAAGCAGAGCGATGTTACCATATGTACTCGGCGATGATCTTGCCGGTGCAGCCGGTCAGGTCGAGGTTGAGAAGCTCGGCGAGCGGAGACATGGCTGCCTCCTCTTCTTCTTCTTCCCCGGAGACGGAGCCGGAGCCGGAGATGGAGAGGGCAGAGCAAGCTGAGGGAAATGGTAGCTCTCTTGGAAATGCGGGACAGAGGAGTGGTGTCGCCGTAGCTGGCCCTGCCCCTCTATAAGTAGGAAGTAGGCAGCGACGCCGAGGAGGCCCGAAAGGTTGGTGGGCGTTGCGGGCGGGGGGTACGTACGGCTGTCCTTGCGTGCGTACGTTTCCACAGACTGCGCGCACGGAACACCTTTTCTACTGTACCAGTAGTACACGGGACGCCAGCGCACCCGATCCGCGCGCGTACGGACAATCGCGCGCTGATCCGCACTCCACCATCAGCTCTTCCGCTCTCTTGTGCGAGTTTACTTTAATTTAAAGTGTCATTCGCTCGGTCGGGGAAGGGGAAATTGGCCATGGCCACGGCCCACGGGAGACGACTGAGACTGACTTCTCCTCCTTTGCTTATGCATGAAGCAGCTGGCTGGACAGTGCTGCTCCGGTGGTGGAGGGCGAGTTCACGTTCTCTTGTCCCGGCGTCCGCGCAGTGCGAATCCTAGTGGACTGGCTGACTGGCCCGACGGGTCTTCCTGAGGGGTCGAAGTTGGATGGTGACATGAGTGAGACGTGCGTGACACCTGCTAAGATATGTGGGAAAGTGACTGATGTGCTGCTCCGTGACCACCTTAGTAGCAAATCTGATTATGACTTTGAGACATGTGGTTTCGAACATCAGTAGCTAAGTTGTTGTGCCTGCCATGCCATCCCTATCGTTGCCAAAATACATTCACCTAACAAGTTCATGGGGAAATTGTTGATGCTCAAAAATGGCATGAGCGCAAAGAGTGATTTGAGGGCTTGAGGCTATAACGGGATGAGTTTAAAATTATGAGTTCATGTCATCATTTGATGGTCCTCGTCAAGATGATTGAAATAAATATGAAGATAGACCAAAACGGAGCCCAAGTGCAAAAGATAGGCCAATTTCGGAAATACCCGTGTTGACATCAGATTAGAAAATGGCATGGAACCTAATTAAGATGGCCTCAAATGAAAAAGTCTTCAACTGCAAAGTTCTTCGTCTCGTCGAAACGGACAGTTTTGATATAAAAATTGTCCCCATTCGAGTTCGTACGCAAAAGTTACAGGCAAAACCGTGCGCTGCAGCCATGTTTGGCCGGATCATCCGGGCCGGGGCCCGGATCATCCGGGAATTGAAGCAGCAATGATAACAGAAGGTTTGCGATGAAGCCGGATGATCTGGGTCCAGTCTCGGATGATCCGGGTGGAGGCCGGACAATCCGGGTAGAAGTCCGCACGTCCAGACAACTTTTTCTGCTACAGACTTTATAAAACGGACCGAAACACCCTCAAGATGTCCTCCGATCAGAAAGTGTTCAACATCAAAGTTGTGCGTCTCGTCGAGGCAGTTGATTTTGATATAAAAATCATCTTAATCCGTGTTCATATGCAAAAGTCTGTAGCAGAAAATCATCTTAATCCGGGTGGAGGCCGGACAATCCGGGTAGAAGTCCGCACGTCCAGACAACTTTTTCTGCTACAGACTTTATAAAACGGCCCGAAACACCCTCAAGATGTCCTCCGATCAGAAAGTGTTCAACATTAAAGTTGTGCGTCTCGTCGAGGCGGTTGATTTTGATATAAAAATCATCTTAATCCGTGTTCATATGCAAAAGTTATCGTCCGATTAGTGAGCTGCTGTCACAAAACTGGGCTAGGCTGGATCATGCGGGCTTTAAGCCGGACATCCGGGCCGGAGGTCGTGAATAGTCCGTGTTTTATTAGGTTTTGATGATTTGGACGGCTAGGAAAGTCCTTTTCTTCTACAGGAAGTCCACCCGCCTCATATATAGACAAGAGGTGACGGCCGATTGAACAACACACAATCGAACAAACACATCTACCACTTTTACCTTTACTTTTATCCCTTCCTTGTTCTTCTTCTTCTCGTTCTTTGTTCGTTCTTCTTGTTGCAGGGCGGCGAACATCGATGCCCTAGGGACGGTCAGTCCGACCTAGGGCAGCCCATAGCCGCCGCTCGCCCTGACGGGATCCCTCCCGGGCAAGCGGGGCTTCGGGCTACAAAAGCGCCCGTCGGATTGTCTTGCGTACCGCGCTTCCGGCGGGTCTCCTTCGACGTGAGCTGCGGTGCATCACGCCCGACGTCGAGGGTACACGGTGACGTGTTCGTGTGCGAAAACACTTTTTGGCGACTCCGCTGGGGAAGAAGCTTTGAACAGTCTTCGGTCTGTTCTTGCTACGAAGAGATCGTCATCTAGGGTTTGCAATCTACGAAGGTAATATGAATACTCAATTCACATATGTAGATGCAAATAATGCATATGTTGTTGCTAGATCATCTAATGAGCATAATGTATCGGCTAGCCCTAGCTTTATCAATCATGCATTTAATTATGTGCAAGAGCCGATGCAACAAAATCTTCATTCTTCTACGGCATATAATTTTAGCAACATGCAACATATGTATTCCAACTCCCATGCATCGTCAACCCCAAAAATCCATATGCCGATGAACAACATGATGAGTTTGGTTAATCAAGTTGAAACACCTCACATGGGAACTTCTGATAGTATGCAACAAAGTGTTTCACCTTTTTATTCATCGGCAACCATGCCGGTGGATAGAGGAATTGTCCATGCTAATACTAGTTATCCGGCCAATTACCCTCAACCATCATATGCTACACCTCATGCTTCTAATGTTTTGGCACCATATGCAACTATAGGTATTCATAATTCGGCTTTGCACCTTCACGGTAATAGCCGAATAACTGAAAATTCTATAGGATCACATGTGCCTTCACCTAGTACCATAGCATACAATGTTTCCCTTGCACAATTACAGACTTTCTGCGACATCTCTTTACCGAAAGAGTCTGAAAGTATCGGGGGGCAATTCTATCCAGATTGGGTCATTAAGAAAAATCTTACGTCTTTTTGGGACGAATGCAATGTTGTTCTAAATGAATTAATAAAAGAGGGAAAGCCTATTAATTCTGCTGCAATACAAGCTAGATTATGTCAAAAAGAGAAATCATTGAGTGTGGATAGGATTATAAAAAAGAGTGGTGATTGGGATAACAAAGTTAATTCGGTTATTGAAAAGACCGAATCAAATATTACGTATGCTGAATCTGTTCTAGAAAAAGAGGAAAAGAAGGTGTTGGGGAGCTATTCGAAAGAGGAACAACATATCGTTCAAGTAACACAACCATCATGCTTTCCCAACGTGTTTGAAAAGGTATGTCTAGCAAGTGATTTACCTATCTTCCGATTTGGTCACAACTTTATTGTTGATGCTTCTATAAGAAAAATTCTCATAAGTAATTTTGAAAGACCAATGAAGAAGGGTAATTTACATGTTAGCAATAAAATTGTTATAGAACATATCGGTCAACCTATTGTTCCATTTACAAAGACCGATAGTGATTTATTATTGCAACCAAAGTTTTTCCCATTGCTTTATTTAAAATTCATATCTAATTGGGTGGCTTTGCTCGCTTCATACTTGGTTTACGCATGGCCTCAATTGAGACATGTATGTTCTAAGTACTTTGATTTCGGAAATTTAAAGCCAAGGTTATACTCTGTTGAGAAAACCGATGATGGTATAATTTCCTTTTCAAAGACATCAGAGATAGAGTGCAAAACACAATGCATAGCCGAATGGGGTAATGCAAAATCTGAACCATTCGTTTGCTTAACTTCAAAGCCGTTCTCACAGCAAGATCGGCTAGAAAGTAAAAAGTTTACCTTCAATTCAAGTATGTGTGATCAAATATTTGATTTATTGTTGAAAAATAATTACATTAGAATTCTTGATCACCGTGTCAAGCCATTAGTCCAAGGACGAATATATTGTAAGTTGCATGATTCGTCCAAGCATAATCTTGAGGATTGCAACATGTTTCGTAAAATAGTTAAATCGTCCATTGATAAAGGACGATTGAAATTTGTTGAGACACCAAGAGATGACCATTCTATTGCGATTGGTCCTGATGGCAAAAGGTTTTTGCATCGGCTAATACAAGGCGATCCATTAAAGAGAAGGTAAAAGTTGCAGCTGACGGGATCAAGCTTTCAAGTAAAGAAGTTGTTGAAGAGCATAATGAACATAAACTTGAGGGCGAGAATTCCATCGAAGCTACAATGAAGACGCCAAGGACTGGGGTGCAGCAAGCAAAGTCAATGATCTATGAAAACAAACCAATAGAAAACAAAGGCCGAGATAAGCACAAAGGTAAAAGGTCAAAAGTCACTTTCACGCAACTCTTGGAAAAATATCAAAAGAAGAGTGAACATAAGAATGCTTGTCGGCCAAATCATGCAAAGAAACCGGGATCACCCTCAAGGCGCAAATATGAGGATTGGTATTGGCAAAATAAGAATTTTCATGCAACATATTCGTATCCTTATTTTGGGCCGCCAATGCCAATACCGTGGATGCCTCTCTATTCTCATGTAGATACATATCCATCATGGGACATGTATGATACAAGGGCACATTCTCCATCTTATTTTAAACCATCTCATCAATACTATGTATCTTCGAGAAGATCAACATTTGAATAATCACATGTTAAAGACCGTTTCAATAAAAAGGAATCGGTCCGGAGCCCATGGACGAAGAAAGAGGTGGTCAAGCAAGTATACCGGGTCAAGAAAGATGGTCGTAAGTGTGCTACTTCAGATTCGATCTCAAATGACAAAGAGCCAATTAAAGTGTTGACATTGGCTACAAAAGGCAAAGAAGTAAAGCAATCAACTGTTGAAAATCAAAGTGCCAAATCTAAAGAAAAGGCGTTGAGAGTGCACAAGGTAGAACAAGAATTGCCATTGCTTCAAACAAAATCGCAGCCGGGGTGCCCACTCGGCTTATCTTATTGGCAAAAGAAGAGATTACAAAAACTTAGTGCACAAGAGCTTGAACAGAGAAACATGGCATGGGTTCCCAAAGGAAGTACTCAAAAGAAGAATGGTGTTCAAGCTTCCATCGAAAGAAGTGTGACAAAGGTAAAGAAGGAAAAGAGTGAAAATTATGAACGACCAAGCCGAAGGTTTCAACGTCCTGAGTGCACACATTATCCACATTCTCCAATTATGCCATTTATGCCGATGACATGGAATTCATCCTCAGGTATGACTGGTTACCCTCCATGGACTTATTTTGATCCATGGACGCAATATAACTTCTTACATCATGCAAGGGTTTTACCACATCATCATTCGTTTGATTAGCAGCATTTTGTTGCTGATCCATATGGCTGATATATAATTATCGTCCTAAGCATATAAATGGCCGATGGAGTGTTGACATCGTCCTTAGAACCAACAAGATACAAGTTATTTTTCGGCACGCTAGCTTTGCCGAAAAACAGGGGGGCATGTGTTGATGCTCAAAAATGGCATGATCGCAAAGAGTAACTTGAGGCTATAACGGGATGAGGTTAAAATTATGAGTTCATGTCATCATTTGATGACCCTCGTCAAGATGATCAAAATAAATATGAAGATGGACCAAAACGGAGCTCAAGTGCAAAAGATAGGCCAATTTCGGAGATACCCGTGTTGACATCTTATTAGAAAATGGCATGTAACCTAATTAAATTGCCTCAAATGAAAAATTCTTCAATTGCAAAGTTCTTCGTCTCGTCGAAGCGGACGATTTTGATATAAAAATCGTCCCTATTCGAGTTCGTACGCAAAAGTTACAGGCAAAACCGTGCGCTGCAACCATGTTTGGCCGGATCATCCGGGCCGGGGTCCGGATCATCCGGGAAATTGAAGCACCAAAGACAACAGAAGGTTTGCGATGAAGCCGGATGATCTGGGTCCAGTCCCGGATGATCCGGGTGGAGGCCGGACAATCCGGGTAGAAGTCCGCACGTCCGGACAACTTTTTCTGCTACAGACTTTAGAAAACGGACCGAAACACCCTCAAGATGGCCTCATATCAAAAAGTGTTCAAGAGTAAAGTTGTGCGTCTCGCCGAGGCGGTTGATTTTGATATAAAAATCATCTTAATCCGAGTTCTTATGCGAAAGTTATTGCCCGATTAGTGAACTGCTGTCACAAAACTGGGCTAGGCCGGATCATCCGGGCCTTGAGCTGGACATCCGGGCCGGATGTCGTGAATAGTCCGTGTTTTTATTAGGTTTTGATGATTTGGACGGCTAGGAAAGTCCTTTTCTTGTACGGGAAGTCCACCCGCCTCATATATAGACAAGAGGTGACGGCCGATTGAACAACACACAATCGAACAAACACATCTACCACTTTTACCTTTACTTTTATCCCTCCCTTGTTCTTCTTCTTCTTCTCGTTCTTCTTGTTGCAGGGCGGCGAACCTTGAGTCCCTAGGGGCGGTCAGGCCGACCTAGGGCAGCCCATAGCCGCCGCGCGCCCTGACGGGGTCCCTCCCGAGCAAGCGGGGCTTCGGGTCTACAAAAGCGCCCACCGGATTGTCTTGCGTACCGCGCTTCCGGCGGGTCTCCTTTGACGTGAGCTGCGGTGCATCACCCCCGGCGTCGAGGGTACACGGTGACGTGTTCGTGTGCGAACAGAAATGGACAACCAACTGTAGCAGACAACAGACCCTTAGGGCATCTCCAACACCCTTCACCGTTTAAGGCCAACTCCACCGCACGACCCCAAACAGACGTCTGGTTTGGCTGGATTTTGTCCGTTTGGGGCGACAATGGGTTCTCCCATGTCCGCCTCTGTCCGATGGGTCGTGGGTGCGCCCAGCGCGCGGCCGCACCCCAAATCATGTCCGTGTTGGGCGTGATTAAAAAAAAACATGAAAACTAAAATAAAATGACTTAAAAATGTAAATAAACATAGTTAAAAAAAAACTTAAAACATAGTTAAGGGGTCATGGCCACAAAACGGCCCAGTTTCATGGCGCTCCGGCCGTGTCCGTTGATGCCGTGGCCGCTGCCGTCTTCTCACTGGCCGTCGTCTTCGTCGTCGCTGACGAGGTCGACGTACGGCGGCGGCGTCCAGATGTGGGACGACGGTGCCTGGTACACGGGGGCGGGCTGGACATCCGGAGGTCCATGCACCACCTCCTCCCGTGGCGAGGCCTCCCGCTCCGGTGACCGCGGCGGCGTGGGGCACCAGTTCACGCCCCCACGGCGTCCGCCATCTCCGGAGCCATGCACGACCAACTCCTCCATCACCTCCTCCCTCGCCACCATCTCCAGCTCGCGGATGACCCGGTCACCCGCCGCAGAGAGGGCCATCGTCTCCTCTAGGCCCGACCATTGGCACTCATCATGCGTGTTCATGGAGTCCTCCATGACACGCTGCATGAGCCGGGCCTCCTCCTCCGCTGTCATGCGAGGTGGTGGAGGTGGCGACAGAGACGGGGAAGGCGATGGCGTGGGCGTGAGGCCGCACACCCGCGTACACCCGCGCACCTACCGTGGCCGCCGCGGCCCCGACACCGTACCGGCGAAGTAGGAGGCATGCCGCGTGTCATGCTCGTCCTGGAGCCATGTGTCCAGAGCACGGAGTCGGGGGCGTACCTCTCGTCGTAGTAGAGGTCGTCGGGGAGGAGGCGGCGGTGGCGCTCGATCTCGTCGCGCCGCGCATGGCCGGAGGTCGGCACCGGCGGGATCAGGACCCGGTCGACGGAGAGATGCCAGTTGTTGGGGAGGTGGACGTCACTCCACGGGACCGGCTATAATGCCCAGGATGGGACTATACCTCCTACGTGTCGAGGCACGACTTAAAGGTATAAGCCCATTCTGGAATGATCTCAAGTTTGGTATCTTTGCACGACTCATGTAAAAATAGGGATGAAATTGCAAAAGGATAGTTGGCTTACACTCGCCACGTCACACAATACAATACATAAGCAATTCATCATCCAAATAACATCACAACCCGACTACGGGTGAAGATCCAAATGAAAGATACCAAAAACATAAAGCCACAAGTCCGAATCGCCCCTAGTAGAAACCACTACTGATCGTCGAAACACGTCACAAGCATACGGCCACGCTCTTCATCGAGCTCCCAGTGAAGTACTTGAACCAGCTCCTGCATCATTCTCGGCTGAACCTGCATCTGGTGTTGTAGTATCTGTGAGCCACGAGGACTCAACAATCCCATAACCATGGGTATCAAGACTAGCAAAGCTTTATGGGTATGGAGAAGGGTAGTGGTGAGGTTGCAGCAGCGGCTAAGCATAATATGGTGGCTAGCTTACAAGTACAAGAATAAGATGAGCATCTACGCAAACGGTCGCAACTAGTAGTGATCGCCAAAGATCCTGAACTACTTACGAGGCAAACATAACCCCACCGTGTTCTCTTCTCAAAGTGAAAAGGGACAGTCACGATTACTCACACAGTTGTGTGTTTTACTTCGGATCCTCTGTCAAGTTTTCAACAACCGGACATTAACAAATTCCAATCTGCCACATAACCGCGGGCACGGCTTTCGAAAGATCATAACCCTGCAGGGGTGTCCCAACTTAGCCCATCACAAGCTCTCACGATTAGCTGAAGTGATAAATATAATATCATCACCCCTTATCTTAGGGAAATCCGATCAGGCTCGGCATCCCGGTGCACAAGACATTTCGACAATGGTAAAACAAGTCTAGCAAGACCTCCCGGCGTGCCGACACCCTGATGGTAGCCGCGCGTATCTCGTCTCAGGCCATGTCCGGATGAGCGCTACGTACAGTAACCGAAGACCCCAGATAACTGGGTGGCACCGCAAGTGGCTCTAGTTTGGGACCAACACCATCAGCACTGGCCCCCCCTGTTATGTAGAATTAAGAACCCGGGGACATGACCCCCTATGCAATTAATTAATTAATTAAGTTGTTATTATGAGCAAATTAAAACCAATGTTGGGCCTTGCTGGAGGAGTTTTATTCAAAGTCGAACTGTCAAGGGGTCCCCATCCACCCATCGTGTAAGGAACGCAAAATCAAGGAACATAATGCCGGTTTATCGGCGCCTAAGGTGGCATGAGTGGAACAAAACACCGAGCAAAAGGCCAAGCCTTCCACCCATGCCCAGTATGTAGGTGTGTTAATAATAATTATAGATATTGTGATATTCCAACAACAAGTTCCCTCCTGGAACGATCTTCATCTTCACCTGCAACTAACAACGCTATAAGAGGGGCTGAGCAAGCGGGTTACATAGCCAAACAGTAGTTTTGCTAGGAAGGTGTCAAAAGGTTAGATGTTTCATGGCAACAAGGAGAGGCTGACATAAAAGATGGGTAGCGCGACATGTAACGATAGCATCGAGACAACTAAGCATGGCAATGGTAGTAAAGGTATCCAAGGGTATGATCATCTTGCCTGGGATTCCACAAGGAAGAAGAACGGATCCATGAAGTAATCGAACAGAACCTCACAACTCCGGAACGAACCCGAAGCTAACGAGGGAAGCAAACTGGAAAGAAACAAGCAACACGGTAAACACGCATATCATAACCATGGCATGATGCACAAACAAGTATGATGCATGTCCGGTTTAAATATGCATGTCATGGCAAAGTGCACGAACAAGTTCTACAAGTTAAGTGGAGCTCAATATGCAACGAGTTGCATATTGACGAAACACCACATTTTAATTATTTAATTGACTCTCGTTTATTTACAAGACAAGATTAAATGTTTTTTTAACATAGCAAGATGTGAAACAAAAGTAAACTACCTATCTAGGCAATTTAAATGAGGCCGAAAATACCAACAACAATTCTGAAAAAATCCCCATGTGCATGTTTAGCAATTCTTCCAGCAAGCAACATTTTTAACATATTAATGTTGTTATCATGATGCGGATGACATGATCAAGTTTTATGCAAATTTTAGTAAAACTTAACTTGAAGAGACATGAAGTATTGTCACCGTGGTGAAAGGAAAGGGTGCCACGGCAACGATCCGAAAATGATGCAACGGCAACATCTCGGTTCCGGTAACTCGTTGAGAGACCGGTGCAAAAGATGACGGGAGGCGTGAGCGGGTCGAACAAGAGGAAAGTGAAGGAAATATGCCCTAGAGGAAATAATAAAGTTGTTATTTATATTTCCTTATATCATGATAAATGTCTTTTATTCATGCTAGAATTGTATTAACCGGAAACTTAGTACATGTGTGAATTCATAGACAAAACAGAGTGTCCCTAGTATGCCTCTACTAGACTAGCTCATTGATCAAAGATGGTTATGTTTCCTAGCCATAGACATGAGTTGTCATTTGATCAACGGGATCACATCATTAGGAGAATGATGTGATGGACTAGACCCATCCGTTAGCATAGCACTATGATCGTTTAGTTTTACTGCTATTGCTTTCTTCATGACTTATACATGTTCCTATGACTATGAGATTATGCAACTCCCGAATACCGTAGGAACACCTTGTGTGCTATCAAACGTCACAACGTAACTGGGTGATCATAAAGATGCTCTACAGGTGTCTCCGAAAGTATTCGTGGTGTTGGCATAGATCAAGATTAGGATTTGTCACTCCGAGTGTCGGAGAGGTATCTCAGGGCCCTCTCGGTAACACACATCATAATAAGCCTTGCAAGCAAAAAGACTAATGAGTTAGTCACGAGATGATGTGTTACGGAACGAGTAAAGAGACTTGCCGGTAACGAGATTGAACTAGGTATAGAGATACCAACGATCGAATCTCGGGCAAGTAACATACCGATGACAAAAAGAACAACGTATGTTGTTATGCGGTTTTGACCGATAAAAGATCTTCGTAGAATATGTAGGAGCCAATATGAACATCCAGGTTCCGCTATTGGTTATTGACCGGAGATGAGTCTCGGTCATGTCTACATAGTTCTCGAACCCGTAGGGTCTGCACGCTTAACGTTTGATGACGATCGGTATTATGAGTTTATGAGTTTTGATGTACCGAAGGTAGTTCGGAGTCCCGGATGAGATCACGGACATGACGAGGAGTCTCGGAATGTCCGAGACATAAAGATTGATATATTGGACGACTATATTCGGACACCGGAAGTGTTCCGGAAAAGTTTCGGATTTAACTGGATTGCCGGAGGGGGTTACCGGAACCCCCTACGAGGGGGGATGGTCCATAGTGGGCCTTGAGGAAAGGAGAGAGGCAGCCCATAGAGGCTGGCCGGCGCCCCACCTAGGGATCCTAGTTGGACTAGGATTGGGGGGGGGCACCACCTCTCCCTCTTTTCCTTTCCCTCTCTTCCTTCTTGATGGACTCCTACTAGGAATAGGATTGCAATCCTATTCCTAGTAGGATTGCCCTAGCCGCACCATAGGAGGCCGGCCGGCCCTCCTCCCTTGCTCCTTTATATACGGGGGCAGGGGGGCACCCAAAGACACACAAGTTGAATTGTTCCAGCCGTGTGCGGTGCCCCCCTCCACAGAAACACACCTCGGTCATACCGTTGCAGTGCTTAGGCGAAGCCCTGCGCCGGTAAATACATCATATCCGTCACCACGCCGTCGTGCTGACGAAACTCTCCTGTGAAGCTCAACTGGATCAAGAGCTCGTGGGACGTCATCAAGCTGAACGTGTGCTGAACGCGGAGGTGCCGTACGTTCGGTGCTTGATCGGCTGAATCGCGAAGAAGTTCGACTACATCAACCGCGTCACTTGACGCTTCCGCTTCCGGTCTACGAGGGTACGTAGACACACTCTTCCCTCTCGTTGCTATGCATCTGGTAGATAGATCTTGTGTGATCGTAGGAAAATTTTAAAATACTACGTTCTCCAACAGTGGTATCAGAGCCAGGTCTATGCGTAGATGATATGCACGAGTAGAACACAATGAGTTGTGGGCGATACTAGTCATACTGCTTACCAGCATGTCATACGTTGCTTCGGCGGTATTGTGAGATGAAGCGGCCCGGATCGACATTACGCGTACGCTTACGCGAGACTGGTTTCACCGTTACGAGCACTCGTTGCTTAAAGGTGACTGGCGGGTGTCTGTCTCTCTCACTTTAGCTGAATCAAGTGTGGCTACGCCCGGTCCTTGTGAAGGTTAAAACAGCACATACTTAACGAAACATCGTTGTGGTTTTGTATGCGTAGGTAAGAACGGTTCTTGCTAAGCCCGTAGCAGCCACGTAAAACTTGCAATAACAAAGTAGAGGACGTCTAACTTGTTTTTGCAGGGCATGTTGTGATGTGATATGGTCAAGACATGATGAGTTATACGGTTTTGTATGAGATGATCATGTTTTGTAATGTTATCGGCAACTGGCAGGAGCCATATGGTTGTCGCTTTATTGTATGAAATGCAATCGCCATGTAATTGCTTTACTTTATCACTAAGCGGTAGCGATAGTCGTAGAAGCAATAGTTGGCGAGACGACAACGATGCTACGATGGAGATCAAGGTATCGCGCCGGTGACGAAGGTGATCATGACGGTGCTTTGGAGATGGAGATCAAAAGCACAAGATGATGATGGCCATATCATGTCACATATTTTGATTTGCATGTGATGTTTATCTTATTATGCTTCTTATTTTGCTTAGAACGACGGTAGCATTATAAGATGATCCCTTACTAAATTTCAAGGTATAAGTGTTCTCCCTGAGTATGCACCGTTGCGAAAGTTCGTCGTGCCGAGACACCACGTGATGATCGGGTGTGATAAGCTCTACGTTCAAATACAACGGGTGTAAGCGAGTTTTGCACACGCAGAATACTCGGGTTAAACTTGACGAGCCTAGCATATGCAGATATGGGCTCGGAACACTGGAGACCGAAAGGTCGAGCGTGAATCATATAGTAGATATGATCAACATAAGATGTTCACCATTGAAACTACTCCATCTCACGTGATGATCGGACATGGTTTAGTTGATTTGGATCACGTGATCATTTAGATGACCGGAGGGATGTCTATCTAAGTGGGAGTTCTTAAGTAATATGATTAATTGAACTTTAATTTACCATGAACTTAGTCCTGGTAGTATTAGCATATCTATGTTGTAGATCAATAGCTCGCGATGTTGCTCCACGTTTATTTTTTATATGTTCCTAGAGAAAACCAAGTTGAAAGATGTTAGTAGCAATGATGCGGAATTGTTCCGTGATCTGAGGATTATCCTCATTGCTGCACAGAAGAATTATGTCCTTGATGCACCGCTAGGTGACAGACCTATTGCAGGAGCAGATGTAGACGTTATGAACGTTTTGAAAAAAGCTCGATATGATGACTACTTGATAGTTTAGTGCACCATACTTTACGGCTTATAACCGGGACTTCAAAAACGTTTTGAAACTCCACGGAGCATATGAGATGTTCCAAGAGTTGAAATTAGTATTTCATACTCATGCCCGTGTCGAGAGGTATAAGACCTCTGACAGTACTTTGCCTACAAGATGGAGGAGAATAGCTCAACCAGTGAGCATGTGCTCAGATTGTCTGGGTAGTACAATTGCTTAAATCAAGTGGGAGTTAATCTTCCAGATAAGATAGTAATTGACAAAGTTCTCTAGACACTATCACCAAGTTAGTAGAACTTCGTGATGAACTATAATATGCAAGGGATGACGAAAGTAATTCCCGAGCTCTTCACGATGCTGAAATCGGCGAAGGTAGAAATCAAGAAAGAGCATCAAGTGTTGATGGTTAACCAGACCACTTGTTTCAAGTAAAGGGCAAAGGGATAGAAGGGGAACTTCAAGAAGAATGACAAGCAAGTTGTCACTCCCGTGAAGAAACCCAAAGCTAAACTCAAGCCTGAAACTAAGTGCTTCTACTGCAAAGGAAATGGTCACTAGAAGTGGAACTGCCCTAGATATTTGGCGGATAAGAAGGATGGCAAAGTGAACAAAGGTATATTTGATATACAGATTATTGATGTGTATTTTACTAGTATTCATAGCAACCCCTCGGTATTTGATATTGGTTCAGTTGCTAAAGAGTAGTAACTCGAAATGGGAGTTGCATAATGAACAGAAACTAGTTAAAGGATGAAGTGACGATGTGTATTGGAAGTAGTTCCAAGATTGATATGATCATCATCGCACACTCCCTATACTTTCGGGATTAGTGTTGAACCTAAATAAGTGTTATTTGGTGTTTGTGTTGAGCATGAATATGATTTGATCATGTTTATTGCAATACGGTTATTCATGTAAGTTAGAGAATAATTGTTGTTCTGTTTACATGAATAAAACCTTCTATGGTCATACACCCAATGAAAATGGTTTGTTGGATCTCGATCGTGTGATACACATATTCATAATATTGAAGCCAAAAGATGCAAGGTTAATAATGATAGTGCAACTTATTTGTGGCACTGCCGTTTAGGTCATATTGGTGTAAAGCGCATGAAGAAACTCCATAGTGATGGACTTTTTGAATCACTTGATTATGAATCACTTGGTGCTTGCGAACCATGCCTCATGGGCAAGATGACTAAAACTCCGTTCTCCGGAACCGTGGAGCAAGCAACAGAGTTGTTGGAAATCATACATACTGATGTATGCGGACCAATGAGTGTTGAAGCTTGCGGTAGGTATCGTTATTTTCTGACCTTCACTGATGATTTGAGCAGATATGGGTATATCTACTTAATGAAGCACAAGTCTGAAACATTTGAAAAGTTCAAAGAATTTCAGAGTGAAGTGGAGAATCATCGTAACAAGAAAATAAGAGTTTCTATGATATGATCGTAGAGGTAAAATATTTGAGTTAGCGAGTTTGGCCTTCAATAAAAACAATGTGAAATAGTTTCACTACTCACGCCACCTGGAACACCACAGTGTAATGGTGTGTCCGAACGTCATAACCGTACTTTATTAGATATGGTGCGATCGATGATGTCTCTTACCGATCTACCACTATCGTTTTTGGGGTTATGCATTAGAGACAGCTACATTCACGTTAAATAGGGCACCATCTAAATCCGTGGAGATGACACCGTATGAACTGTGGTTTGACGAGAAACCTAAGCTGTCATTTCTTTAAGTTTGGGACTGCGATGCTTATGTGAAAAAGTTTCAACATGATAAGCTCGAGCCCAATTCGGAGAAGTAAATCTTCATAGGATACCCAAAAAGAAACTGTTGGGTACACCTTCTATCACAGATCCTAAGGCAAGGTCTTTGTTGCTAAGAGTGGATCCTTTCTAGAGAAGGAGTTTCTCTCGAAAGAAGTGAGTGGGAGGAAAGTAGAACTTGATGAGGTAATTGTACCTTCTCCTGAATTGGAAGGTAGTACATCACAGAAACTCGTTCCAGTGATTCCTACACCAATTAGTGAGGAAGCTAATGATGATGATCATGAAACTTCAGATCAAGTTTCTGCTGAACTTCGTAGATCAACCAGAGTTCGTTCCGCACCAGAGTGGTACGGCAACCCAGTTCTGGAAGTCATGTTACTAGACCATGATGAACCTACGAACTATGAGGAAGCGATGATGAGCCCAGATTCCGCAAAATGGCTTGAGACCATGAAATCTGAGATGGGATCCATGTATTAGAACAAAGTATGGACTTTGGTTGACTTGCCCGATGATCAGCAAGCCATCGAAAATAAATGGATCTTCAAGAGGAAGACCGACGCAGACGGTAATGTTACTGTTTACAAAGCTCGACTTGTTGCGAAAGGGTTTCGACAAGTTCAAGGAGTTGACTACGATGAGACTTTCTCACCTGTAGCGATGCTTAAGTCTGTCCGAATCATGTTAGCAATTGCCAAATTTTATGATTATGAAATCTGGCAAATGGATGTCAAAACTGCATTCCTGAATGGATATCTCAAAGAAGAGTTGTATATGATGCAACCAGAAGGTTTTGTCGATCCAAAAGGTGCTAACAAAATGTGCAAGCTCCAGCGATCCATCTATGGACTGGTGCAAGCATCTCGGAGTTGGAATATACGCTTTGATAAGTTGATCAAAGCATATAGATTTATACAGACTTGCGGTGAAGCCTGTATTTACAAGAAGTGAGTGGGAGCACTACAACCTTTCTGATAAGTATATGTGAATGACATATTGTCGATCGGAAATGATGTAGAATTTTCTGGAAAGCAGAAAGGAGTATTTGAAAGGAGTGTTTCAAAGAAAGACCTTGGTGAAGCTGCTTACATATTGGGCATCAAGATCTATAGAGATAGATCAAGACGCTTGATAAGACTTTCGATGAGGATATACCTTGATAAGATTTTGAAGTAGTTCAAAATGGATCAGTCAAAGAAGGAGTTCTTGCCTGACTTGTAAGGTGTGAAGTTGAGTAAGACTCAAAAGCCAGACCACGGCAGAAAAATATAGAGAGAATGAAAGTCATTCCCTATGCCTCAGCCATAGGTTCTATAAAGTATGCCATGCTGTGTACAAAACACGTTGTGTACCTTGCCATGAGTTTGACAGGGAGGTACAATAGTGATCCAGGAGTAGATCACTGTACAGCGGTAAAAATTATCCTTAGTAATTGGATGACTAAGGAAATATTTCTCGATTATGGAGGTGATAAAGAGTTCGTCGTAAAGGGTTACGCCGATGCAAGCTTTGACACTAAAGCCAGATGACTCTAAGTATCAATCTGGATGCGTATTGAAAGTAGGAGCAATTAGCTAGAGTAGCTCCATGCAGAGCATTGTAGACATAGAAATTTGCGAAATACATACGGATCTAAATGTGACAGACCCGTTGACTAAACTTCTCTCACAAGAAAAACATGATCACACCTTATTACTCTTGGGTATTAATCACATAGCGATGTGAACTAGATTATTGACTCTAGTAAACCCTTTGGGTGTTGGACACATGGTGATGTGAACTATGGGTGTTATTCACATAACGATGTGAACTATCGGTATTAAATCACATGGCAATGTGAGCTAGATTATTGACTCTAGTGCAAGTGGGAGACTGAAGGAAATATGCCCTAGAGGCAATAATAAAGTTGTTATTTATATTTCCTTATATCATGATAAATGTCTTTTATTCATGCTAGAATTGTATTAACCGGAAACTTAGTACATGTGTGAATTCATAGACAAAACAGAGTGTCCCTAGTATGCCTCTACTAGACTAGCTCATTGATCAAAGATGGTTATGTTTCTTAGCCATAGACATGAGTTGTCATTTGATCAACAGGATCACATCATTAGGAGAATGATGTGATGGACTAGACCCATCCGTTAGCATAGCACTATGATCGTTTAGTTTTACTGCTATTACTTTCTTCATGACTTATACATGTTCCTATGACTATGAGATTATGCAACTCCCGAATACCGTAGGAACACCTTGTGTGCTATCAAACGTCACAACATAACTGGGTGATCATAAAGATGCTCTACAGGTGTCTCCGAAAGTATTCGTGGTGTTGGCATAGATCAAGATTAGGATTTGTCACTCCGAGTGTCGGAGAGGTATCTCTGGGCCCTCTCGGTAACACACATCATAATAAGCCTTGCAAGCAAAAAGACTAACGAGTTAGTCACGAGATGATGTGTTACGGAACGAGTAAAGAGACTTGCCGGTAACGAGATTGAACTAGGTATAGAGATACCAACGATCGAATCTCGGGCAAGTAACATACCGATGACAAAAAGAACAACGTATGTTGTTATGCGGTTTTGACCGATAAAAGATCTTCGTAGAATATGTAGGAGCCAATATGAACATCCAGGTTCCGCTATTGGTTATTGACCGGAGATGAGTCTCGGTCATGTCTACATAGTTCTCGAACCCGTAGGGTCCGCACGCTTAACGTTTGATGACGATCAGTATTATGAGTTTATGAGTTTTGATGTACCGAAGGTAGTTCGGAGTCCCGGATGAGATCACGGACATGACGAGGAGTCTCGGAATGTCCGAGACATAAAGATTTATATATTGGACGACTATATTCGGACACCGGAAGTGTTCCGGAAAAGTTTCGGATTTAACTGGATTGCCGGAGGGGGTTACCGGAACCCCCTACGAGGGGGGATGGTCCATAGTGGGCCTTGAGGAAAGGAGAGAGGCAGCCCATAGAGGCTGGCCGGCGCCCCACCTAGGGATCCTAGTTGGACTAGGATTGGGGGGGGGGCACCACCTCTCCCTCTTTTCCTTTCCCTCTCTTCCTTCTTGATGGACTCCTACTAGGAATAGGATTGCAATCCTATTCCTAGTAGGATTGCCCTAGCCGCACCATAGGAGGCCGGCCGGCCCTCCTCCCTTGCTCCTTTATATACGGGGGCAGGGGGGCACCCAAAGACACACAAGTTGAATTGTTCCAGCCGTGTGCGGTGCCCCCCTCCACAGAAACACACCTCGGTCATACCGTTGCAGTGCTTAGGCGAAGCCCTGCGCCGGTAAATACATCATATCCGTCACCACGCCGTCGTGCTGACGAAATTCTCCCGTGAAGCTCAACTGGATCAAGAGCTCGTGGGACGTCATCAAGCTGAACGTGTGCTGAACGCGGAGGTGCCGTACGTTCGGTGCTTGATCGGCTGAATCGCGAAGAAGTTCGACTACATCAACCGCGTCACTTGACGCTTCCGCTTCCGGTCTACGAGGGTACGTAGACACACTCTTCCCTCTCGTTGCTATGCATCTGGTAGATAGATCTTGTGTGATCGTAGGAAATTTTTTAAAATACTACGTTCCCCAACAGAAAGGTGGGGTGATCCCGTCACCGGGTTCCCACGAGTCGGCGACGAGGCAACCGAGGAGCATGACAAAAGACGATACGGGCACGGTGCACACAAGGGAAAACATCTCATACAACCACAAGCATTTGTCCACGGGTCATCGTCTCGGGGTTATACCTTCGGAACGTTCGTTCTCGAAGCGGTTCGAGTTCGTAGTGGTAGTAGTGGTACACGGGTCGTAGAGGAAGTAGTTGTTCACGAGATCGTCAACGAAGTAGTCGTTCACATTCCGTTTCAGAGAGGTACTTGACGAAGCCATCGTTTCCGGGGCGACGGTAGTCGTTCACGTTGGCGTCTTCGTTCACGGTCGTCGTACACGTTCCGCAGGGGTACTTGTCGCGGCATCGGACGTAGTGGTACTTGATGCGTCGTCTTGTGTAGTCGTTCCTGTTTCGTAGATGTTCATGTCATCGGTAGGGGTACTTGGGGTCTTCGGACTTGCCGGTCTCGGGGTTGGCGACGGTAGTGGTACACTTGTCCACGAGGTACTTGGCGGTCTCGGTCTTGTCGATCTTGCCGGTCTTGATGATCCGAAACGAAGCAACACAAGGGGCCTCGGGTGGACAATAGCACGTCAGGGTCGATGTGGTGCAGGCACGAGGGTGCAGCAGCTGCTGCTGCCAACGACGAGGTCGAGTTGCTCGTGCAGGGAGGCACACAGGAGCGACTCGTGCAGAGGAGGCACACAACGAGGAGGCTGAGGCGCGGCGGCGCTGTCGTGGTGGCCGGCGGCGGCTTGGGCTTGCCGGCGCGGAGGAAGAGGCGACCGGAGGGGCGGCCTTGGGCCCGGGCTCGCGCGACGCAGGGGCATGGCCTGCGCGGCGGAGGTGGAGCACGGAGGGTCGAGGCGAGGCGGGGACGCGGCAAGGACGGAGGGAGGCGCTCGGGGGGCGAGGCACATGGCCTTGGCGGCGGACGTCGCGGCTTCTGGCCGGCCGAGAGATGGGGACGAGGGGGTTCGAGAGGGAGAGGAGCAGGGTCGAGCGAGAGGCCAGAGGGGATCGGGCAGGGTGGCGACGAGGTTCGAGCGAGAGAAGGGAGATGGGATCGGGATCGGGCTGCGAGGGAACGAGGGGTGGCGGCGGTGTATGGAGAGAGCGAGGGGAGAGGTCGCTGTGGGAGGTCGGGCTAGGGTTAGAAGCTGGGGTTGGGCCTTGGGCCAAGGTGGCAGCAGACCTTAGGAGGCTGTTGGGCCAGCTGCGGCTGGAATGGCCTATCCCTCTCTCCTTATTATTTCTTTAGCAGAAAAGAATATAGAGAGTTCAAAATATTAAGAAAAGAGGCCATGAACAAGAAATAAATGATGGAACATTTTTGTAAGGCTTTAAGGAATATTACCAACCCAACAAAAGTGGTTCCAACAAAATAGGGGAAGATATGCAAGTGTGTGTTGGTGATTCCGAAGCAATGGAATAATTATATAGCTCCATATATTAGGAGGATATGTTATAAAGAGAAGTCATCCTTCCCTCGATTTAAATGGACCGAAGGTCCACACGATTTATTTAAGTTGAGATGCAAAATTAAAGTCATGATGGCATGATGACACAATGCAATGCAAAAATAAATAAAGCAAGCACAAAAGAAACACACGGGAAAACCCGGAACATCTGGAATCTCTGGAATCTTCTGGGACGTCGGTCTTCGGGCGTCACAACTCTCCCACACTAACAGAGGATCTCGACCCGAGATCTTGGAGATGGCACCGGATAAAAACGGGAGAGGAAGAGGTAAAACAGAGTTGCTTCTTCGACAAACGAGTGAAACCAGGAACCTTGAGAGTTTGAACAAAATGAAAGAAGAATACAACATAGATGAACGAAGTTAAGAGCACTCCGTTAGAAAGAGTAACAAGGAACATTATGAAAACCTTATAGGTTGAAAGACATGAATAAAGAGCTTACGAACCAAAAGAATATGAAACTGCAACTGTATAGCCAAGGAAAAAGAATGACAGAATTCGGGCAGCACTCCGACTGAAAAATGGAAGGAATTGAACAAGAACTTGAGAAGATGGAATGATACTGGATTAAATCAACAACACACTGCCTCTGAAACAATTAAAAGAATGGCACAAGTGGTAAGAAGGATTCAGACAACACTCTGGTTAAAAAGAGAGGCAAAACATGAAAAAAAATGAGAGAACTTGAAAAGAGGACATAATACTCCGGTTAAATGATAAGCAAGGGAAAGAACATGATCTCGATAAAACGATATGATGGTTTGGAGAGAGCAACATCACAATGCCTCCGGAATGAAAGAATAGCATATAAATCAACGAAAGAAATGAAGGGAGAAAAAAAATGACAACTTCTCCCACAAATGAATTAGGAAAACCTCCTTACAAGGAAGGGTTGAATGGGGTTGATGGAAAATCAACAACGAAACGAATAAGCTCTTGTTGTGGGCTTATGGAAAACATCTCAAAATTATGAGGTGACAACCGGCCACTAACAGAAACGATTGATTGCATTGAGATCAACAAGGAGAAGATAAACTTATTTCGTCGGAATGATAAATGAAGAATTTGGGTCATTTATAAGCACCATAATAGCAACAATTCTTAGGGGAAGCTTTTAGGTGAATTATAACCCAAGAAAACTCGAACGAATAATTGAAGGGTTGAAAAGATCTCCTGAACAAGGAAAATGATGGTTTTAAATATCTCATTCTTGATAACTCGTGAATCATCATTCATGAAGGAATTGTCAAGAATGACATAACACCATCTGAAAAGATAAGGTAGAAAGGATTGCACTTGGAAAGCATGAAGAAGAATGCTTGAGCTCCAACAAGAATCTTGATGAAAACTTCGAGGATGAATTAAAACATGATGAACCACCAAGAGAACTCCGGTAATGAAAGCATGAGAAGTGAAAGATGAAAATAATAAGATTCAAGGCCTGCGATGAATTAGATGGAGCTTTGAAATGATATAATTGAAATAACTTGGAGCTCCGGAAAACCAGATGAACAACTTAGAACCGAGAATATGATATGATGAACAAGCTCCGGAAAACAGAGATTAATCACTTAGAGGAAAAATAAGAATAAGATTTACTGTATGCTTATCCTTCATCAAATTAAATTGATGACAAGCAAACGGATTTGGCATACTACTTATTCTCGTTGGAAAGAATTAAGAGAGATCTCGCACAAGCTTGGGTAAATCTTCAACAAAGCACCGGTAGGATTATGAAAAGAACAAATGAATTAAAACGATAACAACGGAAGGGTAATCTTGAAATAACCACCGTAAAAATATGGAGACGAACGAAGAGACATCAATGAAGAATATTTGGAGGACGAAGTTGAAAACTGAGAACGAAGAAATATTCTGAAATGATGGCCTTCGGAGGGACACAAAGAAAAGAATTCATGAAATGCTTCGGACGGGTATAAAAAGAATTCCTCACAATCGGAACAATAATGAGGATGGCATGAAGCTAGAACCACGAATCTTCAAGAGGACGGCCAATGATTTAAGAGAAACTCTTCTCCGGTCTTCAAATGCTGAGAATGAAGATGAGAAATGCCATAAGAATTGTTGAGCACTCCGGAATGAAGAATTAAAAGGTTGAAACAATGATGAAAAAGAATTTGAAAGCGATCTTGGAGAAGGTATATGACTGATAGAAATCATTCTTACATCACACTTTGAAAAGAATTTGAGTATAACTCCAGAAAAATTAGAAGAGTCGGGTAAGATCCTGGAAAAAGACCTGTGGGTTAGGGCCCACTCAAAAGAAATCACCGTTGAAAAAAAGATTGCTTAAGAGATATTGCACCGGTTGAATTGCATGGCTTGAGAAAGATGACAATCCTCAAAAATAGTTTGAACGGTTTGCGAATGGAAACACGAATCTTCTGAGATACCTTCAACACTCCGGATATGAATAAAGAGATGTGAAGAAATAAGAGAGCCTTCGGATAAGAAATTTCAACATGGGAAAAAACATGTTAAACAAAAAAAGAAGAGATATGATCATGACCAAGGCTTGAATTAATCCACCGGAGAAGAAACGAGAAAGGAGAAATGATGAACTTGAAGCTCTCGAGCATCTTCATGATAAAGCACCGGATAAGAACATTGAAGGAAAAAGAATGAAGAAATATCACATGGATAAAATGGATACTTGATTTTAGAATTCCAGCTCCATAAAGAAAAAGGGTGGGAGGGTGGGGAAAACAAAGACAACTTGAGATGAATGAAACAGACAAATCGTCAGATTTCTCAACGGCGTCCGTATGGAATAACTTGAAGAGAAGGCACACCGGTTGAAAAGGATTAACCTGAAGATCTCGATGGTCAAGAAGAATTAGCACTCCCATATAAATATGAGAATACCGATTAGGAAAGGTATGGAATCAACATTTGACATCGAAGCAACTCGAATACCAGAATCAAAGCAAAAACAAAGGATAGATATGTTGCAACATAATCTTCACAAAATCATCCGAACAGAGAATTGAACGAATGAATTCCGTAGGTACATCAACTTGTCGAGAAGCCACTTGGAGAACAAAAGGTAAATAAAAAAACAACAAGGCGCATATATAACAAATACAAGATAGAAGTTTCATTCGACATATTCGTGCTGAAAGCTTATGGAACGTGTTACAAAAGGGTTTTGCAATCCCCGGATCAGCATAGCCAAGGACCCTTTAAGATGCAACTCCCGATCGAAACAAACGCCCATAAAATCACTTCACTCAATGTAGAACCCCGAACTCCATATCATGCATTCGTTGGAAGAATGCCTAGAACTACTAGATGAACCCACCTATTAATTTCCGAAAGTTTCCAGTTATGCAATCAGGTGTTGGGGATACAGGGGAAGCATCGCGCACTCAACTCTAATCCTACATCCAGCTGTATCCATCCTTCAACACATAACCAGTTATTTCCGGAAACCGTTTACCTCGGACCTTCGAAACGCATCTAGTATACAAGCTATGGAATACTCCCGAACTACCTCCCCAGTACTGGGTGATGTCGGGGTTATCTTGCCACTAACCGCATAGGAGAGTTTTCGATGTCGGCCGTCTTAAGTATTCCAGAACTGATGCGATATATTTGTGATGACAACACCTCGGAGCTCAACTCCCCGGGACACTGCCACAACCCCTAATGACAGGAGGCATCGAGAACAATGTTCTCGTCACAAAGACATCGGAACAATCCAAACAATACTCGCGTGATCCTAAAAAAATTTGGTGAATTTTTTGAGAGTAGAAGAGACAAGAGTAATCGTCAGGAGTCCTCACCAGAGTGAAAAGGGATGAGGAGCAAAAGAAATCCTACTCTCCGATATATATATAGGACTCAAAACATTTTAAGTGTGTGCCTAGACTCAACCGTCAACGATTCGATCAATCAGTGGGGGCTCATAAGTCGGATAAGGCTCTGAATACCAACTTGTAATGCCCAGGATGGGACTATACCTCCTACGTGTCGAGGCACGACTTAAAGGTATAAGCCCATTCTGGAATGATCTCAAGTTTGGTATCTTTGCACGACTCATGTAAAAATAGGGATGAAATTGCATAAGGAGATAGTTGGCTTACACTCGCCACTTCACACAATACATTACATAAGCAAATCATCATCCAAAACATCACAACCCGACTACGGGCGAAGATCCAAAAGAAAGATACCAAGAACATAAAGCCACAGGTCCGAATCGCCCCTAGTAGAAACCACTACTGATCGTCGAAAAACGTCACAAGCATACGGCCACTCTCTTCATCGAGCTCCCAGGGAAGTACTTGAACCAGCTCCTGCATCATTCTCGGCTGAACCTGCATCTGGTGTTGTAGTATCTGTGAGCCACGAGGACTCAGCAATCCCATAACCATGGGTATCAAGACTAGCAAAGCTTTGAGGGTAGGAAGAGGTAAAGTGGTGAGGTTGCAACAGCGGCTAAGCAAAATATATGGTGGCTAACTTACGAGTACAAGAATAAGATGAGCATCTACGCAAACGGTCGCAACTAGTAGTGATCGCTAAAGATCCTGAACTACTTACGAGTCAAACATAACCCCACCGTGTTCTCTTCTCAAAGTGAAAAGAGACAGTCACGGTTACTCACACAGTTGTGTGTTTTACTTCGGATCCTCTGTCAAGTTTTCTACAACCAGACATTAACAAATTCCAATCTGCCACATAACCGCGGGCACGACTTTCGAAAGATCATAACCCTGCAGGGGTGTCCCAACTTAGCCCATCACAAGCTCTCACGATTAGCTGAAGTGATAAATATAATATCATCACCCCTTATCTTAGGGAAATCCGATCAGGCTCGGCATCCCGGTGCACAAGACATTTCGACAATGGTAAAACAAGTACAGCAAGACCTCCCGGCGTGCCGACACCCTGATGGTGTCCGCGCGCATCTCGTCCCAGGCCACGTCCGGATGAGCGCTACATATAGTAACCGAAGACCCCAGATAACTGGGTGGCACCGCAAGTGGCTCTAGTTTGGGACCAACACCGTCAGCACTGGCCCCCCCTGTTATGTAGAATTAAGAACCCGAGGACATGACCCCCTATGCAATTAATTAATTAATTAAGTTGTTATTATGAGCAAATTAAAACCAATGTTGGGCCTTGCTGGAGGAGTTTTATTCAAAGTCGAACTGTCAAGGGGTCCCCATCCACCCATCGTGTAAGGAACGCAAAATCAAGGAACATAATGCCGGTTTATCGGCGCCTAAGGTGGCATGAGTGGAACAAAGCACCGAGCAAAAGGCCAAGCCTTCCACCCATGCCCAGTATGTAGGTGTGTTAATAATAATTATAGATATTGTGATATTCCAACAACAAGTTCCCTCCTGGAACGATCTTCATCTTCACCTGCAACTAACAACGCTATAAGAGGGGCTGAGCAAGCGGGTTACATAGCCAAACAGTGGTTTTGCTAGGAAGGTGTCAAAAGGTTAGAGGTTTCATGGCAACAAGGAGAGGCTGACATAAAAGATGGGTAGCGCGACATGTAACGATAGCATTGAGACAACTAAGCATGGCAATGGTAGTAAAGGTATCCAAGGGTATGATCATCTTGCCTGGGATTCGACAAGGAAGAAGAACGGATCCATGAAGTAGTCGAACAGAACCTCACAACTCCGGAACGAACCCGAAGCTAACGAGGGAAGCAAACCGGAAAGAAACAAGCAACACGGTAAACACGCATATCATAACCATGGCATGATGCACAAACAAGTATGATGCATGTCCGGTTTAAATATGCATGTCATGGCAAAGTGCACGAACAAGTTCTACAAGTTAAGTGGAGCTCAATATGCAACGAGTTGCATATTGACGAAACACCACATTTTAATTATTTAATTGACTCTCTTTTATTTACAAGACAAGATTAAATGGTTTTTTAACATAGCAAGATGTGAAACAAAAGTAAACTACCTATCTAGGCAATTTAAATGAGGCCGGAAATACCAACAACAATTCCGGAAAAATCCCCATGTGCATGTTTAGCAATTCTTCCAGCAAGCAACATTTTTAACATATTAATGTTGTTATCATGATGCGGATGACATGATCAAGTTTTATGCAAATTTTAGTAAAAGTTAACTTGAAGAGACATGAAGTATTGTCACCGTGGTGAAAGGAAAGGGTGCCACGGCAACGATCCGAAAATGATGCAACGGCAACATCTCGGTTCCGGTAACTCGTTGAGAGACCGGTGCAAAAGATGATGGGAGGCGTGAGCGGGTCGAACAAGAGGAAAGGTGGGGTGATCCCGTCACCGGGTTCCCACGAGTCGGCGACGAGGCAACCGAGGAGCATGACAAAAGACGATACGGGCACGGTGCACACAAGGGAAAACATCTCATACAACCACAAGCATTTGTCCACGGGTCATCGTCTCGGGGTTATACCTTCGGAACATTCGTTCTCGAAGCGGTTCGAGTTCGTAGTGGTAGTAGTGGTACACGGGTCGTAGAGGAAGTAGTTGTTCACGAGGTCGTCAACGAAGTAGTCGTTCACATTCCGTTTCGGAGAGGTACTTGACGAAGCCATCGTTTCCGGGGCGACGGTAGTCGTTCACGTTGGCGTCTTCGTTCACGGTCGTCGTACACGTTCCGCAGGGGTACTTGTCGCGGCATCGGACGTAGTGGTACTTGACGCGTCGTCTTGTGTAGTCGTTCCCGTTTCGTAGATGTTCATGTCATCGGTAGGGGTACTTGGGGTCTTCGGACTTGCCGGTCTCGGGGTTGGCGACGGTAGTGGTACACTTGTCCACGAGGTACTTGGAGGTCTCGGTCTTGTCGATCTTGCCGGTCTTGATGATCCGAAACGAAGCAACACAAGGGGCCTCGGGTGGACAACAGCACGTCAGGGTCGATGTGGTGCAGGCGCGAGGGTGCAGCTGCTGCTGCTGCCAACGACGAGGTCGAGGTGCTCGTGCAGGGAGGCACACAGGAGCGACTCGGGCAGAGGAGGCACACAGCGAGGAGGCTGAGGCGCGGCGACGCTGTCGTGGTGGCCGGCGGTGGCTTGGGCTTGCCGGCGCGGAGGAAGAGGCGACCGGAGGGGCGGCCTTGGGCCCGGGCTCGCGCGACGCAGGGGCATGGCCTGCGTGGCGGAGGTGGAGCACGGAGGGTCGCGGCGAGGCGGGGACGCGGCAAGGACGGAGGGAGGCGCTCGGGGGGCGAGGCACAGGGCCTTGGTGGCGGACGTCGCGACTTCTGGCCGGCCGAGAGATGGGGACGAGGGGGTTTGAGAGGGAGAGGAGCAGGGTCGAGCGAGAGGCCAGAGGGGATCGGGCAGGGTGGCGACGAGGTTCGGGCGAGAGAAGGGAGATGGGATCGGGATCGGGCTGCGAGGGAATGAGGGGTGGCGGCGGTGTAGGGAGAGAGCGAGGGGAGAGGTCGCTGTGGGAGGTCGGGCTAGGGTTAGAAGCTTGGGTTGGGCCTTGGGCCAAGGTGGCAGCAGGCCTTAGGAGGCTGTTGGGCCAGCTGCGGCTGGAATGGCCTATCCCTCTCTCCTTATTATTTCTTTAGCAGAAAAGAATAGAGAGAGTTCAAAAATATTAAGAAAAGAGGCCATGAAGAAGAAATAAATGATGGAACATTTTTGTAAGGCTTTAAGGAATATTACCAACCCAACAAAAGTGGTTCCAACAAAATAGGGGAAGATATGCAAGTGTGTGTTGGTGATTCCGAAGCAATGGAATAATTATATAGCTCCATATATTAGGAGGATATGTTATAAAGAGAAGTCATCCTTCCCTCGATTTAAATGGACCGAAAGTCCACACGATTTATTTAAGTTGAGATGCAAAATTAAAGTCATGATGGCATGATGACACAATGCAATGCAAAAATAAATAAAGCAAGCACAAAAGAAACACACGGGAAAACCCGGAACATCTGGAATCTCTGAAATCTTCTGGGACGTCGGTCTTCGGGCGTCACAGACTTGGTGTCGCATCATGTAGAGGTACTCGGTCTTGGCGAATCCACGACGAAGGTAGGGTTGGAGAGGGACTTGGAGCATCCTAGTGCTTGCGGTCTCAGTCTTCACGGAGATGTAACAAAACGACAACGGTCAAGGCAGCGCTGGTGAGGTCATCTTGCGGGGGAGCGGGTCGTCGCCCTCGTCAGGAAGCAGAGCCGCTGCGCAGGCTCCGACGACATGGTTGCGGGACTCTGGCGGCTCGGCTGCGGACCTGTGGGGGCGCGGGAAGGCGCATTGCGTCGGATGGCGAGGACGACACCGTGCGTCCCTGGCTTGGGTCGAAGATGGGCCACTGGGGCGATCGAGGCGCTCGTCTCCTCTGCATCGACAGGGAGCAGAGCAACGACGCGATGCTGGGGGAACGACGGCGAACTTGGCGTGATGCAGAGCTCCGGCGGCACGACCAACAGTAGGAGAGGACGGATCTGACGGGTGGGGGAGGAGGTCCAGGCCGCGAGGCTGGAGCTTGGCAGGGCCGGCCATGGCGACGGACAGCTCGGGGAGAAGGCCGTGCGCTGCGGCGCGGAGGCGCGGGCGGCTGCGCTGGTGGCGACGAAGGAGGCGGGGGCGCAACTGGCGAAGAGGAGGAAGGGAGGCGCAGGTGGCAGGGGCTCGAGGGGATCGGCGCTGGGGAGCTCCTGCTCGGTCCTGGAGGAGGGGGAAGGAGAGGCCACGAGGGAGAGAGAAGAGGGAGAGATGGGGAGAGGGTCGGGCGAGGCGGCGCGCTGGGAGGACTAGAGGGATCGGGAGGAGAGCGGGCTAGGGTTAGGGGTGGCTGGGCCTCGAAGGCAAATGGTCCGCGGCTGGAGGAGCAGGTGGGGGCAGCTGGCTGGGAGGCCCAAGCTGGGCTCTCTGCCTCTCTCTCACTAAAATAAAAATAAAAGAGAAGAAAAAGAGAGAGGAAAAATAAAGGGCACTTAGGGAAAGAATTTGGGCATGAGGGTAATTTCTCGGGACTCGCAAAAATGAGTCTGATCCCAGAAATTAAGAAGTGGCAAGATCAAAAGATATAAATTCAAACCCATTTGAATTTAATTCAAATGGTTTGAACTAGGACATGGTTTCAGAAGTGTCCAAAAATGTTCGAATTTTTGGAGGAACCTCGATAAAATGGATAAGAATTATAGACAAGGTTTTGACGGAGAAACTTGAAGTAGAAAAGGCATGGGGAAAATTATGCAAGTGTCTGATGGTTGCTTCCAACAATGGAATATTTTTATAATAGCTCCATAAATATTAGGAGGATATATGTTATAAAGAGAAGTCATCCTTCCCTCGATTTAAATGGATCGAAGATCCACACAATTTATTTAGTTGAGATGCAAAAGATTAAAGTCATGATGGCATGATGACATGATGCAATGCAAAAGTAAATAACACAAGCACAAATGAAACACACAGGAAACTCGAAATATCTGGAATCTTCTGGGGCGTCGGTCTTCGGGCGTCACACCGGCGTCCTCGTCTCCCAGTAGCGCCGGCATACGCCCGCACTGAGGTACTGCTGGTCACGCGGGCCGGCGGCCCTAGGTGTTATGGTGAAAGGTGCCGGCGCGGGGACGCGGCGGGACGAGCGCGGCGATGATGCGGGCTCCTCCTTCTTCACGGAGCCGCGTCGGTGTCCCGAGGAGGAGCCGGCCTCCCGGTCGTGCTTCCCCTTGCGGCCGTGGTTCCAGAAACCCATGGCTGCTAGATGGTCGGCCGACGAGATCGAGGACGGGGAGAGGCTAGGGTTTGGCCGTGTCGGGTTTCGAGGAGGCAGTGGCGAGTGTGGACGACGACCGGTCCACGGCTTCCCAATTTAAGAACGACCACGACCGTTCGCATGGGCGGATGACAGGCGGGCCCGTCCGCGCGTGCACATTGGTGCGGGTGGGTGGGAGGTAGGTGGCCGCCTGCCACGCGGCACCGGCGCGGACGTTCGACGCGCCCGTTTGCTGTCCGCCGTGACCCAAACCCGGCACAAGTTTGCGCTCGAAATGGGTCGTCCCGGACACAAAACGGACCAGATGGGTCCGGGCCGTCGCGCGCTGGGCCACCTTGTTTGTCCGTTTTACCCCAAACGGACGGGGCCGGACATGATGGGGTCGTGCGGTGGAGTTGGTCTAACTGCTGCCAAACGTTTAGGGTCTAGATACTTTGTGTCATCCAATGTCATACATCAAAGGGTTCGTGAATCGGGTTGACCGTCTGAATTACCATAAACGGGAAGCATACATGAAGAGGTTTGTGGACCTCCGGACAACCACCACGTAGGCTTCTGATACACTCGGCCCACGCAAAAATCCACCTAGGGCCCCGCTTTTCTCTCTCCGACCACCCGCCCTTCCTCTGTATCCACGGAGTCCGACCGCCACCGTCACTGTAACACCCACTCCGCCACCCAGGCCTTGCCAAAGCACCGTCGCTCCGCCTGGACCCGACTTGCCCACGCCTCCCCCACTGGTTCGGCCACCGCCAAGGTAACGTCCGCCTCTGCACATTGCTATCCAGGGTGGACACCACGCATGAGAAGTGTTCGACTAAATGTCATGACCATTTCCCCCCACATTTTTGTTGTTTGGTTTGAAGCAAACATGATGGATTTAGCCGCAGAGTACTTCGACGTCGAGTTCACGGATTCATCCTCGTTAGATCATGATGAATTTTAGGGTGAAACGTCGATGATGCAAGCGGTTATCGAAGAAGAGGAACATGCGGTGGACCATGTCCTAAATTTTAAGGGATCGATCAAAGGACATTGAGTGTTCAATTGGTACAGGGCACGGTGAAATATGAGCTATTCAAGTCCTTTTTTCCACCGTCGATTCCGGATGAGCCGAACTGTGTTCGACAATGATGTTCGCGCCTTCAATGATGTCCGCGCCTATGATGACTAATTTATCTTGAAGAAGGATGTCATTAGAAACAATGGATTCTCTAGTGACTAGAAGTGCACATCTGCATTGAGGATGCTTTTGTATGGTACGACCGCAAATTTGTGGGACGAGTACCTTTGAATGTCCAGACCACATGTATCGAAGCCATGGTTAGGTTTGCTACTACGGTGGTCAAGGTGTTTGGACTATAGTACTTGAGAGAACCAACTATCGAAGACACCACATGACTTATGGTACAATCCAAAGCAAGAGGATGGCCAGGTATGCTCAGATCCCTGGATTGCATGCACTGACAATGAAAGAATCTCCTATATGCTCTACAAGGGCAATATGAGGGCCATTGCAAGAAGTACAAATCATTCTTGAAGTAGTAGCATGACAAGACATCTGGATTTGACACTCTTTCTTTGGAATGCCCGGGTCTCACACTAACATCAATGTGCTAAAGTGGTCTCCATTGTTTGCAAGGTTGTGTGTGTGGGAGAAGCTCCTTTGTGCAACTATACCATCAATGGTGACGACTACAACATGGGCTATTATCTTTGTGATGGCATTTATCCTTCGCGGGCAACTTCCGTCAAGACCATATCTGATACAAGGGGCGAGAACATATCTAACTTTTTCCAAAGACAACAAGGAGCTAGAAAGGATGTCGAGAGGGCATTTGGAGTGCTCCAAGCTTGTTTTGCAGTTGTACGAGGACCTGCAAAAATATGGGATCCAGGAACATTGTGGAAGATGATGACAACTTGTGTGATCATGCACAACATGATTGTGGAGGATGCGGGTGACGAAGTTTACCACAGTCTGGAACTTGAGCCTATGGGTGATCCTATCCAACTTCCAGAGTATAATCCGATGATGTTTGAGGATTTTATCCAAATGCATCAACATATTTTCCATTGAGCAACTCATGAGCAGCTTTGAAATGATCCGATTGAGCATTTGTAAGCGCTTTGAGGGGAGAACTACAAATGTGTCAGAATAAGTTGAATCCAAATTTGAACCATTCTATTGAAAATTCATGTTTGGACTGTAATATTTATATTGGAATTATTGTAGCATTAGTATATTTGCAAAACATGATTATGGGCGAAGGATGAGGCGGTCCAAATATAGGAAAAAAGTGGCAGACATTGGGTACATAGAGTTGGATGGCCCTATCCCCTATCCACAGACATCAAATATACATATTATGAAAATGTATCGTATGATGAATTTAGTGAAGCTAATTTGCTATTATAGATACTTGTATATTTTCCTATAAATTTGATCAAACTTAAAGAAGTTTGACTTAGGACAAACCTAGAATTTCAAACATTTTCAAACAGAGTAGGATGCAATGACCGCTCTAATCATTATGAGTTTTCTACAAAAAAACACCTAATACTTAGAATCCTAAGTAATCATATCAAAATGTACACAATCCTAAGGAAGCTAGCATCTACACAAATACATAGAAACAAATATCTTGTTGGTGAAAGTTCTGTGGGAATACTTCAAAATTTTCCCTAACTAAATGAATAGTTTTAGATGGACTTTTATCTCACTTTTTGGCTTTTGCAAAGTCATGTACTCCAAGTCTCACCCTTTCCAATTTATGTTTATCTTTGCAAATATGAACCCCATTTAAACACTAACTTTATATCATAATAATTCACTCTCACCTTATCTAAAAAAACTTTCTAGTTTCTACCACATATTATTCAACAAAATTTCAAATTCATATTTTTAAATGTTCAAATTCAAAATCACATACAATTTATGTTATAAATGAACCAAAATAAGTATAAAATTATCCCAAATAGTTTGTCATCACGCTGCATAATATATCCTATGATCAAACATCATCCGAATGCAAAGCTCATGAAAACGCAAAGATCATTCACATTGCTCAAACATAATGAGCATCACACATCACCACCACCATTGCTACTCACCAAAGTGTGCACTCCAATTTTTCGATTATACGACCTATACATACTTATCAATTTTAGTGCCAACATATTAAGGTCATACCAACTACCAATTTCTATCCAACTCTTAAAAAAATAAGCGATGCATACAGAGTTTAAAGTATTTCTATTTAGACTAATTATCATGGCAATGCATAAGCTCCTCCAGATAATGTTGCTTTGGTGTGATGATTATAATGATAATTAATCAAAATAAGTAGACGCTCAAAGAATAACACATAATTTGTGTAAGATAAAATACATTGGTCCAACCAAGACAAATCGATAGTTGTTGAAGAAGGGGGATACCTTGGGCATCCCCAAGCTTAGAAGCTTGAGATCTCTTGAAATATTTCTTGTGGGTTCCTTGGGCACCTCCAAGCTTGAGTGCTTGCATCTCATGATTTTTCTCATATTACTGTCTCACCTGAGTCATGAATATTTCGACCACACAAAACTTACATATAACTTGTGGGATTGGTTAGTATAAAGAACACTTCAATTTAGTTGTGCCTCATTGTAGACTAATTATAAAGTTGTAACCCATCATTAGCTACTGTATGATAACAAAATTTTAAAATTCCCACACCCCTATGGGAAAAATGCAAACATAAGTAACTAAAGACAATCATAACAACAATATGTCTAACCAGAGCGAACAAGAGCAGTACGTAAAGATGATAAGTTCAATACACTCTTTTGTAAATAATTACATTCTGAATAAAACATGTAGCATATAATTCATATTGGTGTATTGTGTATTTTTTGTGCTTTGAGCATGTTTTGTTAATTCTCTACAAAATAAACAACAACAACAACAACAACAACAACAACAACAACAAAACTTTCTGTTTCAACACAACAACACATACATTTGTAATCTTAACATGTTAAAGGAATTCATAGTCCTTTATTCAAGTAAAACATTAAGAATAATTATATAAAAGGTAAAAACTTTATTGACAATTACTATAGTTTGCCTCATGCAAGCTGTTTCTTTATAGTAGTGTTATGTAGGATTGCAATTTTAATGATGCTCACATGAAAACATGAATATAAGCATAAAAAAGTATAAGACAACCTATATCAAACATATTTAAGTCTGACCCACTTCCTATACATAGACATCTTATGAAAGACCGTGGATGTCGCCTAGAGGGGGGGGGGGTGAATAGGCGCTTTAAAATAATTATGGTTTAGGCTAGAACAAAAGCGGAATAAACCTAGCGGTTAATTTGTCAAGCATAAAACCTACAACAACTAGGCTCACCTATGTGCACCAACAACTTATGCTAAGCAAGATAAACAACTAGGCGATAGCAAGATATGTAACAAGGAACAATATGACCATCACAAAGTAAAGTGCATAAGTAAAGGGCTCAGGTAAGAGATAACCGAGGCACGCGGAGACAACGATGTATCCCGAAGTTCACACCCTTGTGGATGCTAATCTCCGTTTGGAGCAGTGTGGAGGCACAATGCTCCCCAAGAAGCCAGTAGGGCCACCGCAATCTCCTCACGCCCTCGCACAATGCAAGATGCCGTGATTCCACTAAGGGACCCTTGAGGGCGGTCACTGAACCCGTACAAATGGCAACCCTTGGGGCGGTCACCGAACCCGTACACTTTGGCAACCCTTGGGGGCGGTCACCGGAACCCGTCAAATTGCTCGGGGCGATCTCCATAACCTAATTGGAGACCCAGATGCTTGCTTGGAGCTTTACACCACAATGATTGAGCTCCGAACACCAAAAAGGTTGGGGCTATCTCCACAACTTAATTGGAGGCCCCCAACGACACCACGAAGCTTCACCACAATGGAATATGGCTCCAAGGTGACCTCAACCGTCTAGGGCGCCCAAGCACCCAAGAGCAACAAGCTCAAGGGTACCAAGGACCCAAGAGTAATAAGCTTCTCAACTTGTAACTTCCACGTCTCATTGTGGAGAACTCAAACTGACGCACGAAATGCAATGGCAAGGGCACACACCCAAGTCCTTCTCTCCCAAATCCCACCAAAGCAACTAATGCTAGGGAGGGAAATGAGAGGAAGAATAGAGAAGAGAACACGAAGAACTCCAAGATCTAGATCTAAAGGGTTCCCCTCACATAGAGGAGAAAGTGATTGGTGGAAACGTAGATCTAAATCTCCTCTCTCTTTTCCCCCAAATACTAGCAAGAATCCATGGAGGGATTGAGAGACAGTAAGCTCGAAGAAGGTCAACAATGGGAGAAGAACACGGGCTCAAAAGGATAAGGCTCAACGAGGAAGAAGACCCCCTTTTATAAAGGGGAGAAAATCCAACCATTATCCCCACCAACCAGCCCGCAGCGAGCGGTATTACCGCTGGCCGTAGCGGTACTGCCGCTCGGCCCAGCGGTACTACCGCTGGGACCTCGCACATCGCCAACGAGAGAAAGAACAAGAAAAAGAGCCCCCGAGCGGCACTAGTAGTGGTGGTAGGGCGGTACTACCGCTTATAAGAGGTACTACCACACCCAATGCCGCTCCTACTGCCACCCAACCAGACAGGAGAAGCAACGGTCTTGAATCGAGGCGGTACTAGCGCAGAACCGAAGACGAACTACCGCATGTAGCCATAAGCGGTAATGCCGTTGTGAACCAGCGGTACTACCACGTGTGCCTATAAGAAGTACTACCGCTCCGGCCCAGCGGTACTACCGCAGGAGCAACAAGAAAGCCCAGAACTGCCATAACTTCTGCAAATGAGCTCCGAATTGAGCAAACTCAAGCTTGTTGGATAGAGGAAGACAAGTAGCATCAAAACATCGACTAGTTATAGTAAGAAGAGGCAGGGGTGGTATGCCTAGGATATAGAGGAGTGAACCCTCCATCAGACAAGAACCGACATAACCTCCAACATCGAAAACATCATAGAAGATGGATGAGTGCACTCCGTTTTCGATGAACTCGAGCTTGTCATCAAGATGATCATAAGCTCCAAATCTCACAAGGAGAAAAACCAAACAAGTCCAATAAATATGATGCAAGGTGCAATGGTTTGATCTCTCTATGAATGATATGATCAAGCTACTCATCGAGAGCCCCCCTTGATAGTACGACAAACGATCCTATAACACAGTCTTCCAACTACCACCATGAGACCGATAAAATAGAAAACCTATCAAGGGAAAACCTTTGCCTTGCACATAGTCCACTTCAGCTGGATGATGACGATCTTGACTCCCTCAAGTTGGACCACCTTTCTTGATTGCGTTGGCTCGGTGAAGACTAATAGATTTCTCCCCCATACTCCACTATGGGTGAGACACACTTTGGCACATCTTCACAAGTCCATTGTCACCACAATGGACGACAAGCTTCAAGCACTTGATCTCTTCGTGATGCTCCACTTGAACTTTCACACCGCAAACTTGATGACGATCACCACTTGATGTCATCCTCCATGGGTTGTATAATATCTTCCTCTTGACGCAAGCCCATGGAAACATACCTAACCCCACATAGAACTCTCGCGTGGACCATGGGCTAGTACGCAAAGCGTAAAGGACAATGCTTACCTTACCATGGGATCACTTGATCCCTCTCGGTACATCTTCTACGCTTTGTGTGTTGATCAACCTGATTCACTCTTTGACTTAGTCTTGATCAACCTAGAAACTTTCCAACTCCCTTCATCAGGATGATGTCTTGAAGGTAAACATGAATGATCACACACTCTTCTTCTTCTTCTTCAAGACATGCTTGCAATAAGCTCAACACTCACAAGACTAATCTTTGGATAATTCCTTAATAGCAGCTTGGTCATCACAAACTCTCCTTGAAACCAACAAATGGACTCCAAGAAAATCCTATGGACAAACCCTTCAAATATAACTCAAGGCAACCATTGGTCCATAGAGATTGTCATCTATTGCCAAAACCAAACATGGGGACACCGCATGTTCTTTCATAGTATAAGTAAACAATTCATCAGTACAAAAGATCCCTAGCATAGGCAAGACAGAAGAATGCAACTTCAAAACTTTCAACATATATATAGGTGATTTAATAACATGAATATTTCCATAACCACATTTTCCACTCTCATAATAATTACATGTGGGATCATGATCAAACTCAATAATATAGCTATAACCTAGGAAAGTCTTCTCATGATCCACATGCACATATATCTTATCGTTCTCCAAAATTGTGGAAACATTAGTGACTAAAGTCACGATCTCAACACACTTCGATTAGTATCGTAATCAGATTGAATATTCTCCAAAATAATGGGTTACTACCTAAAGGCACGACCTCTCCAAACTCATATTCAATAACATTGTAATCATTGTAAACAAATATATATTCATTATTAGTCCCAAATAAATCTTCCATGTCACAAGAAGTATCATATTTATTTTCCAAACCATGATCATTGTTATAGATATGCCACACTCACCATCAATAGTGATAATAGACATAGTTTCATCATTAGTGGCAATATTTTCATCAAGCGTGTCATTAATGTGAGTAGCCTCTGTATGCACAATTTTTTTTAGTTTCAGTTACCGTGCTGTCAAAATAGGTGTAATATGTATATGTGCAAATAGAAGGAAATACGAATTGGTGGCTAATGTTGGAGTAGAGTTCAAAATTTAAGGGTCGCAATGTGTGTGTGTGGGGGGGGGGGCAGATGGCCTTTTGAGAGTTTGATTTGAGTGTCCTTGTTGGAGATAATCATGGAAGAGTTGGACTAAATCTTATCCAAAATTTCCCATATCTTGTTGAAAGAAGAAAGGAAATCTACTTGCTTGAACTAATAAAGCAAGAGTTAAATGTATGTTTCATGGTTGAAGAAGTGTCACAGTGACGTCATTCTCTAGCGACTTCATTTACCCTGTAAATTACTGTGGCTAAGGAGGTTTCATGGTTAAGAAGTGTCATGATGACATCATTCTCTAGTCAGTTCATTGAATCATGGCTCGCATGCCTTACCGGTAGTGCTCCCTTGATCTACCCCCCAACACGCACTCTCTCTTTACCTTGTATGTAATACCCCAATGGGGCGACATGCATCTTGTCCTGACCTAACCTTTATGAAATTTAGGTGGGGGCCTCCCTTCTCCCGTGTGTCTATTAAAAAAGAGAGTATACATGTAACTATACATGCCTTGGTGGCAAGGGAAGTAAGTAGTAATGATCATTTCTAGAAAGTTATTTCTTCTTGCACGAATAATCAAGTTTCTATTTTTTCAGTGATGTCATCTAATAAACTCCCAGTTAATATAATTGATTCATTTACTGCAACATCTTTAAATAATAGCCAACCTCTGACTACCCTGCTTTCTTTACCTTATTTATCTCTTGCCTACACTGTCTCTTCTGCCACCCACCCCTTGTCACTTATTTATTTTGGTGGATACTACAACCATGAATGGATCAAACCTTCTCTAGAGACTATCCCTAGACTTTGGTGCATCCTTCCATCCTAATACCTAACATTTCACATCACCCTTGTCTCTACGACGCCGCTTCCCTTGTCGGCATTGAGTTTGTCTCCAACTCTGAGCACAACCAGACAACAAAAATAAAGGATGATGAAGAAGATATTATCTTGAGGAAAAAATATTTTTAAGCATGCAAAACCACTCACCGATCATTCTCAAATACATATACTTTTGTTTTTCGCTAGGAGTATTAAGTTTGAAGCTTGTAGAACACCCCAAGGTAGGATCTAGCAGCGTAGCTCAGATGGTTAGGTTCCTAGGTTTGTTTCAGGCTTTTCAGCTATGTCTGTTCGTTGGGAGGAGACGTTCCCATCGACTATGACATGCCTGTGGTGAGTTTGTCATTCTCAAAATGTTGTGTCGGCTCAGTATCTCAGAGGTGCTCATAGGAGTAGGGTGTGCATGTGTGCATCATAGGGTGAGTGCGATGCAAAACATGCATACACTATGCCAATACTCACTAAGTCTAGAAACATAAGACATATTGAATATTTCATGTTCTCCGATGCACAAATTTGACTATAACTTTGCTCATATGCTCACAAAATAGGAAAATAATATGTAACATGGACCAGTTTCACAAGACAAATATAGTGATAATATTCTTGCATCCTCAAACCATATGTGATGATGTTTGAATTTTTTTCCAGACTCATATGGTCAGCGACACGATGAACCAATATCCCTCATTGTAGTTAATATTGTGGCGGATATGCTATTATTTTTATTGAGAGGGATAAAGAGGATGGGAAAACTTGTGGTGTCATTCCTCACTTAGTTGACAGGTGTGTATCATTTTTTTACAATTTACAAATTATGTGATGCTCATTTTGGTAACACGGAATGTGCCAGAAATTTGAAATTGATACTCTATGCTTATGAGCTGGATCGAAAATAAGCTTCCGCAAAAGTAAGATGTAATGTGTTGGCAAGACTAGGGAAATTATAGTTTGATATGTACAACTTTTTGGCTCTACTATTTGTGATTTCCCTTTGCGTGTCTTTCCATCTCGTTCAATATAGAAAGTTACGAAACAACAACTAGAAAGTCACGAAATATATAATAGATAAGATACTTGAGGTGATGGAAATGTATGAACTTATCCCATCGAGGGAGGCTTGTGCCTATCAGTTTAGTTAACATAAGTATGCCGATGTTCACACTTTGGTTTAGAAGTGTTGGTAGAGTCCATAAGTACCTGGACTTTTTATGCTCTAGGTTCTTCAATAGACATGTAAAATTGGGTATCATGTCCATCTCCAAAGAATAACGGGACTCAACATTCTGAATTTATGGGAGAATAAGCGTTAATTCAGAAATGACTCTTTAAGCATGAGGATGGGTGTGGCAGGACATGCTAAAAACAAATATTTAGGAGGTAAACCTTCATTGGGGAAGGCTAATGTTTGGTATTTTGGAGATGTGTTCATGAAAGTAAAATAATTGTTGCGACACTTTAGTTCATTTCGGGCTAACTATCTCTATGAGATGCACGGGTCTCACAATGACATTAATATTTCTCGTAATGATGTTAAAAAGAAGTTGACGACCCAAAGGCATTCCACCTCCATGCGACATTACTCCTGTAGGTTTCCCGCCATCGCGTAAAATGACCTACTTATGGCTCCTGTAGGAGTTTGGGACATGTCTTGGTCCCGGTGTGTCTGATCATCCTCTCATACCAACTACTGTTCATCGTCTTGGTAGCTATTTTTCTCACCAACTAGCTAGTTTCTGGAATGGTCGCTCTAGTTAGGGAATCAAGATTCCTTGCTACTCCCGATAGGTTTTGAAGGTTACGCCAATGCATTCGCAACTCCATCCTGTATGATTGAGATTACCAATGGACTTTCATACTAGTGTTGCTGCAAAATCATCAGGTTACCCACCAACAGTTTTGCACATATACAAATTTTGACTAAAAACATTTTCAACATCTATGTTCTTGTCTAGCTATCAGCTGGTTGTGTTCTTGGTGTACGTTGTGCCGAAACATTAGGAACAAATGATAACTGGTAACCTAAACTAGAGTAAGTTGCCATAATTGTTGATTAGCATTTGACTATATAGTACCTGACTTCTTAGTATGTTGATGGCTTGTTGCATGACTTTTTGCATGACATGTTTTTTATTTTTTAGACTAAGTGAACTTTTTAACAATTGACTTTGTGTATCCGGATACATTGCTAAAAAAGTTCTTATCCATGTATTACTCTCCTATGGTGTAATGGTGGGCGCACGTGGATGTGAATCTACCTAGCCAGGTATGAGGACTCACCAATTGACTTTGTAAAATTTTAAGATGGTTCCAACTATTATGTCTCCCATGAGAGGTAATAGGTTACCCAATGCTCACCATATGGTGTTGCCAAAAGTCACACAAACTCTCTTGAGAGAAGATTGATTGGGTGATCTATGTTTGGACCTGATACGTCTCCATTGTATCTACTTTTCCTAACGCTTTTCCTCTAGAGTTCGCTTGGGGCTCCGGAAAGGGGAATCTTTGGTCTTCGTCATCACCAAACCTCCTCCATTGCCAATTTCATGATGCTCTCCGCCGGGAGTGAGTAATTCCTTTGTAGGCTCGCTGGTCGGTGAGGACTTGGATGAGATTCATCACGTAATCGAGTTAGTTTTGTTAAGGCTTGATCCCTAGTATCGACTATGTTGTGAGATCGATGTTGTTATGAATTTGCTATGCTTAATGCTTGACACTTTGGTCCCGGGTGCCATGATTTCAGAGCTGAACCGTTTATGTTATCACCTTTATATCTATGTTCTAGATCCGATCTTGCAAGTCATAGTCACGTATTATGTGTTATGATCCGTAAACCCCGTAGTGACAATATGCGGGATACTTTTCGGTGATGACCGTAGTTTGAGGAGTGCATGTATTCACTATGTGCTAATGCTTTGTTCCGGTACTCTATTAAAAGGATGCCTTAATATCCCTTAGTTTCCTTATGGAACCCGCTTCCACGGGAGGGTAGGACAAAAGATGTTATACAAGTTCTTTCCATAAGGACGTATGCGTATTTACGGAATACATGCCTACATTACATTTATGAACTGAAGCTAGTTTTGTATCACCCTATGTTGTGACTGTTACATGATGAATATCATCCAACAAATTCCCGGTCCAATGCCTACGAATTTCCTACACATTGACCTTTCTAAGTTACTACTGCTGCTGTTACTATTGCTACTGCTACAAAACCAATGCTATCACTGTTACCGTTACTATTGCTGCTACAACTACTATCAAAACTATCAAATTATTGTGCTACTGATCACTTTGCTGCAGATAATTTATCTCCACGTGTGGCTGAATTGACAACTCAGTTGCTAATACTTGTAAATATCCTTTGGCTCCCCTTGTGTCAAATCTATAAATTTGGGTTGAATACTCTACCCTCGAAAACTATTACGATCTCCTATACTTGTGGGTTGTCAAGACCTTTTTCTGGTGCTGTTGCCGGGGAGCATAGCTATATTTGTTGAGTCACCTGGGATTATTATCTATTTATCACTTTGAAGAATCTCAAGGATGATAGAACTAAGATCTTTCCCTCAACTACGAGGGGAGGTAAGGAATTGCCATCACACTCTGCACTTGTTTCTCCTTCAGTTATAAGTAAGCTTGCTACACCACACTCTTCAATTAATTCTGATATGTCGCAAGTTATTGATGATGCTACTTCTGCTATGAATGATGCTAGTACCTTGTTTGATAAGACTGTGCCATTGGGTGAACTACTTGATGAACAACTTGCTAGACTTAATAATATTGAGAATGGTGAAACTGATGAAGTACTTGAAACTGAAGATTTTGAAAAACCTATTAGATCTAGCCATCCTAGATATGAATTGCCTGAAGTACCGGAAGGTTATGTTATGGATGAAGAGACAACTAGAGACTTCCTTGCTTGCAATGATAGAGATGATATTAATAAATTATTATGCAAACTGAAAGAAAAATCTTTGTATGCTAGAATGAAATGTGATCCTAAGTTTGCTACTTCACCCATATGTGTTACTGATAAGGATTATGAATTCTCTGTCGACCCAGAGTTTATTACTTCGGTGAATATGATCCTTTCCATGGCTATGAAACTATAATTGTAGTGATACATCTTACTAAACTAAATAATACAGCCACCCTTCTTGCTCATGATGAGAAAACTCGCTTTTATTATATCCTCAAGTTGTTTCCTTTCTCATTAACGGGTGATGCTAAAGCTTGGTACAATATGTCGTGGGAACGAATCTGACAGTAGAGATGGGGGGTACGTAGGACGAGGCAGTGCCTAGCTATGGCAAGGTTGTACGCTCGGATTTACGAGTTCAAGCCTCTCTTGGAGGAGGTAACAACCCTAAGTCTCGGTGCCGCGAAGGCTTGTTGATTGGAGTGTTGAGTGTTGGGGAATGTAGTATTTCAAAAAAATTCCTACGATCACGCAAGATCTATCTACTAGAAGCATAGCAACGAGAGGGGAGAGTGTGTCTACGTACCCTCGTAGACCGAAAGCGGAAGCGTCTAGTGACGCGGTTGATGTAGTCGAACATATTCGCGATCCAACCGATCCAAGCACCGAACGTATGGCACCCCCGCGTTCAGCACACGTTCAGCTCGATGACGTCCCACGAGCTCTTGGTCCAGTTGAGCTTCATGGGAGAGTTTCGTCAGCACGACGGCGTGGTGACTATGATGATGAAGTTATTGGCGCAGGGCTTCTCCTAAGCACTGCAACGATATGACCGGGGTGTGTATCTGTGGAGGGGGGCACCGCACACGGCTAAAACTGATGTTTAATTGTGTGTTCTAGGGTGCCCCCTGCCCCTGTATATAAAGGAGCAAGGGGGAGGCCGGGCGACCTTGGTGCGCGCCAAGGAGAGGGAGGAGTCCTCCTCCTAGTAGGAGTAGGACTCCTCCTTTCCTAGTCCAACTAGGAGGAGGAAGGGGGAAGGAAGGAGAGGGAGAGGAGAAGGAAATGGGGGTGGGGCGCCCCCTCCCTAGTCTAATTCAGACTCCCTATAGGGAGGGGGCGTGGCTGCCCCTTGTGGGCTGCCTCCCCTCTTCCCTATGGCCTATGTAGGCCCAATAGTTCCCCCGAGGGTTCCAATAACCCCCCGGCACTCCGATAATTATCCGGTGACCGGAACTCACCCGATATCTGAATATAGTCATCCAATATATCAATCTTTATGCCTCGGACATTCCGAGACTCCTCGTTATGTCCATGATCACATCCGGGACTCCGAACTATCTTTGGTACATCAAAACACATAAACTCATAATACCGATCGTCATCGAACGTTAAGCGTGCGGACCCGACGGGTTCGAGAACTATGTAGACATGACTGATACTCATCTACGGTCAATAACCAATAGCGGAACCTGGATGCTCATATTGGTTCCTACATATTCTACGGAGATCTTTATCGGTCAAACCGCATAATAGCATTGTTTGTTCCCTTTGTCATCGGTATGTTACTTGCCTGAGATTTGATCGTCGGTATCATCATACCGACAATTCTCTTTACTTGTTCCGTAATACATCATCTCGTGACTAACTCATTAGTCATTTGCTTGCAAGGCTTATTATGATGTGTATTGCCGAGAGGGCCCAGACATACCTCTCCGACACTCGGAGTGACAAATCCTATTCTCGATCTATGCCAACACCACAAACACATTCGGAGACACCTTTAGAGCATCTTTATAATCACCCAGTTACGTTGTGACGTTTGATAGCACACAAGGTCTTCCTCCAGTATCCGAGAGTTGCATAATCTCATAGTCATAGGAACATGTATAAGTCATGAAGAAAGCAATATCAGTAAAACTAAACGATCAATTTGCTAAGCTAACGGATGGGTCTTGTCCATCACATCATTCTCCTAATGATGTGATCCCGATGATCAAATGACAACTCATATCTATGGCTAGGAAACATAACCATCTTTGATCAATGAGCTAGTCTAGTAGAGGCATACTAGGGACACTCTGTTTTGTCTATGTATTCACACACATACCAAGTTTCCGGTTAATACAATTCTAGCATGAATAAAAGACATTTATCATGATATAAGGAAATATAAATAACAACTTTATTATTGCCTCTAGGGCATATTTCCTTCATTGAGTTACAGGGGGTGCGAACCCTTGTGCCTGAGGGGAGGTGCAACTTATATAGAGTGCGCCGACCCCTTACAACCATCAGTTACACAAGGGTTCAATGAGGGAATAAAGTCCTGAACGTTACTGGTAATGCCCGTATTTAGTGGTCATTACTGCGGTGGAGTGAATGCCTGTCAGTTGTCATACTGTGGTGGCTCTAGGTTTACTTTGCTCCGAGTGGATGTTGATCGTCGAGTAGAATTGGAGTGTCCGAGTGAACAATTGTCGAGTGGATCATATCCTGTGAAGATTCCAGTCGGTGCTTTCTTCCTATCCTTGTAGGTCTAGGCCTTTTGTGCAGTGTCCTTGGGTAAAGTATATAGGTCAGGTCTAGGACCCTACCCCAGGTACATGTCCTCGTCATTAGCCCCCGAATGGATCAAGGGTCGAGTGAACGAGGATTGGAGTGAACTTCGGCCCGACTCGATGCTTTTGAGACATTTTCTTGATGATCTGAAAGTATGTTAGTAACTTAATCCTTCGTCATTCACCTCGGTTGATTCTGGCTTCTAGATCGTCCGAGTGAAATAAGTAGCTTAGTATTGGGCAGATTGGATCTGGATATCTTTGGACGTGATCGACTGATTTGATGGCCCGGATCTTGCGGGATTTGAAATTTGGAGAAGCGCGCAGGCCGGGCGCAACGCGGTAAGTGGGGAAAGTGGGGAGGGACTCCTCGATCCTTGCCCCACCTTTTTCGCCATGTATCAGGATGGCACCGATTATGGGATGCGCTGAGATCGCGCGGGCCCACGGGTCAGCCACTCAGACGCGTGAATATAAAGGATGACGAGGCCGATGTGTGCGACATTATCCACCATTTTCTCCTTCTCCCCTCGCCTCCTCTCCTCTGCCCACACCAGTGTTGTGCCGCCCCTCTCGCTCCCGTCGACCACCATAGGGACGCCAAAGGACATGACGAAGACGCTGGAACGTGCCAAGAAGACCGACAAGGGCAAGAAGACGTCCAGGGGGTCGACCTGTCGATGCAAACTGCCGCCGGGCTGGATCCAAGGGGACTGGATCCCCTCGTCGATCTCGAAGGAGGACCTCGAGGGGCTTGCCGCTGCCGATCTGATAGCACCTGGGTCTTGGAGATGCCAGGGGGAGAGTTCGAGCCTGCTCCCCATGATGGCGAGCGGGTTCTCCTGACGACGCACGTGGAAAGAGGTCTCTCTCTTCCCCCTATTCTTCCGCGGTTTTTTGAATTTCTTCGGCGCGCAAATCCATCACTTTCCTTCGAACACCATTTCATATCTCGCTACGTTCATTTCAATATGTGAGAATTTCCTTGGATGCCACCCACACGAGGGATTATTCAAGCATATCTTCACCTGTCGATCTCAGTCGGTCAAGAAAGCCAACCCGACTGACGAAAAAACCCATGTGATCCAAATGTGCGAGGGTTTAGGCATCCAAGTGAGGGGTAGAAGCTCTTTCCCTCCTATGACCATTCCCGAGTTAGTTAGAGGGTGGCAGTCAACCTGGTTCTACTGCAATGATGTTCCGACTCCAGGGGCGTCGACTGGTCTTCCGCCTTTTTCTCTGGAGAGGCTCCGGGCCCCTCGTTCATTTGCCGTAGAAGAGGAGGAGAAGGGTGAGGTGGCAATCTTAGTTGATGCGCTTGTCACGCTGATCCGAAGCGAAGTAACGGTCATGGACTTGCCGGAGGCATATCTCTGTCGATGTATCCAGCCTCTGCAAGCCCGTGACCACCCCATGTGGCTGTACTCAGGTGCAGACGACACCGCTCGGACCCACCCGGAAGAGGTCACGGTGGAGATGGTGGCGCAGTGGCTCTGGGGCATCATTGGAAACAAGGATAACCCTTGTGGAACAAGATGGGTCTTGTCGTTTGACGCTGAGCATCCTCTAGGAGAGGCGAATCATACCTTGTCGAGTGAATCACTTTTCTTCTTCAGTATGCAACTGCGTTGGAATCTGACTAATCTTTGAGTCTGTGTCTTGCAGGTGTTCACTAAGATGTACTCGCCCGTTCCAAATGGCGAACTACTCTTTGAAGGAGCGGAAAGCGATGGCGGGAGTGCCGATATTGAGTATGCCGATGACAGCGACGACTCCGATGGCAACGAACAGGCCGAATCACCGTCGCACACCGAGCGTCGATCCAAGCAGACCCACGATCCTGCGGCCGGCAAGGCTGTTGCTTCGAGCACCAGGGCGAAGCGCACTAGAACGCCGACCCCCGACCCAATCGAGAAGTCGGCTAAGCAAGTCAAGATCAATCCACGTAAGCCTCGGAAGGCCTTCCCTAGGATCAAGGTTGATGCGCCCATCGCTTCAACGTAAGTGCCTTCGTTTTAGTCCATTTCAATTTTCTTCATTGCTTACTCGGGGGTCAGCTGCTTGAGGATTTGGTATTGGTCAAGCTTGTTCCTGCCAGGGGTGCTGCTCTTGGGGGTATACAAGGGTGTTGTTGTCCTCAATATTCTGTCTTATTTCCTCAGCCTTTCATGTTTCTTGCTGACCAAGTGAACTTCTGGACTCCAAGGCAGCTACTTCTGCGACGTCCGCGATGGAGATCGATGACGAGTGCGCAGATGTGGAGACAGTCGACTTGTACTTTGTTTTGTTTTACTATTTTTGTTCTACCGGTCGACTGAAACCTGACCGTCGAGTGATTGCAGTACCAACTGACGTCATCACTCTCCCAGACGACGACGACAAGGAGGACACTCCGAGAGGTGCAAGAGGAAGAGGCATGCCGACTTCTATGCGAAGCCACGCTGGGAGAGCATCATCAGGCCAAGCCTCTCGTACGCCACCCGAGCTGGTCCTCCAAGAGCCTAGGAGTTCGGCTCAGATTGGCGCTATTTCTACTGCCTCGCTGTCGACTGCTCTGCCATTGGTATCAACTCTTCCAGTTTCTGGATCCGCTGGCCTGACCCAGGCACCGATCCTTCCGACTGTGACATCAGCTCCCTCGTCAAATGTGTTCGCTCTGCACCATGTCCCGAAGGATCAAACTAGGGCCAGCAAGGAGGTTATGATCCAGACTGGTCTGATGATGCAGCGTCTGAAAGATGTGTATGAAAATAGCCGGCTAGCTTATGATGCCAGCGCTGCCCTTCAAGCGAATGTCCGAGTAAGTGCGATAGTAAGTTGAGTTGCGATTGTATTTTTTCCGTCTTGATTTCATTGAATCTGTACACCCAGTGGGTGTTTATCTTTTTCATTCTGAATTCCATCCACTCGGAAAGGTCGGGCCGCGTCGAGTGGAGAATAGGTCCAGTGGGGGCACGCTGAGTGCACCCACTGGGTGTAGTCCCCGAGACCACCGTCGAATGTTTGATTCCGCGGGGGTCTTAGAAAAAATTTGTCTTGCTTCTTTTTCACTCGGGCAGGGTAGACCGTACCGAGTGACAACTTGTCCAGTGGGGGCACGCTGAGTGCACCCATTGGGTGTAGTCCCCGAGACCGCCGTCGAATGTTTGATTCGGCAGGGGTCTTAGAACAAGTGTTTTTTTTGCTTGGGCAGGGCAGACCGTACCGAGTGATGACTTGTCCAGTGGGGGCACGTTGAGTGCACCCACCGGGTATAGTCCCCGAGACCGTCGTCGAATGTTTGATTCAGCGAGGGTCTGAGAATTCTTCTGGTAGCAACGGTTTGTGTTTGCTTTTCTCTACTCGGAAGTAGAGGTAATACTTGTTTGAAGAACCTCAGAAATCTTATTCCTAGACGATTCAATTGTCTTTCTGTCAACCTCATAAATCTTGTGAACTTGGGGCCCAGTATGTTGCTCTGGAGAAGGAGAAGATCTCACTCCAAGTGGAGTGAGAAGCCACCAAGAGGAAGCTGGAGCGTTCCCAGACTGAGGTGGAGACCATGGGAGGTAACTTTTGTTGATTGAGAGCATTGTTGCCTTTTCATTCTATTCCTTGAATTTAGTAATTCCACTCGAACAGATGTGCGTAGTGAAAACCATCGGCTACAAGCTTGACTCAGGACTGTTGTTTCTTTAGACACTGTGAAGCAGGCCTTGGAGGCGAAGGACAACGATATTGCAGTGGCACAGAAGACGACTAGGGAGAAGACTGAGGTAACTGAGAGGAAGCTGGCTTCAATCGGTAAAATCGAAGAGGAGAACGCGGCCCTTAAGACTGCTGTCGATGAAGCGAAGAAGGAAGGTGCTCAGTTGCGGGAGGAGAAAACTATCTTGTCTGACAAGGTCGACCAACTCACTCAAAAGAGGAATGAGCTGGAGGAATACTTGGGCAGCCTCGCCAAGAAGATGTACATCATGCTTGAAGGTATCCTTCTTCATCCGAGTGAACACACAATAAATTCCCGCGCAATGCTGCTGACTCATATTTTCCCTTTTGTGCAGAATTCTACCAGAACTTCGAGCAGGAGATATATCAGATTGAGACGGGCCTGGACCCCACCAAATATCTCATAGGTGATGCTACTCCTATGAACGGAGTAGTTTTTTATTCGGCAGGAGGACTGGCGGCCTCGACAAAGGTTCCTCATGGAGACCTTCATTTGCCTCGGAATGCCGAGTGATCTTGTAAGCGCTAAACTCGTTCGGGGCTGTCGCCCGAGTACTTTTGCTTTCGTTTCCGAATTTGAAGGATTTATATGAATATTTGCTTTCCATCTGCTTGTTTGGTTGACCCTTGCCGTGCTTTGGGCGAAGTAGATGGTCTCTCGGAGTCGTTTTTTAACTTAAGCGAGAACGGACTCGCGCCTAACACTCTGAGTGGAGGGATGCTCTCACTCGGAGTAGTTTTTTAACTTAGGCGAGAACGGACTCGCGGCTAAGCCTGCGAGTGGAGGGATGCTCTCACTTGGAGTAGTTGTTAATTTAGGCAAGGACGGGCTCGCGGTTAAGCCTCCGAGTGGAGGGATGCTCTCACTCGGAGTAGTTTTTTTTAACTTAGGCGAGGACGGGCTCGCGGCTAAGCCCCTGAGTGGAGGGACGCTCTCACGCAGAGTAGTTTTTTAACTTAGGCGAGGATGGGCTCGCGGCTAAGCACCCGAGTGGAGGGATGATCTCACTCGGAGTAGTTTTTTAACTTAGGCGAGAAAGGGCTCGCGGTTAAGCCCCCGAGTGGAGGGATGCTCTCACTCGGAGTAGTTTTTTAACTTAGGTGAGGGCAGGCTCGCGGCTAAGCCTCCAGTGGAGGGATGCTCTCACTCGGAGTCGTTTTTAAACTTAGGCGAGAACGGCCTCGTGGTTAAGCCCCCGAGTTGAGGGAT
>LR738712.1:32152152-32206077 GCA_902687465.1 Secale cereale
GATGTTCTCACTCAGAGTAGTTTTTTAATTTAGGCGAGGATGGGCTCGCGGCTAAGCCCCCGAGTGGAGGGATGCTCTCACTCGGAGTAGTTTTTTAACTTAGGCGAGGATGAGCTCGCGGCTAAGCCTCCGAGTAGAGGGATGCTATCACTCGGAGTAGTTTTTTAACGAGGCAAGGACAGGCTCGCGGCTAAGACCCCAAGTGGAGGGATGCTCTCACTCGGAGTAGTTTTGTAACTCAGGAGAGAACGGGTTCGTGGCTAAGCCCCCCGAGTGGAGGGATGCTCTCACTCGGAGTCATTTTTTAACTTAGGCGAAAGCGGATTTTGCGGCTAAGTCTCCCACTGGGGGATTTGAACACATGTTTATGCGAAAATAATCATTATGAGACTATATGAGTCGTGTTTTGATAAAAAATCTAAAGAGTACTTCTTATTACATCTTGACCGTTTGATTGTTCGGTATAAAAACGACGAAGGAGATCCACATTCCAAGAACGCGACTCATCGATCCTTTTCTTGAGGTTGTAGAGGTGGTAGGCCCCATTGTGTAGCACCTTGGTGACGACGAAAGGGCCTTCCCACGCGGGGGATAGTTTGTGAGGCCGCTGCTGGTCCACTCGGAGAACAAGATCTCCCTCTTGAAATGCTTGACCCTTCATGTTTATGGCATGGAATCGATGAAGATCTTGCTGGTAAATAGTCGACCGAATTAGAGCCATCTCACGATGTTATTCTCAGAGATCAACAACGTCCTGCCACACCCGCTCTACCTCTACTTCTGAGTAAAGTTCTACTCGAGGTGCATCGTGGAGGAGATCACTGGGCAGCATGGCTTCAGCTCTATAAACCATGAAGAAAGGCGAGCGCTCGGTGGACTGATTCAGAGTCGTCCTTAAGCCCCATAAAATAGACGGTAGCTCAGTTACCCATGCGCCAGCCGCATGTTCGAGCTCATGCATGAGTCGGGGCTTCAATCCTTGGAGGATAAGGCCGTTTGCTCTCTGAGCTTGCCCATTCGACTGTGGGTGTGCAACAGATGCATAATCTACCCGAGTGCCTTGGGAGGCGTAGAAGTTTCTAAATTCTTTTGAGTCAAAGTTGGACCCGTTGTCCATGATGATGCAGTGCAGAACTCCGAATTTAAAAATCAGCTATCTCATGAAACTGATGGATGTGCGTGAATCTAACTTCTTGTTGGGCTTGGACTCAATCCACTTGGTGAACTTGTCAACAGCCACGAGCAAATGAGTGAAATCGCTCCTGCCTGTACGTAGTGGTCCAACCATGTCCAAGCCCCACACGGTGAATGGCCAGACGAGTGGAATAGTCTTCAAGGCAGACGCAAGCTTGTGTGACATGTTGGCATAGAACTGACAGCAGTTGCAGTGTTTGACTATCTCCTTGGCAGCTTCATTAGCGCGTGGCCAGTAGAAACCGGTTGGAAATGCCTTAGCAACAATGGTTTGGGAGGACGCGTGGTGGCCACAAGTTCCCGTGTGAATCTCTTCGAGGATCAGTCGACCTTCTTCCGGAGAAATGCATCACTGGGCCACTCCAGTGACACTTTCTTTGTAAACCTGTCCATTTATCACCGTGAATGCTTTGGATCTATGAACAATCTGCCTTGCCTCAACCTCATCTTTTGGAAGCTCCTGCCAGAGCAGATATGCAACTTACGACACCGTCCAGTCGGGGGTGATTACCAGAATCTCCATAACTAGGTCAATGACTGCTAGGACCTCGACTTCAGTCGGATCAGAAGGACTTTTCGCCTGGGGGAGTTCTTCAGTGAATGGATCTTCCTGTACTGACGGGGAATGGAGGTGTTCGAGAAACACGTTGCTGGGAACAGGCTTCCTGGTGGAACCTATCTTTGCCAAATCATAGGCCTCTTGGTTTTTGGCTCGGGGGACGTGGTGGATCTCCAAACCTTCAAACTTTTTCTCTAGCTTCCTTACTGCGCTGCAATATCCTGTCATGACAGGGCTCCCAACATCCCACTCCTTCATCACCTGATTGACCACCAAATCCGAGTCACCATAAACCATCAAGCGACGGACGCCGAGTGAGATGGCCATGCGCAACCCATAGAGGAGTGCCTCATACTCAGCCTCGTTGTTGGAGGAATCAAAGTGAATCTGGAGGGCATAGCTGAGTCGACCACCCCTTGGAGACATCAAGACCACCCCGGCCCCAGACCCATTAAGAATTTTATACCCATCAAAGAGCATAGTCTAGTGTGCCGAGTGAACCTGAGTCGGTTGTTGTTGTTCAATCCACTCAGCCAAGAAATCTGCGAGAGCTTGGGATTTGATCGCCTTCTTTGCTTCAAACTTGACATCTAAAGGGAGAAGTTTGATTGCCCACTTAGCCACTCGACCAATTGCATCTCGATTGTTCATGATCTCAAATAGTGGAGCCTCACTAACGACTGAGACTGAGTGATCTTGGAAATAATGTGCAACTTTCTAGTTAAATAAATTCCATAAACAAGCTTCTGGTAATGTGGATACCTTTGCTTGGATGGAGTCAAGACTTTAGAGACATAGTACACTGGGCGTTGAACTTTGTAAGCTTTGCCTTCTCTTTCCGCTCGACTTTGAGCATTGTGCTGACAACTTGACCAGTAGCTGCAATATATAAGAGTAGAGGTTCTTTGCTGTTCGGAGCAGCAAGCACCGGCTAGGTGGAGAGAAGGGCTTTGAGCTCTACAAATGTTGCTTCGGTTTCGGGAGTCCACTCAAATTTATCAGACTTCTTCATTAGTCGGTAAAGAGGCAATGCCTTTTCACCGAGACGAGAAATGAACCGACTCAGCGCGGCGAGATAGCCAGTAAGCTTCTGAACTATGTGCACACGCACAAGGAGTTTCATTCAGAGAATAGCACTGATCTTCTCGGGGTTGATGTCTATCCCTCGTTCGGAAACGAGGAAACTGAGTAATTTGCCTCCAGGTACTCCAAATGTACACTTGGACGGATTCAACTTAATCTCATACCTTCTCAAATTGGCAAAGGTTTGAGCGAGGTCAGTCAGTAGGTCAGAACCTTTACGTGACTTGACCACAGTATCATCCATATAGGCTTCCACATTTCGACTGATCTGAGTGAGCAGGCACTTCTGGATCACGTGCATGAATTTGGCACCTGCATTTTTAAGACCAAATGGCATGGTGATATAGCAAAAGCACCCTAATGGGGTGATGAAGGCCATTTTTATTTCATCTGGCCCAGACAGTCGGATCTGATGGTATCCAGAATACTCATCGAGAAAAGACAAACGCTCGCACCCCGTAGTCGAGTCGACAATCTAGTCGATGAGAGGGAGCGGAAAATGATCTTTTGGGCAGGCTCGATTGATATGTTTGAAGTCAATACACATGTGGAGTGAATTAACCTTCTTGGGGACCATGACGACATCGGTGAGCCACTCGGAGTGGTATATCTCGCGTACCTGCAAGGACCGAAGCCACTTCCTCGCCAATCGCCTTCCTCTTCTCCGTGGAGGAACGACGGAGATGCTCTTTGATAGGTTTGGCCTTTGAGTTGACACGGAAACGATGCTCAGCCAGCCCCCCTGGGTACACCGGGCATGTGTGATGCTTTCCATGTGAAGATGTCCTAGTTCTCACAGAGGAACTGGATGAGTGCGGCTTCCTATTTGCTGTCGAGTGTCATTGAAATGCGAGTCGGGGCAGCTGTGGGATCTTCTGGGTGGATAGGAACTGGCTTGGTCTCGCCAGCTGACTAAAATGCAGACTCTGAAGCGGGCTTCTTGGCACGGAGCAAGTCACTCGGATCAGCATTCTTCTTGTACTCTTCCAGTTCTACCCCTACCGTCTGCTCATCAACAATCTTGGACCCCTTTTGGAGGCACTCCTCCGCTCGCTGCCTATTCCCAGTGACCGTGATCACACCTCTAGGTGCGGGCATCTTCAAATTGAGGTATACGTAACATGGACGGGCCATGAAATGAGCATATGCTAGCCTACCCAGAATAACATGATAGGCATTGCGAAAGTCTACCTCTTCAAATGTCAATGTTTCCTTCCAAAAATTCTTTGAGTCACCAAATACCACGTCCAAAGCGATTTGGCCGAGTGATTTAGCATTTTTCACTGGGATGATTATGTGGAAAGTCATGTGATACGTCTCCAACGTATCTATAATTTTTGATTGTTTCATGCTATTATATTATCATTCTTGGATGTTTTACAACCGTTTTATAATCATTTTATATCATTTTTTGGGACTAATCTATTGACATAGTGCCAAGTGCCAGTAGCTATTTTCTGCATGTTTTTTAAATTGCAAGAAATCAATATCAAACAGAGTCCAAACATCGTGAAACTTTTTGGAGAATTTTTATGGGCCAGAATACACCCAATGGGCTGAAGCTGCACCTGGGGGGTGCCCCGAGGGGGGCACAACCCACCAGGGCGCGCTAGGCCCCCCTAGCGCGCCCAGGTGGGTTGTGCCCACCTCGGTGGCCTCCCGCACCGCCTCTTTACCCTATAAATTCACAAATATTCCAAAACCCTTCGGGGTAGACCTAGAACAGAAGTTCCGCCGCCGCAAGGCTCTGTACTCCACGAGATCCAATCTAGAGCCCTTTTCGGCACTCCGCCGGAGGGGGAAATCATCACCAGTGGCCATCTTCATCATCCCGACGACCACCATGACGAGGAGGGAGTAGTCCACCCTCGGGGCTGAGGGTATGTACCAATAGCTATGTGTTGTATCTCTCTCTCTCTCGTGTTCTTGATGGCACAATCTTGATGTATCGGGGGCTTTGTTAATATAGTTGGATCATATGGTGTTACCCCTTCTCTATCTTGTGATGAATTGAGTTTTCCCTTTGAGATTTCTTTGGATTGAATACTTTTATGGATTTGAGAACTACTACCTCTTGAGCATGCGTTGGTTTTCCCTTGAAGAGGAAAGGGTGATGCAGCAAAGTAGAGTAAGTATTCCCCTCAATTTTTGAGAACCAAGGTATCAATCCAGTAGGAGACTACACGCAAGTCGCCTAGTACCTGCACAAACAATCAAGAACCTTGCAACCAACGCGATAAAGGGGTTGTCAATCCCTTCACGACCACTTGCAAAAGTGAGATCTAATAAAGATAATAAGATAAATATTTTTGGTATTTTTGTTATATAGATTGGAAAATAAAGATTGCAAAATAAATAGTAAGCTAGAATTGTAGATCGGAAACTTATATGATGTAAAGTAGACCCGGGGGCCATAGGTTTCACTAGTGGCTTCTCTCATGATAGCATAAATTACGGTGGGTGAACAAATTACTGACGAGCAATTGATAGAAAAGTGCATAGTTATGAGAATATCTAGGCATGATCATGAACATAGGCATCACGTCCGTGCCAAGTAGACCGAAATGATTCTGCATCAACTACTATTACTCCACACACCGACCGCTATCCAGGATGCATCTAGAGTATTAAGTTCATAAGAACAGAGTAACGCCTTAAGCAGGATGACATGATGTAGAGGAATAAACTCAAGCATTATGATATAAACCCCATCTTTTTATTCTCGATGGCAACAATACAATACGTGCCTTGCTACACCTGCTGTCACTGGGAAAGGACACTGCAAGATTGAACCCAAAGCTAAGCACTTCTCCCATTGCAGGAAATATCAATCTAGTAGGCCAAACCAAACTTATAATTCGAAGAGACTTGCAAAGATATTAAATCATGCATATAAGAATTCAGAGAAGAACCAAATATTGTTCATAGATAATCTTGATCATAAACCCACAATTCATCGGATATCAACAAACACACCGCAAAAAGAATAACATCGAATAGATCTCCAAGAACATCGAGGAGAACTTTGTATTGAGAACCAAATGGAGAGAATAAACCATCTAGCTAATAACTATGGACCCAAAGGTCTGTGGTAAACTACTCACGCATTATCGGCGAGGCTATGGTGTTGATGTAGAAGCCCTCCATGATCGAATCCCCCTCCAGCGGAGCACCGGAAAAGTCCCCAAGATGGGATCTCATGGGTACAGAAGGTTGCGGCGGTGGAAAAGTGGTTTCGTTGCTCCCTCCGATGTTTCTAGGGTACAAAGATATATGTAGGCGGAAGAAGTACGTCGGTGGAGCTACGAGGGCCCCACGAGGGTTGGGGCGCGCCTACCCCCTGGGCGCGCCCTCCTGCCTCGTGGCCGCCTCGTGGCGCTCCAGACTTCAACTCCAAGTCTTCTGGTTTGCTTTCGGTCCAACAAAGATCCTCCCAAAGGTTTCGTTCCGTTTGGTATTCCTTTTCTGCAAAACACCGAAATAGGCAAAAAACAGGACTTGGCACTGGGCCTTCGGTTAATAGGTTAGTCCCAAAAATAACATAAAAAAGCATATTAAAGCCCATTAAACATCCAAAATAGATAATAAATAGCATGGAACAATCAAAAATTATAGATACGTTGGAGACGTATCAACCATCCCCAAGCTTAATTCCTGCTCGTCCTCGAGTAGGTAAATGATAAAAACAGAATTTTTGATGTGGAATGCTACTTAAAATATTTATCAATGTAATTTCCTTTATTGTGGCATGAATGTTCAGATCCGAAAGATTCAAGACAAAAGTTTAATACTGACATAAAAACAATAATACTTCAAGCATACTAACTAAGTAATCATGTCTTCTCACAATAGCATGGCCAAAGAAAGCTATCCGTACAAAATCATATAGTTTGGCTATGCTCTATCTTCATCACACAAAATATTTAAATCATGCACAACCCCGGTTTCAGCCAAGCAATTGTTTCATACTTTAGTATTCTCAAACTTTTTCAACTTTCACGCAATACATGAGCGTGAGCCATGGACATAGCACTATAGGTGGAATAGAGTGGTGGTTGTGGAGAAGACAAAAAGGAGGAAGATAGTCTCACATAAACTAGGGGGTAGACCTAGATCAGAAGTTCCGCCACCGCAAGGCTCTGTACTCCACGAGATCCAATCTAGAGCCCTTTCCGGCACTCCGCCGGAGGGGGGAATCATCACCGGTGGCCATCTTCATCATCCCGACGGCCACCATGATGAGGAGGGAGTAGTCCACCCTCGGGGCTGAGGGTATGTACCAGTAGCTATGTGTTGTATCTCTCTCTCTCTCTCGTGTTCTTGATGGAACGATCTTGATATATCGGGGGTTTTGTTAATATAGTTGGATCATATGGTTTTTTCCCTTCTCTATCTTGTGATGAATTGAGCTTTCCCTTCGAGATTTCTTTGGATTGAATAATTTTATGGATTTGAGAACACTTGACATATGTCTTGCAATTGAATACTCGTGGTGACAATGGGGCTTCATATTGATCCACTTGACATATGTTTTGGCACTCAAATTGCGGATTCCCGCGGTGATATTGGGGTAATCTATGCATAGGGGTTGATGCACGTTCTTGTCTTTTTCTCTCCGGTAGAAATCTTGGGGCACTCTTTGAGGTTCTTTGTGTTGGATTGAGTATTACAAATCTGAATATGTTTTGGTGTTATCTTAGTATGAACTCTTGATAGATCGATCGGGAAGGATAACTTTGTGTTATCTTAGTACGAACTCTTGAAAGATCGATCGGAAAAGATAACCTTGTGTTATTCTAGTACGAACTCTTGGATAGATCGATCGGAAAGGGCAACTTTGTGTTACTTTAGTAACTCTTGGAAAGATTGATCGGAAAGAATACCTTTGAGGTGGTTTCGTACCCCACCAACAACTTCTTCTTATGTTCTTCGCTAGATAGGAACTTTGGAGTGATTCTTCATCGCACGTTGAGGGGTGGTTATATGGTCCAATTATATTAGCATTGTTGAGAGATTGCACTAGCGAAAGTACGGACCCTAGGCCTTGTTTTCAAGCATTGCAATACCGTTTGTGCTCACTTTTGTTACTTGATACCTTGCTGTTTTTATTGTTCGCACTACAAAAATCAATATTTATTATGAATATTATATTTGCATTACCATCTCTTCGCCGAACTAGTGCGCCTATACAATTTCCCATTGTATTTGGTGTGTTGGGGACACAAGAGACTTTTTATTATTTGATCACAGGGTTGTTTGAGAGAGACCATCTTCATCCCACACCTCCTACGGATTGATAAACCTTAGGTCATCCACTTGAGGGAAAATTGCTACTGTCCTACAAAAATCTGCGCTTGGAGGCCCAACACGTGTCTACAAGAATAAAGTTGCATAGTAGACATCATCATGCTACTTTCGCTGAGCCGGGACATCGGAATGCCCCTGGAGGGTATCAGCATACGGAATGTTCAAACCACTGCCACCGTCCATGGCAGATTTACGCAACCGAGTGCCTCCAACAACTGGGTCGACCACCAGAGCCTGCCGCCCATGGGTAGCAAGGTACGCTGGGTGATCCGACTGATCAAAGGTGATAGCAGTCTTTGAACACTTGAGGTATGTTGGGGTTGTTGGAGCGACCATGTTAACTTCGCGGTTGATGACTTTCATTCGACTTTTGCTCTCAACATCAGCAAAAATAACAAAAGTAGCATTAACCTTCGGGTAATCCTCTGCCTTCTCTTCATCTTCATCTTTGTCAGAACCCTTCTCACTCTGTCGATTCTCGTGAAATAGCTGCATAAGAAATCTTCACTGTCGAGTGGTTAGTTTCGGAACAATCAAGTTGCCCTCTTCGTCCTTCTTCGTGTGGATGGGACACAGAAGGTCTAGGACGTCATGGCCCGACTGATCTTTCATCTTTTTGGGTACCCAATGCTCTTTGTCTTTCCCTTTGAATTTTCCTTGAGGGGCTATCACTGCGGCTTTCGCTTGAACAACAGCCTCAGCTTTGCGTTTCTATTTCCGACCAATATTTCCACTGCTAGCATCGTGATCTGCAGCCTTTCCCTTGCCACCGTGGAGGCGGTATTCTTCTTCACCATTTGCATACCTAGTGGCAATTTCCATCATACGGTTCAGAGTCATGTCACCAGAGTGGCCAAACTTTAGAATGAGCTCCCTGTATCTGACGCCTTCTTTGAAGGCGCATACTGCCTGATTTTCTGTAACGTTCTCCACCACATAATGAAGTGTGGTCCAACGTTGGATGTAATCTCTCAAGGTCTCACTCAGCTTCTAGACGCAATGTTGCAACTCAGTCAGTCCAGCAGGCCGCTTACAAGTGCTTTCAAATGTCTTGATGAACACTCAGGCCAAGTCTTCCCAGCAGTATAGGCAAGTAGGGGCCAATTGATTCAACCACGCTCTCGCCGAGCCTTCAAGCATCAAGGGCAGATGCTTCATGGTCACGTCATCATTACCTCCACCAATCTGTATAGCCACTTGATAATCCTCAAGCCACGTGACTAGCTTTGACTCACCAGTAAATTTGCTTACTCCCGCAGCCAATCTAAAGTTGGGAGGTATCTATCCATCCTGAATGGCTCTACTAAAACACTCGGGACCTAAGGCGAATGTTCAGCTTCCACTCGGACGATCTCTGTCCATACCTTCTCGGTTAGCCCTTCCTATGTCTACCAGGCCCTGCACTAGGACTGACCTCGCATCGAATCCGGGCTCACGGGGGTCGACTGGAACCCTTCGCTCATCGCCATACGGCCGCCTGTCATCGTACCGCCAGGGCGCGTACGAACCACCCCTCGAAGGAGACGTGGGCACTCGACGGCGGTCGTCATGGTGATACCGAGGATCAAACTGCTCCTAGCCTCGATCCATGTACTATTCTTGGCTATAACCACGATCTTCACGCCGCGGAGGCGATCTTGGGCTGTGGGCCGACTGAACTGTATCTTCTCTAACGGACCCGCTATGTATCCCCTTGCGCGACCAAGAAACAGCAGAGTTCTGCTCCCCAGCCGCCCTGAGCAACGCCCGAATCTTCTCTAGGCCTCTCCCAGCCTCAGATCGGGATGGTTGAATCGAGTCTGCGATACGCGCAACAACCACAACATTCTGAATGGGAGTGCGGTATACCCGACACTTGTCTCTAGATCGAGTCAGAAATAACTGCCACTGTCGTCGACTGGTTCTTGGGATCCATGCGCGAGCGCGGTCGTCGAGTGCCCTCTAGAGATTCTCCAGGCGCACACACTCAGCCAGAGTGGCTACGCGCGTGGTGTAACACCCCAGATGTAAAAACTTCCTTATATGGCAATATATTTTCCATTTGGTCCTTATCCTTTTCCTTGGGGGGTCTTCTCTTTCATTCATACTTTGGCATCATTATTGCATTATCATGCCTTTGCTTCATTATCATCATATGCATCATGGTCACATCATATTGCATACTTGCCTATGTCATATTGCATTCTCATTCTCACCATGTGCATGTGGTTTCTTGCATGTTATCTTGATGCTTGATCCATGTGTGATCCATGCATGATCACTTCCAAGCTTCACCACCTCTCCTTCTCTCTTTTCTTTCTTATTGTTTTGCAAAGTGCCATCTTGCCTCCTCCTTTAATGTTCATCTTCTCCCAACAAATCTTGCACCATGTCCTAAACATCTATGCCAAATTTCACCTTATTTGAAGTTGTTTTGGTCAGGTTCAAAAAATGACCTAAGTTTGAATTATATTCAAACTTAATTTATTTTTCTACCTGTAAAAATGTCCAAGGCAATTTTATTAAATCAAGCATAAATCCAGGACCCCAGGGATATTTTTATCTCCTCCTACTTTTTCTTCTAGCCCTATGGCCTTTTCTGTTTTCTTTACTACTTGGGGAAAAGAAAAAGAAATGGAAAAAGGAGCAGCAGCAGTCTAGCCGCACGAGAACCACCTGGGCCTCGGCCACCAGGCCGGCCCAAGAGCCTCAGTGCGCGTCGCAGCCCGGCACGTCCCCGCGCGTCCCCTTCCCCTTTCTCACCCGCGCACCCACTCACCCCCTCTGCGTTGCTTCCACGTGACTGGGTTGGGCCCGCGCGTCAGCGACTGCATCGTCCACCACACCCACCTTTTTGTCCTCCTCGCGCCGACGCCATGGGGATGGCGAGCACGAGCGCGTCGCTGCCTGTTCCGTCGCCCTGGCCTCTCTCTTAAGCCCCCTCGCTGTCCACCAACCCCCCTAGGTTTCCCTCTTCCTCCCCCCCGCCGCCAGGTGCGCTTCGGCCACCTGATCTCCCACCTGCACCCCGTCCCGAGCGGATCCACGAGCACGGCCTCATCGCCGGCGTGCTCCCCGTCCTCTTCCGCCTCGCCGAGCCTGTCCGCCTGATTTCCCATCGTCGTCTACGTCCCCGACGTCGACTACATGGAGCTGAAGGCCCCTTCTGCTTCCTCTACTTCCTCGTCTTCGTCTCCGGCCGCTGCACGTGTTGGACCGCCTCCGGCGACGACTCCGTCCTTCTCCCGTCATCACGATCACGCGAGCGTGTTCGTGGTGAGCTCGCGCACCTCCCTGGCCCCTTTCCCTCCTTATTTGCATGCTCTAGCCACGCTAGCCGCGCGAGCCCAAGCTCGTTGCCGTCGGACCTCGTCTCCGGCCAGTGCTCCGACCATCGTAGCTCCTCTGTGCATGTCCATCGTCTCCGCCGTGTTGCATAGGGTCTGCTACGTGCTCTCGCCGCTCCGTTAGGGCGCGTAGCTGTCGCGTTGGAGCTCGTCGCCGCGACCTCTGTTTGTTGCCGGCGGCATCGCTGTAGTCTTCGTTAGGTGCAACTGGTCCCAGTCACGGGTGCGGGATCCCCTTGCGGACGCGTCGCACACCTCCGCCGTCCCTTGTGGTCACCGGAGCAGCCCCGTGAGCCTCGCCGCCGTCTCTGCTTCGCCGGAGAGGTGTGGCTCTATCCGCGTGGTTGTGTTTGCTCTTTAGGTCCAGCACCCCCTCTCCTGTCAGTCACACACGCCCAACCCAGCTGGTCGACACGCTATTCTGCTAACCCGCAGACCCTGGTTCCGAATCCCCCCAGGGCCGTGGTAAAATGCCCAATTTTTTCCCTGTTGGTCTCACTGACACCCCGGCCCCTCCTATCATTCCCTGTGCGCACTCACACCCACTCCCACACCCAGCTCTACCACCTCAGCGCCCCTGGACCCACTAGTCAGTGGCTGAGGCTAGTCCAGGTCGGGTCAGAGGCATTGTATTTCTTTTTCTGTTTAGTTTTATTTTTAGTTTTTGCATCCTTTCTGTTTTGCTCATATCTTTTAAGCTAGGCATCCTTTTCAAATAAATTTAAAGCCAAACCTGCTTAGTTATGTAGTTTGTTGCCATGTTAAAAACATTTAAAATTCTGTTTGCTTATGTTTTGTAAATAACATGTTTAAACTGGGTTATTTCATAACTAAATAACTGTAGCTCCAAATTTAACAAACTTTATATGTAAATGGGGTGGAAAAATGTGTAGAATAACATGGTGCTGTTACTTTGCACATATATATTGGTAATGGGTGGAAGGCTTTGCCTTCTGCTTGGTGTTTTGTTCCGCTCGTGCCACCTTAGGACCCGATAAACCGGTGTTATGTTCCTTGATTTTGTGTTCCTAACACGGTTGGGGTTTATGGGCCCCCCTCGATAATTCACACTGCTTAAAGCTTTTCCAGCAAGACCCAACTTTGGTACTACATTTGCCTAACAACTTAAAACTTGCATAGGGAGTAATTAACCCGAGTTCTTAATCAACAACCCGGGCCAGTGCTCCTCATGAGTGTTGGTCCAACCCAGAATCGTTTGAGATACCACCCCTTGGCAACTTGGGTCTTTTGGTCACTGTACGCTGTACTCATCCGATCGTGGCCTGAGACTAGATACGCGCGGATCTTATCAGGGTGTCAACATGTCGGGAGGTCTTGCTGGATTAGTTTTACCTTTGTCGGAATATTTTGAGCACGGGATTCCGAGAATACTCGGGTCTTCCCAACATGGAGTTGCGACTCCGCGGATCGTGAGCTTATGATGGGATAAGTTGGGACACCCCTGCAGGGTTATGATCTTTCGAAAGCCGTGCCCACGGTTATGTAGTAGATGGGAGTTGTTAATATCCGGTTGTAGATAACTTGACACCATATCCTTAAGAATACACTACCCGTGTGAGTAACCGTGACGGTCTCTTTTCGAAGGGGTTTTCAGAAAGTGAACACGATGGGGTTATGTATGAACGTGAGTAGCTAGGATCACTTATTGATCATCTTTGGCGACCGTTGGCACATATCCTCATATCGCTCTGACTTCGTAAGCTAGTTGCTTTGTGCTTGCTGCAGCCACTTTATTATCTCTCCACACCAAAAAGGCTTTGTTAGTTTTGATACCCGGGAATGGGATTGATGAGTACTTGTGACTCACAGATTACAACACACACCAGATGCAGGTACAATTGAGTACGACGCGGGAGATGGACAAGAACTTCACTGGGAGTTCGATGAAGAGCATGGTCGTATGTATGTGACGTATCCCGACGATCAGTAGTGGTTCCTACTAGGGGCGATTAGGACTTGTGGTTGTGGTATCTTTTCTCGTTTGATTTCGTCCATAGCCGGACTCTGTGTTATTTGGATGAATGTATGAATGTTGAATTAATTGTGTGACGTGGCGAGTGTAAGCCAACTATTTATCTCTTTTATCCCCGTTCATTACATGAGTTGTGCAAAGGTACCACGCTTGCGGTCATTCCAAAATGCGATTATGCCTCTAACTCATGCCTCGACACGTAGGAGCTATAGTCGCATCCTCGGCATTACAAGTTGGTATTCAGAGCCTTCTCCGACCTAGGAGCCCCCTGATTGATCGAACCGCTGCCGATGTTGAGTCTAGGCACACACACAAAATGTTTTGAGTCATATATATATATATATATATATATATATATATATATATATATATATATATATATATATATATATATATATATATATATATATATATCGGAGAGTAGGCTTTCTTTTACTTCTTACCCCTTCGTCGCTCTGGTGAGGATTCCTGACGTTGTTTTAACATCACTATCCTCAATTTTCACCAATTTTTTTAGGATCACACGGGTATTGTTTGGATTGTTCCGATATCTTTGTGACGAGAACATTGTTCTTGGTGCCTCCTGTCATTTAGGGGTTGTGGCAGTGTCCCGGGGAGTTGAGCTCCGAGGTGTTGTCGTCACAATTGTATCGTTGCAGTTCTTGAATACCAGAGGCGGCCGACATTGAAAACTCTTCTATGCGTGTCTGGTGGTGAGATAACCCCGACGTCACCCAGTACTGGGGGGATAGTTCGGGAGTATTGCCACGGCTAGTATAGCGGATGCGTTTCGAAGGTCTGAGGAAAACGGTTTCCGAAGGTGCCTGGTTATGTGTTGATGGATGGATATAGCTGGATGTAGGTATTGCTAGTTGGGTGAGATATTGTTCTTCCCATGTATCCCCAACACCAGATTGCATAACCGGAAAGCTTCGGGAATTAATAGGTGGGATTCAAGTAGCTCTTAGGTAATCTTCCAACGGGTGCATACTATGAGGTTGGGGTTCAACATCTAGTGGACATGTTATCATGGTCGATGTTACACCGGGAGTTGCATCTTAAAGAATCCATGGCTATGCTGACTCGGGGATTGCAAGGCCCTTTGTAACACGTGCCATGGGGCCTCAGCACGAACATGTGGGACAAAACCTCTATTATGTATTTGTTCCATCTGTTACCTTATTGTTTTATTCTATCCTTTTGTTCTCCCAAGTGGCTTCTCGACAAGTCGATGTACCATTAAGCTATGGAATTCATTCGTTCAATTTTGTTCGGATGTTCATTGCGAAGACTATATGTTGTAGATATCTATCCTTTGATTCAACATATCTATTATTGCTTCAATGGCTAACGGTTGTCATCATCTTCAAGATGGCACCTAAAAAAGTTCCCAGCCAGAACCCAGAGGGTGAAGAAGAGCGTCCACCTTCCCCTCCTCCTCCGACCGAGGCATGGAGAGCTATCATGCAGGCAACCAATGCAAACACTCAGATGCTCATGCAAATGATGCAGAGTTTCCAAGAAAGTCAAGGGAATCAAGGCAATCAAGGGAACAAAGGCCAAGGAAATCTGTTCAATCAACCTCACTTTGCTACTCTGAATCAATTCCTTGCCGATCAACCCAAGTCTTTCAGCTACTGTGTTGATCTGCTCGATGGCGAAGATTGGATCACAGACATCAAGACACACTTCGAGTGCAGTAATGTCAGACATGAGGATTATGTCAAGTTTGCCGCTTTCCAACTCAAAGACCAAGCTGTAGATTGGTGGGAACAATACAAAGACTCCAGAGCAGGTCGTGAGATCTCTTGGACTAACTTTTGTCACGATTTCCGTGCGCACCACATCCCTACCAGTGTCACTGAGGGCATGCATGAGCAGTTCCACAATCTGAAGCAAGGCACCATGTCTGTCTACCAGTACAATGTCAAGTTCCAGAATCTTGCTCGTTATGCGAAGCAAGACATTCCCGATGCCAAGAGCAAAATCTACCAGTTCCGAGGTGGTCTAAAAGATGAACTCCAACTTGCACTCACTCTGTTCGAGCCAGATGAATTTGATCAATTCTACAATATGGCACTCAAGCAAGAGGCAGCTCAACTCAAATGTGAAGATTTGAAAAAGAGGATAAGAGATTCTGTTCACTCCTCCTCTTCCTCTCAAGTGGTTGCCAAGCAACAGAAGTTCTGGCTCCCGCCTCCTCAAGTGCTCCACCCTCTGAGTCAGAACAAGCACTTAGGTGGTCGTGGATTTTCCCACCCACCCAACCCAAGCAACCAATCCAAGTCTCAGAACCAAGCTCCAAGACCAAGTGTTCCTCCTTCTCGTCCAGTTTCAGAGGTCACTTGCTACAAATGTGGTCTGAAGGGTCACTATTCCAACAAGTGTTCCAACCAAAGGCGCCTTCCGCGTCCTCCACCTGTCAGGCCTACAAGCAACACTATTGTCAAGCACAATCCCAAGTCTGCAAGAGTGAACCTGATGAATGCAGCACAAGCAGAGGATTCTTCTGAAGTGATAAAGGGTACACTTTCGGTCAACTCTTTTCCTGCAAAAGTACTATTTGACTCGGGTGCATCACATTCTTTTATATCAAGACATTTTGCATTGTCACATGATATGCCTTTCCAAGCTTTGCCTAGACCAATGTCCGTGCTTTCTCCGGGTTTGCTAATGAACTCCAACAACTTCGTTCCGGATATCTCCATCAAGATGGGAAATTATAAATTTCTAGCTTCCCCAGTTGTTCTCGGCAACTCAGACATTGATCTTATTCTTGGGATGGATTATCTCTCTAAGCATGATGCTCTTATTGATTGTGCAAACAAAGAGGTGAATCTAACTCATCCTTCCGAAGACGTGATTATCTTCGCAGGTCGAGATAACGCAATCAAGCTATTCTCTCTCAATGACAAGGGCGAGATTAATGCCATATCCCAGATTCCGGTGGTTTGTGAGTATGAAGATGTATTTCCTGAAGAATTACCATGGATGCCTCCCAACCGTCCAGTTGAATTTGTCATTAAACTTGAACCTGGTACGGAGCCAGCCTGTCGGCGTCTGTACAAGCTTTCTCCTAAAGAGTTGAAGGAATTGAAGAAGTAACTCGACGAGCAAGAACACATGGGTCTGATCAGACCAAGTTCTTCTCCTTGGGGCTGCGGCATTATTTTTGTCAAGAAGAAGGATGGTACGAAACGATTGTGCGTCGATTACCGACCATTGAACAAGAAGACAATTAATAATAAGTACCCTCTCCCCAATATCAATGAACTGTTCGAGTAGCTCAAAGGAGCCAAGGTTTTCTCGAAGCTTGATCTCCGGATGGGCTACCATAAAATTCATATCTGTGAAGAGGATATTCCCAAGACCGCATTTAGGACGAGTTATGGCTCCTACGAGTACACAGTCATGTCCTTCGGGCTTGCAAATGCTCCAGCCACTTTCTCTCGGATTATTCACTTCATATTCAACCCCTACACCAATGAGTTCGTCCTCGTGTACCTCGATGAGATTCTTGTTTTCTCCAAGACAAAGGAAGACCACTCCAAGCACCTCCGTTTGGTTCTTGACAGGCTCAGAGAGCACCGCTTTTATGCAAAGTTCTCCAAGTGCGAATGTTGGCTCGATGAAGTCCTCTATCTTGGTGATATTATCTATGCCAAGGGCATTTCTATTAACCCCGAGAAGGTTGAAGCTATTGTGAAGTGGGAACCTCCTCAAAATCTCAAACAATTCCAAAGTTTCCTCGGCCTCGCAAGCTATTGCAGAAGGTTCGTTGAGAACTTCTCCAAGATTGCCAAGCCTCTGTCCAACCTATTGCAAAAGAACATCAAGTACTCATGGACTCCTGATTGTGATGTGGCTTTCAATACACTCGAGGAGAAGCTCATTTCTGCTCCGGTACTTACTCCTCCGGACGACTCCAAGCCTTATGAAGTGTCCTGTGATGCCTCATTGCAAGGCCTCGGTGGAGATCTCATGCAAGACAAGAAGATCGTCGCATACACTTCGCATCAGCTGAAACCAAATGAGAAGAATTACCCCACACATGATCTTGAGCTAGCAGCAGTTGTTCATGCCTTGATCACGTGGAGACACCTCTTGTTGGGCAGACAGGTTGACATCTTCACCGATCATAAGAGCCTGAAGTACATCTTCACCCAACCAAACCTCAACCTCTCCCAGACTCGTTGGGTTGAGATGATTCAAGAATAGAACCCGAGCATTGAATATAGTCCTGGCAAGGCCAATGTCATTGCGGATGCCTTGAGCAGAAAGTCTTATTGCAACAGTCTCATCCTCAAACCGTTCCAACCTGAACTTTGTGAGTCATTCAGGAAGCTCAACCTCCAAGTCGTTCCGCAAAGATTTCTTGCCAACCTTCAAGTAACTCCAACTTTGGAGGATCAATTCCGTGAGGCCTAACTCAGTGATGCTATGGTGCAGAAGGTGAAACATGGTATTGCCAAGGGTACTCCCAAGTACAAGTGCTATCGCATTGATGACAGAGACACTTTGTTCTTTGAGGACAGAATTGTGGTTCCCAAAGGTGATCTCAGGAAGCTCATAATGAACGAAGCACATGATTCACTCCTCTCGATACATCTAGGAAGCTACAAGATGTACCATGACCTCAAGCAATCCTATTGGTGGACTCGCATGAAAAGAGAAATTGCTCAATTCGTGAACGAGTGTGATGTCTGCCGAAGAGTGAAAGTAGAGCATCAACGTCCAGCCGAACTCCTTCAACCTCTACCTATTCCTAAGTGGAAATTCGATCACATTGAGATGGATTTCGTCACCGGTTTTCCCAAGTCCAAGCGAGGAAACGACGCCATCCTTGTGGTGATTGATAAGCTCACAAAGTGGCTCATTTTCTTCCAGTCAAGGAATCCATCAACGCAGCACAACTGGCAGAGTTGTATACCTCAAGAATTTTCTCTTTGCATGGTATCCTTCAAGTAATCTCCTCAGATCGTGGAAGCTTGTTCACTTCCAAATTCTGGGATTCCTTCCAGTCAGCTATGGGTACCATGATTCACTTTAGCACAACTTTTCACCCTCAAAGTAGTGGCCAAGTCGAAAGAGTGAACCAAATTCCTGAAGATATGCTCAGGGCATGTGTAATCTCCTTCGGTATGAAATGGGAAGAGTGCCTTCCATTTGTCGAATTCTCCTACAACAGCAACTTTCAAGCTAGTGCAGGCAAAGCACCGTTTGAAATTCTCTATGGCAGAAAGTGTAGTACCCCTCTCAACTAGTCCGAGACTGGTGAACGTCAACTCCTTGGCAATGATTTAATCTCAGAGGCCGAAGAGATCTGCAAAGTCATACACGAGAATCAAAAAAGCCGCGCAATCGCGCCAGAAGAGCTACTATGACAGCAAACATCGAGATTTGGCTTTCGACATTGGAGATCGTGTCTATCTCCGTGTTTCTCCCATGAAGGGCACTCAGAGGTTCGGTGTCAAGGCCAAGCTTGCTCCAAGATACATGGGCCTTTTAAAGATAATTGGAAAAGAGAGGAGATCTAGCCTACCAACTCGAGCTTCCCTCCAACTTTGCAAATGTGCATGACGTGTTTCACGTGTCACAACTCTGCAAGTGCTTCAAGACGCCTGAACGCACCATTCCTTTCGAAGAGATTGATCTTCAGCAAGACCTGTCTTGTCGTGAGCACCCCGTGAGCACCGAGAAGCTACATGGGAACGAGAAGATCATCTCCGTTCCGAGTATCCTGCTTTCTTTCAATCCTAGATCTCGGGACGAGATCTTTCGTAGTGGAGGAGAGTTTGTAACACCCCAGATGTAAAAACTTCCTTATATGACAATATATTTTCCATTTAGTCCTTATCCTTTTCCTTGGGGGGGTCTTCTCTTTCATTCATACTTTGGCATCATTATTGCATTGTCATGCCTTTGCTTCATTATCATCATATGCATCATGGTCACATCATATTGCATACTTGCATATGTCATATTGCATTCTCATTCTCACCATGTGCATGTGGTTTCTTGCATGTTATCTTGATGCTTGATCCATGTGTGATCCATGCATGATCACTTCCAAGCTTCACCACCTCTCCTTCTCTCTTTTCTTTCTTATTGTTTTGCAAAGTGCCATCTTGCCTCCTCCTTTAATGTTCATCTTCTCCCAACAAATCTTGCACCATGTCCTAAACATCTATGCCAAATTTCACCTTATTTGAAGTTGTTTTGGTCAGGTTCAAAAATGACCTAAGTTTGAATTATATTCAAACTTGATTTATTTTTCTACCTCTACAAATGTCCAAGGCAATTTAATTAAATCAAGCATAAATCCTGGACCCCACGGATAGTTTTATCTCCTCATACTTTTTCTCCTAGCCCTTTGGCCTTTTCTGTTTTCTTTACTGCTTGGGGAAAAGAAAAAGGAAAGGAAAAAGGAGCAGCAGCAGCCCAGCTGCAGCAGAACCACCTGGGCCTCGGCCACCAGGCCGGCCCAGCAGCCTCAGCGCACGCCGCAGCCCAGCATGTCCCCGCGCGTCCCTCTTCCCCTTTCTCACCTACGCACTCACTCGCCCCCCTCTGCGTTGCTTCCACGTAGCCGGGTTGGGCCCGCGCGTCAGCGACTGCACTGTCCGCCACACCCAGCTTTTCGTCGTCCTCGCGCCGACGCCGTGGGGACCGTGAGCATGAGCGCGCCGTGATGGCTTCTCGCCCCTCGTTGGTTACCCCAAGTGGAAGGTTTGAGATGTAGCGTAGCGGCAAATTTCCCTTGGCAAAGATACCAAGGATCGAATCCCGTGAGACTCCGAGGGTCGACACGAAGGTGTCAATAGCGTCAGAAACTTTTGCTTTGACATGACCTGCACACAGATACAAATAACTTTGCTCCCAACGAGTACAGAGAGGTTGTCAATCCCTCCGGCCTTGTCGTTTACAAAGGATCAAACGCAAGAGATAATAGTGATAGGTATGACTGCAACTAGGAAATAAGAACAGGAAGTAAATAGCGGGTGTGATCAGTGATGGTAATATGGACCGGGGTCCCATGATGTTCACTAGTGATGTCTCTCTCCCAAAAGACGATAAAACAACTAAGCGAGGTAAACAAATTACAGCTGGGCAATTGACAGGATTATGTGCGCAAACCAATGCTAACTATGCTGCAAAGAAAGGTAGAGGCTCAAAAGCATGGGCGGTACGCCAAGGCAAGTAGACCGAAATCCATCTGCATCTACTACTAATCATCCACCTTGAGATATCTATCCAGAACATCTCGCTGGTATTAAGTTGCGAGTCCCACCCAAAGTGTAAACTCAAAGCAACAGACAACTGCATTAAAAGAACTTTGCGTAAAGTAAACAATCCTTGCACCCGCAAGTACAAGCACCGTTGTTTTCCCCCTTGTGGCAGCAACACATCCCCTAGTCTCATGTTTCTGTCACTCAAACTAGTCATCGAGGGGCATGAACCCACAATCAAGCATAACGTTCCCTCTTGGAGTTACTACCTACTACTCGGCCAAAGCAATAAACAGCAACGGAGAACATGCAAGAATTACTCAAGAACATAAATATAAAAGAGGTGAATCAAATATATTACTCACACACAATCTGAACATAATCTCATAATCCATCGGATCCCAGCAAACTCAGCAGAGCAACAGCATAAAGATTACATATGTGCCTCGATCATGTAGGGCAGCTCACGAGGTCTAATCGGTGAAGAACAAAGAGGGGAGGAGAACATCACATAGCTACTGGTCATGGACCCATGGTCCAAGGGAGACTACTCACAACTCATCCGGGAAGCGTCCATGGTGGTGGAGAAGCTCCCGGTGGTGGTTCTCCCCTCCGGCAGGGTGCCGGGAAGAGCTCTCCTGGTGCTCCCGATCTTGGAAGCGCGGCGGCGGCGGAACAGAGATGAGATCGTGAAAAAGGGGTCCGTCCTCGAGGGTTTCGGGATGCGTGCAATATATATGCCAAAGGGGGTCACCAGAGGCAGAGGTGGGGCCCCAGGCGCCCCCCTGGCGCGGCCAGGGGTGGGGCCGCGCCGGGTGGCCGCCTGGGCCACCCCAGGCTCCCCTCTGGCCCTGCCTTAGTTTTTCCGGAAGCTCCCGATACGCTGATTTTTCCTGTATTTTTCCCGGAATTTTTAGGGCACTTTTAATATGGGGGAAACCTGAAATAGAAAAACAGCAGAAAACAGGAACTAGCACTGTGGTGCACTGAGTTAATAGGTTAGTCCAAAAATGATCAAAAGTGTATGGAAGTGCATAAATATCATAGCAATATCACACAAAAGAGGCATGGAGCAAGCAGAAATTATAGATACGTTTTGGACGTATCACGCCGCGCTCCGTTCCGTTGCCCTGGCCTCTCTCTTAAGCCCCCTCGCTGTCCACCAACCTCCCTAGGTTTCCCTCGTCCTCCTCCCCGCTGCCAGGTGCGCTTCAACCACCAGATCTCCCACCTGCACCACGTCCCGAGCGCATCCAGGAGCACGGCCTCGTCGCCGGCGTGCTCCCCATCCTCCTCCGCCTCGCCGAGCCTGTCCGCCTTCTTCCCCGTCGTCGTCTACATCCCCGACGTCGACTACGCGGAGCTGAAGGCCCCGTCTGCTTCCCCTACTTCCTCATCTTCATCTGCGGCCGCCGCACATTGATACATCTCTGTCGTATCTATAATTATTGATTCTTCCATGCCAATATTCTACAACTCTCATATACTTTTGGCAACTTTTAATACTATTTTTGGGACTAACATATTGATCCAGTGCCCAGTGCCAGTTCCTGTTTGTTGCATGTTTTTTGTTTCGCAGAATATCCATATCAAACGGAGTCCAAACGGGATAAAAACGGACGGAGATTTTTGTGTGGAATATATGTGAATTTTGGGAAGTGGAATTAACGTGAGACGATGCCCGAATGGCTCACGAGGGTGAGGGGCGCGCCCAGGGGGCAGGCGCGCCCTGGGCCATCGTGGCCACCCCGTAAGGCGGTTGATGCCCTTCTTTCTCCGCAAGAAAGCTAATATCGTGTCCAAAATTCAGCCCAATCGGAGTTACGGATCTCCGGGAATTTAAGAAACAGTGAAAGGCCAGAATCTGGGAACGCAGAAACAGAGAGAGACAGATAGATAGATCCAATCTCGGAGGGGCTCTCGCCCCTCCGCCGCCATGGAGGCCATGGACCAGAGGGGAAACCCTTATCCCATCTAGGGAGAAGGTCAGGGAAGATGAAGAAGGAGGGGGGCTCTCTCCCCCTCTCTCCCGGTGGCGCCGGAGCGCCGCCGAGGCCATCATCGTGTGACGGCGATCTACACCAACACCTCCGTCATCTTCACCAACATCTTCACCACCTTCCCCCATCTATCTACAGCGGTCCATGCTCCCGCAACCCGCTGTACCCTCTACTTGAACATGGTGCTTTATGCTTCATATTATTATCCAATGATGTGTTGCCATCCTATGATGTCTGAGTAGATTATCGTTGTCCTATCGGTGATTGGTGAATTGCTATGATTGATTTAATTTGCTTGTGGTTATGTTGTTGTCCTTTGGTGCCCATCATATGAGCACACGCGTGGATCACACCATAGGGTTAGTTGTATGTTGATAGGACTACGTATTGGAAGGCAAGAGTGACAGAAGCTTCAACCTAGCGTAGAAATTGATGCATACGGGATTGAAGGGGGACCAATATATCTTAATGCTATGGTTGGGTTTTACCTTAATGAACATTAGTAGTTGCGGATGCTTGCTAATAGTTCCAATCATAAGTTCATAGAATTCCAAGTAAGGGATGACATGCTAGCAGTGGCCTCTCCCACATAAAACTTGCTATCGGTCTAGTAACGTAGTCAATTGCTTAGGGGCAATTTCGCAACTCCTACCACCACTTTTCCACACTCGCTATTACTAACTTTATTGCTTCTGTACCTAGACAGCCCCTAGTTTATAGTTACGTGCTCTTTATATTCTTGCAAACCTATCCCACAAAAACTACAAGTACTTCTAGTTTCATACTTGTTCTAGGTAAAGTAAACGTCAAGCATGCGTAGAGTTGTATCGGTGGTCGATAGAACTTGAGGGAATATTTGTTCTACCTTTGGCTCCTCGTTGGGTTCGACACTCTTACTTATCAAAGAGGCTACAACTGATCCCCTACACTTGTGGGTTATCAAGACCTTTTTCTGGCGCCGTTGCCGGGGAGCAATAGCGTGGGGTGAATATTCTCGTGTGTGCTTGTTTGCTTTATCACTATGTAGATTTTATTTGCTGTTCTAAGTTGTTTTCTATCTTTAGTTATGGGTTGGAAATGCAAAATATCAGAAAAAATTGTGGTACCTACTGAACCAATGGTTGAAGAACCACTCAAAATCTATCACACTCCTAAAGCTTTTTACTTGGATCATCTTCGATCCCTATGTGCTCGTGCTGAAACCCCAACTAGCTTAGTTGAGGGCAAATCTTTAGATGAGCATGCTTGTTATGTGCGACATCGCTTATCACAAGAAGGGAAACTTTTACTGGATCAAATTCATCATTTGCAATGCTATGCTTGGAATTTATGTGAAATATATGATTTTACTTGTTGTTCTGAAGACCCTAAGAAACATCTTCCCTACCAATGTGAGTTTAGTGATAATGGAATCGTATCTTCGTATGCTAAGGGTGTTTACAGTTACTATGGTGTTCAACAAATTGAAGAATTTATTGCTTTTAAGGGTGCTTATGAAATTGCTTCTTTGATTGAAAAGTATGATGCTACTCTTTACAAATCTGAAAATTTTGCCATAGTTAAATATTCTTATGATAATTATGCTTCTAATGCCTATGTTAAACCATATATTGAGGACTCCTCCACTGTCCAAGAAGAGACTAATATTTTGCAGGAGTCCATGGAAGAAGAAATTAATGACATTGTGAGCTCATTGGATGAAAAAGATGAGGAGGAGAGCGAAGAACGAAAGGAGGAAGAGCGGATTGATCACCCATGCCCACCTTCTAATGAGATTAATTCTTTATCTCATACATTGTTTAATTCCCCTTCGTGCTTACCGATGGATGAATGCTATGATGATTGCTATGATCCTTTGGATTCGTTTGAAATATCCCTTTTTGATGAACTTGATGCTTGCTATGCTTGTGGCCAAGATGCCAATATGAATTATGCTTATGGAGATGAACTTGCTATAGTTCCCTATGTTATGAATGAAATTGTTGCTATTGCACCCACACATGATAGTCCTATTATCTTTTTGAATTCTCCCAACTACACTATATTAGAGATGTTTGCTCTTATTAAGGATTATATTGATGGGTTGCGTTTTACTACTACACATGATGATTTTAATAGATATAATATGCATGTGCTTGCTGCTCCTACTTGCAATTATTATGAGAGATGAACTACATCTCCGCCTCTCTACGTTTCCAACATGATAGAATTGCAAGAAACTACTTATACTATGCATTGGCCTTTACTTGATGTGCATGAATTGTTCTTGTATGACATGCTTATGCATAGGAAGAGAGTTAGACTTCATTTTTGCATGACACATATCACTTTGTGCTCACTACTAAATGCCAAATCATTGCTAATTAAAATTGGCTTTGATATACCTTGGGATCCGGGTGGATCCATTACTTGAGCACTATAAGCCTAGCTTAATGGCTTTAAAGAAAGCGCTGGCAGGGAGACAACCCGGAAGTTTTAGAGAGTCATTTATTTCTGGTGTGTGCTTTTATGAAGTTTTAAAAAATAAAAATAAAAAGGGGAACCTAAAACTTTTTCAAAAAGAAAAGTGAAAGTAAGAAGGACAAGCACCGTTGAAATGGGGGAGCTCCTTGAACTTTGTTCATGCCCATGGAAACTTTGCAAATCTTGAATTACAGAAACTTTTCAACAAAAATAATTATCCCCTTGTACAATTCCATTGTATTATAAAAATAATGTGCCAAGAGTTTCCTTTAGGATGATTAAACTGTTTGTTGGTTTGTGCGTTGCAAAAACAGAAACTTTGGCTGTAGTGCGCGATTTTACATTTTTTTTACTGGAACCTCGAAAGGCTCTGAAACTTTTTGAATAAAATGCTTGCAGATTTTAGCTTAGTCCATGGCATTCTTGCACTATTATTATTTTCATATCATTCGATCGTGCAAGTGAAAGGCAATAATGACGATATTTGGTGAACTAGTCGTGGCAGAGAGAAACGGGTATGAACTCAACTTGTTTTTGTTTTTGTAAATATGTTTAACATAGTATCCATGATCTAGCCTATTATGATCAAACATGTTTGCAATGAAAATTAGAGATTATAGTTTCTCATGCCATGTTTAAATAGCTAGGAGTGATAATGGTTTATCTTAGAGGTCAACATTGCGTTAAAATGATTGTGATGTAGTATGATGATATGGTATCCTCCTTCGAATGTTTCAAGTGGCTTGACTTGGCGCATGTTCATGCATGTAGTTGAATCAAAACCAACATAGCCTCTATGATATTTATGTTCATGGTGTCCATATACTACTGCTACCTCTTGAGCTTGCGTTGTATTCCCTCGAAGAGGAAAGGGAGATGCAGCACAGTAGCGTAAGTATTTCCCTTAGTTTTTGAGAACCAAGGTATCAATCCAGTAGGCGACCACGCGTGAGTCCCTCGCACCTGCACAAACAAATAAGAACTTTGCAGCCAACGCGATAAGGGGTTGTCAATCCCTTTACGGTCACTTACGAGAGTGAGATCTGATAGAGATGATAGTTTATATTTTTGGTATTTTTAGTTTAATAAAACAACAAATAAAAGCGGTGAAAGTAAAGTAGATGTAAATTGATATGTTGAGAATAGACCCGGGGGCCATAGTTTTCTCTAGTGGCTTCTCTCATGATAGCGATATTCTACGGCGGGTAAACAAATTACTGTCGAGCAATTGATAGAAAAGCGAATAATTATGAGACTATCTAGGCATGATCATTGTATATAGGCATCACGTCCGAGACAAGTAGACCGACTCCTGCCTGCATCTACTACTATTACTCCACACATCGACCGCTATCCAGCATGCATATAGTGTATTGAGTTCATACGAACAGAGTAACGCCTTAAGCAAGATGACATGATGTAGAGGGATAAACTCAAGCAATATGATATAAACCCCATCTTTTTATCCTCGATGGCAACAATACAATACATGCCTTGCTGCCCCTACTGTCATTGGGAAAGGACACCGCAAGATTGAACCCAAAGCCAAGTACTTCTCCCATTGCAAGAACTATAGATCTAGTAGGCCAAACCCAACCAATAATTCGAAGAGACTTGCAAGGATATTAGGAGCACACATAAAAAGTTCGGAGAAGAACCAAATATCTTTCATAGATAACCTTGATCATAAACTCACAATTCATCGGATCTCGACAAACACACCGCAAAAAGAGATTACATCGAATAGATCTCCTCGAAGACCGAGGAGAACTTTGTATTGAGATCCGGAGAGAGAGAAGAAGCCATCTAGATACTAGCTATGGACCCGAAGGTCTGTGGTAAACTACTCACAACTCATGGTGAGGGTGATGATGATGATGATGAAGGCCTCCGTGATGGATCCCCCTCCGGTGGAGCTCCAGAACAGGCTCTAAGATGGGATCTTTACGGGAACAGAAGCTACGGCGGTGGAATTGGGGTTTTCTCTCTTTTCACGGAGTTTCTGGGGTACGTGGACTTATATAGGAAGAAGGATGGCACCGGGGGCCACTTGAGGAGGCCTCGAGGCAAGGGGGTGCACCCTGGGAAGGGGGGCGCGCCCCCACCCTCGAGGGTGGCTCCTCGATCCTCTGACGTGGTTCTCAAGCTTCTTGTGTGTGATTTTCTCCAAAAATATCTCTCGCGAAGGTTTCATTCTGTTTGGACTCCATTTGATATTCTTTTTCTGCAAAACCCTGAAATAGGCAAAAAACAGCAATCTGGACTAGGCCTTTGGGTTAGTAGGTTAGTCCCCAAAATGATATAAAAGTGAATGATAAAGCCCATTAAACATCCAAGACTTCATAAATAATAGCATGGAACAATAAAAAATTATAGATACGTTGGAGACGTATCAACTACTCATGCTGATGTCCAATGTTTATTATGCATAATGTATGTTCATGACCATTGTTGCTCTCTAGCCAGCCGCTTCCCAACCTTCTTGCTAGCCTTCGCCTCTACTAAGCAAAAATACTGCTTGTGCATCAAATTCAAAAATCAAAGTTATTCCAGATGAGTCCACCATACCTGCCGATATGCGCGTATTACCCTGCCATCCTAAGTAAATTTGCATATGACACCTCTAAAAACTTCAAATAAACATCCTTTTTGTGTTCCTCGAATGTTCATAGAGTGATAGGGGGTAGTCGGTATCTTCCTTGCTAAATGGGCTATTCTCACGACGAGTGTTTATTCACTTGTCCTTGCACGAGAGGGGCGGTAACAGGAATTCCCAGTCCCAAATTCAAAAAGAAAAAGACTTACAAATAATAAAAGAAAACTCCTACGAAGTGAAACCTTTACATTTCCGCTTGGGAACCGCTACTAATGTGTTTAGCATGGAAGATATTGATAACCGATGGTCGCGAAGTAAATATGAAGGGTGCATCTCTCAAAACTACATTTATCTCTGGTTTAAAACCTTGAGCTCTGGCACCTCTGCAAATCACTGCTCCCCTCTGCGAAGGGACTATCTATTTACTTTTATGTTGAGTCATCACCTTCTCAAATAAGCGCTAGATCTGAGAGCACTGTTGTCATCCTCATGCATTGTGTATAGTGAATGTTGGGTGTTAGCAAGACTGGATCTTCTCTACCATGAATTGCAATGTTTAGTCGTGCTTGAACTTTGGAGGTGCTCTGCATTTATGTTTTGCGGTCTCGGAAAGGGCTAGCGAGATACCACTGTAATCATATTATATCATGGTTGTTTTGACAAAGTGTTGACATTTGGGATATCTTATTATTGCTCTCTAGTTGTTTATGCTATTGATATGAGTTAATATAACATTTAAGAGTTATTGTTGACATGGTTAGTCATAATCTTTGTTGAAAACCTAGGTGCTACTTAAGCTTATTTATGTAAACAAGAGTAAAATAGTTTGTAAAAGTTTTTCTTTTCCACTTTCAGTTTATCAACTGAATTGCTTGAGGACAAGCAAATGTTTAAGCATTGGGGAGTTGATACGTCTCCATCGTATCTACTTTTCCTAACGCTTTTCCTCTTGTTTTGGACTCTAATTTGTACGATTTGAATGAAACTAACCCTGACTAACGTTGTTTTCAGTAGAACTACCATGGTGTTGTTTTTGTGCAGACATAAAAGTTCTCGAATTGGAACGAAACTTTGCAAGGAATTTTATACAATAAAAGAAAATTTCTGGAGCCAAGAACCACCGGAGGATGGCACCTGGGTGGGCACAACCCAGCAGGGCGCCCCCCTCCTAGTGCACCCAGGTGGGTTGTCCCCACCTGGTAGCCCCGCAGGCCTCAACCCTGATACTATAAATTCACATTTTCGGAGAAAAATTAGAGGTGGAAGAATTATCTCGTTTCACAATACGGAGCCGCCGCCACCTCCTGTTCTTCATCGGGAGGCCAGATCTGGAGTTCGTTTGGGGCTCAGGAGAGGGAAATCTTCAGTCTTCGTCATCACCAACCCTCCTCCATCGCCAATTCCATGATGCTCTCCACTGGGAGTGAGTAATTCCTTCATAGGCTCGTTGGTCGGTGACGAGTTGGATGAGATTCATCATGTAATCGAGTTAGTTTTGTTAGGGCTTGATCCCTCGTATCCACTATGTTATGAGATTGATGTCGTTGTGAGTTTGCTATGCATAATTCTTGACAATTTGGGCCCGGGTGCCATGATTTCAGATATGAACCGTGTATGTTATCACCTTTATATATATGGTCTACATCCGATCTTGCAAGTTATAGTCACCTATTATGTGTTATGATCCGTAAACCCCGTAGTGACAATATGCGGGATACTATCCGGTGATGACCGTAGTTTGAGGAGTTCATGTATTCATATGTGCTCCTTATGGACCCCGCTGTCGCGGGAGGGTAGGACAAAAGATGTCATACAAGTTCTTTCTATAAGCACATATGAGTATTTACGGAATACATGCCTACAATACATTTATGAACTGGATCTAGTTTTGTATCACCCTATGTTGTGACTGTTACATGATGAATATCATCCAACAAATTGCTGATCCAATGCCTACGAATTTCCTACACATTGATCTTACTAAGTTACTACTGTTGCTGTTACTATTGCTACTGCTACAAAACCGCTTCTATCATTGTTACCATTACCATTCCTGCTATTGCTACTATCAAAACTATCATAGTTCTACGCTACTGATCACTTTGCTGCAGATAATTAATCTCCAGGGGTGGCTGAATTGACAACTCAGTTGCTAATACTTGCAAATATTCTTTGGCTCCCCTTGTGTCGAATCTATAAATTTGGGTTGAATACTCTGCCCTCGAAAACTGCTGCGACCCACTATACTTGTGGGTTATCAGGACCGCCGTCAACCTAGTTGCCTCTTTGTGAAGCTAGCTTGATGTCATGATGATGGCATCTCCTTGCCAGATTTGTCATCTCCAAGTGACAAAAGCTAGGGTTTGCGGTCCTTTGACGGCTCCTTTGACTGGGTGTTTTTCCTTCACCGGTCCTCATGTTCCCTCACCCTGGGATAAGCCTCCTACTCATGTTGACTAAGGGGGTATCCTTGCACACCTTCCCGGACAAGGTACAAGGCGAGTGCTACCTCTTGGGCTTGCGTTGTTTTTCCCTCGAAGAGGAAATGGTGATGCACGAAAGTAGCGTAAGTATTTCCCTCTTTTTTGAGAACCAAGGTATCAATCTAGTAGGAGACAACACGCAAGTCCCTCGTACCTACACAAACAAATAAGAACCTTGTAACCAACGCGATAAAGGGGTTTGTCGTGGAATTAACACGGCAGATGTCCGGGTTAGCGGACTTAGTCGTGAGGCCGCGCATCTATGTAGTAGCTTGAGAGGGGTTGAGCGGAATCGAGAGACGCGATGCAAGACAAGGATTTAGACAGCTTCGGGCCCCGGGAAACATCATCCGGTAATAACCCTACGTGCTGTTTGAGGCTTGATCTCATTATGATCCTCATGGTGTCGCCGGTAAACCGGCTCTTGGTGTCTAGCCCTAGAAACTTGTGAGAACTTGTCTGCTTGTAGCTTGTCTCACTTGTCCCTCTTTGGGGAGCCCTGCCCCTCCTTATATATGTTGAATGGGCGGGTTACATGACTAGTCCTAGTAGGATTAGGATTGATCTATTACAAGGAGTCCTAGTCTTGCTTCCTTTGTAGGATAAATATTCTTTATGCTTTCTTCATAAACCGGCCCACCATGAACCGGCCTTCTAGCCCTTGGGCCTTGTCATCCGTGATCCGCCTGCCGGGTTACCAGTAAATTGCCAAGTGTAAACCATCTCAAGTAAACCGCCAAGTCCGGCCGGGTTATAATTCCGGCCGGTTCATACCGCGGGGTATATCCCCGACATTAGCCCCCAGTTTATCTTGGATTTATCCATGGTAAACTTATGCTGCAAAATAAACACAAGAACAAATTTGACAGGTTGTGCTCCGGGTTAAGAACTCTTGTAAACTGGCACGTGACGATCCGTAAGTCCTTGTCCTTCTTCTAGGAAATTTGGGTCAACAGACCAGCTTCATAATTAACTTGCTTGCATAAGAAATATTGTAAATCCAGTATCCATTTGAATCGGCCTTCAATGATCCGACTTGACAAAAATATTTGTCTTTGAAATATTCAACTGATATCCAGCCGGCTTGAGGATGCCGGTTTATGATTACCACCATTGCCAGGTTATAAGAACTGATAATTCCAGGTCATGACTGTTTATGGATGCCGGATTATGATTGTTGCCAACACCGGGTCACACAATTAATCTTCCCGATTTGCCCAAAAGTGAGAATTTTGAAGATGTTCCTCCTTTATATGCATATTACCTGTAGCCCCCAAGTGCTGGGTCATTATGTAATAATGAGCAGGGACTTTGTAGATATGATCATTGAAAATAACATTATATAATGTAACTTCCATCATGGGGTTTGAACCCACGTCCACAAGGTTAAGAGCTTTGTGCTTTACCAACTGAGCAGTGGATACTTCAATATAATGGATTAATACTTGTGTACCTTGAATTGTTGACAGGAAGTAATTGGTAGCCCCCAAGGGCCGGCTCAATATGATGTGATGAGTCGGGTCTTCAATAAGGTGAGCAAAAAATGACTTTGCATTAGCCCCCAAGTGTCATGGTGCATGCTTGCAGCGACATGAGACTTGTATATTTGATGTAATCTCAATTTGAATAATGTAGCCCCCAAGTGCCGGGTTGTAAGCCTGCAGCAACTCGGGACTATTCCTTTGTAGAATAAATCACTTCCATCGATGAAATAATATCCATTGCGCTTAAAGCGACTTTAAAAACCTCAATCATAATATTGATAACCATAAAAATCCAGCCATGTTGGCTATTAAAGATTTGAATAATATATTCTGGTTTGAAAACTGGTTCCAGTGATATTTGATCACAACCAGGCCGGGTTTACTAAACATCAGTCATTATTTTATCTCATACTGGCGACTTATAGTCGAAAGCCAGGCCGGTTTAATAAACACCGGTCATTATCCGCGTCTGCATGAATGAGGCTAAAAGACATCCTCTGATTAAGTGTGCCTAACATCCTTAATCCGGTAAGCATAATCGAATGTGTAGATTCTGATGAGGCTCTTGGCTCTCTTGGCATTTGCCCAATGATTGTTCCGGGTTATGATAAACGCCGGTTTAAATCATGCTGGTATTCTATGACCCAGACTTTTGTAGATATGTGACCAACTTTGAAGTTGCCCAGTTCCGGATCAAAAACTTGGTTAACCACAGAAAACTTTGAAAAATCACAAAACACAAAACACTGTTGCAAATAAGACCATGTAGTCGAGGCTTTTTGCGAGCTGCCAGGCTCCATATTTGCCAATCAATGGATGCGACCCAAGGGGCTATGATTCATTTTGCCAATCAATGGGTGTAATCCAAGGATCAATGATTTCTTTTGCCAATCAATGGATTTAATCCAAGGAGCCAGAACTTTTTCTTTTGCCAATTAATGGATGTAATCCAAGGAGCAAGAACATTTTTCTTTTGCCATCAAAGGATGTACTCCAAGGGGCAAGAACTTTTTCTTTTGCCATCAAAGGATGTACTCAAAGGGGCAAGAACTTTTTTCTTTTGGCATCAAAGGATGTACTCCAAGGGGCAAGAACTTTTTTCTTTTGCCATCAAAGGATGTACTCCAAGGGGCAAGAACTTTTTCTTTTGCCATCAAAGGATGTACTCCAAGGGGCAAGAACTTTTTCTTTTGCCATCAAAGGATGTACTCCAAGGGGAAAGAACTTTTTCTTTTGCCATCAAAGGATGTACTCCAAGGGGCAAGAACTTTTTCTTTTGCCATCAAAGGATGTACTCCAAGGGGCAATAACATTTTTTGCCAATCAATGGATGTAATCCAAAGGGCGCTGATTGTGAAGACGATCGTATAAACCGGACCAGAAGGGATTTAAGCAAGGATTCGAATGTGATCCGTAGCCCCCTAGTGATCCTGGAGGTAGGGTTCCTATGAAAGAGTTGCGCTTGAATGGCAAGTCCTGGTTGGTCCCTTATAAAATTCTCCTGCATAGCAAAAATAGATTGATCAAAGCATCGTGTTCTTCTTGATGAAAATGATATATATCAAGAGAAGTAAACTTTAGATGGATATCACCTGAATGAACTCCCATAAGGCACTTATATTTGAAGAAGATGGCTGATCCCCCGGATTACCGGGGTTGTCGGTTTATTGAATAGGCCGGATCGCAGGGCGGACATTAAAAACGACCGCAGCATCAGAGGCAGCACAGTCACATTAATCGGCCATGGTATTGTAAACCGGCGGAGATGAGCAAGCTGTCATCCGTTGTCGGTGTACTAAGATAGGGGTACCTTAGTACCCCAACTTGTGCACGGGCAGTAGCAGCTTCCCGCGGCAGGGTTTACCACGTGCTTGCCGGAAACCTTTCTGGTCCCTATGAAGCCATTCAAGAACAAAGTATACAAGTCAGAAGATCAAGGCCCCGGCAAGAGGAGCTTGCCGGGAGGGCCGTACCAGGCTCAAGGATATCATATTTAACGCAAGACCCTGGCAAGAGGGGCTTGCCAGGAAGACCAAGGAATGCACACTTCAAGAAACGCCTCGGCGCATCACGCGCCCCGGCAGGACCCGGAGAGCGACAAGCTTCCGGGCCCGGCAAGATCAAGCCCCCGGCAAGGTGCTTGCCGGGGAAACCTACGCTGTGTGCCCGCGCTCCAGCTCATCTGCCCACGCGTCGCCCTGGGGCCCTTCCAGGGACGCGTGGCGGACGGCTGTGCAGCCTGGGGGACGCGGTGGCAAACCACGGTGACGAGGCTACCGCCGTGGCGGACGGAGAAGCATGGACGGACACTTTTGGGGTCGACGGTGACGGGCATTTAATGCCCTTGTCCCCCACTGTCAAAGTTAGGTGAAGACCACTGTTTATCCACTGTTCACACACTATTCCCACACTGTTACAACTACCACCAAAGTTACATTTTTACCCTCCTCTACGTTGACACCTGTCGGTGACCCCTTGAGCTATAAAAGGAGGCCCATGCACAACGTAGAGGGGGTTCGAAACCTAAGTAACTCGCTCGCTCGGTGTAGCTGGTACTGTAGCTCTTCAAGCTCCCGAGCTCAATACAACCAAGGCAGGAGTAGGGTTTTACGCGTCTGCGCGGCCCGAACCTGGGTAAACTGCCCGCGTGCGCTCCTCGATCCACTCTTCGTGCTCCCTCCGCTCCCTTACCGCAACGTAGAAAGGGGCTCCGGTCCCATAGGTGCTCGTGGGAGGACAGTTTCCCCCGACATCTTTGGCGCGCCAGGTAGGGGAAGTCGAGGTGGTACGAACCTGATCCGGCGCTCACGCGGGCGCACTCTTCATCAATCTCTCCAGCTCATCAACTTCATCAGCAACATCAGCATGCCTCCGAAGAAGAAGGCTTCGGAGGTCGCAGGCCCGTCCGCGTCGATCCCACCGCCACCAGAACCAACGGTTGGTGGAGGAGACGCCGGCGGAAGGGTGGTCGCCGGTGAGGAAACTCACGGCGCCACCAAATCCAAGGACAAGACGGACGACCGGGCGAACTCCAAAGCCTCGGTGTCCGTAGACGCACCACGTCCCTCTCAGCAGACGACAGGCCAGCAGCGCCGTGGTACAGGAGGTACCATTCGCTTGCTGGGGCAAGGACAAACCGGAGGCTCGCGGGATGCTCAAGGCCATCGTCCTGGCACGAGCAGGGCGCGGTCGCCGGGGCGAGAAACTACTCCTTCTAACCCTGTTAGAAGTCCGAGCATATCTCGCTCCTCGCACCGCTCGCCGCCGCTCCCCTCCTCTCCAGCAGAAGCGCTAGCAAGAGCGCAACTGCTCCTCGATTTCCCTCCAGCGGCAGACAAGGCCGAAGACTGGAGGGCGACGATCCAGAGTCTCATCGCCTTCGCCAACAACGACACGCCGCAGCAGCCGGCGACATCGCGGCCGCGGCAAGTCGACCAGACGAAGGCCGATGGCGACAAGACCGCCGGGGGTGCAACTACCGTGCACTCCCCGCCGCGGAAGCAGAAGACGCCACCCCGCCGGATAAACGTCGACGACGACTCCACGGCGTTGTCGGATCCGCGGGCTCGTCGGGACCAGCGACAAGTCCTCGACGATCGGCGGCAAGAAGATGCTCGGACGCGCATCGAGCGCCGACGAGAGGCCCGGCGATAATCGGACCAGCGCGCTGGGACCGCTGTCGACACGTACGCGCCCGGTGAACCAGGCGACTTGCCGTACGCGGCAGGTTGCCCTGCGTTCACCCGTGAGCTGCGGCGCGTCCAGTGGCCCAGCATGAAAAACTTCAAGCCCGACGTACCCGAGAAGTACGACGGGAAGACGCACCCCTCGGAGTTCCTCAGCATCTACACCATCGCGGTGCAGGCTGCCGGGGGACGCGACGAGAAGATACTAGCCAACTACTTCCCGCTAGTGCTTAAGCCAAACGTTTGCTCTTGGCTTATGCACTTGCCGGAAGGCTCCATTTCTTCGTGGGCAGATCTGTGCCACCAGTTTATTGGCGCCTTTACGGGCGGCCACAAACCCCACGGCCAGGAGAGTGATCTCCACATCTTGGCCCAGAAGGAGGGAGAATCCCTGCGCAAGTACATTCAACGATTCATCCGCGTGCAGCACAACATTCCCGACGTCCACCTTGCCGCGGTTATCAGCGCGTTCCACCAGAACGTGCGTAACCGCCGCATGCGAGAAGAGATGGCCATGACCAAAATTCGGGATGTCAGCGAGCTCTACGCTCTGGCTGACAAGTGCGCGCGCGCCGAAGAGGGGAGGAGACTCCCCGGAGAGGATGCTGGCGCAGGAGGAAGCGACAGCGAGGATGCCGCCCCGGCAAGGAAGAGCCGGCGGCGGAACAACAGAAAGAAGAAGAGCAAGGAGGTGCTAGTCGTCGAGCAGTCCGGCAAGGAGGCTCCCGCCAAGAAGGCACAGGCTGGCGGTTCCGGCAAGGAACCTGCCCCTGTAGCGGCAGCCGACAAGCAGGACGGCTCCGACAAGCAATACTGCAAGATCCACCGCACCAAGGGCCACGACCTTTCGAACTGCAAACGAGTCGAGTACCTCGTAGAACAGCAGAAGGCTGAGTATGAGCGTCGCGACAAGGAGAAGGCCCAAGGTGGCGGAGGAGAGCCCAGCAAGAAGCGGCCATTCAATGGCCGGGGAGGACGCCTCGGCAAGGCAAAGCAGCGGCAAGGTGATCGACCTCCCCGGGGCCGCGACAAGGACGAGGAAGAAGACGACGACGACATGGAGGAAGGAGATAACAGCGAGCAGGAGTTCCAGAAGGCCACAGAGGTCCTGTGTGTCGACGGAGGCGCCTCTCTGCACACTTCCCACCGCCAACTCAAGCAGTGGGTGCGGGAAGTAAACGCAGCTGAGCCGCCCGTCGAGTCACGCAGGCTCCTGAAGTGGTCCAGCACGCCCATCATTTTTGATCTTGAGGATCACCCTGACTGCACAACTGCGGTCGGGTGCTTGCCGATGTTGGTCTCACCAACTATCCGCAACCTCAAGGTCACCAAAATGTTGGTTGACGGCGGGGCCGGCCTGAACTTGATCTCCTCAGCTGTGATCAAGAAACTCCAGATCCCAGACGGCGAGCTCGAAGAAACCGGGTCGTTCCAAGGAATAAACCCGGGAAGGAGCAAGCCGAAGGGGAAGATTACGCTGCAAGTGACCTTTGGCGGGGAACTTAACTTCAGGACGGAGAGGATAACCTTTGACGTGGCCGATATTGCATTGCCATACAATGGGATACTTGGACGTCCTGCCCTCGCCAAGTTCATGGCAGCTTCCCATTATGCCTACAATGTACTCAAGATGCCGGGGCCGATAAGCGTCATCTCTGTCCCTGGCGACAAGAAGGACGCGGTTATCTGCGCCGACAAGATATACCGGGATGCAGCAGCCGCAGCAGAGAGCAACACACTTGCCGCTGAAGCTCCCAGGGGGAAGAAGACCAAGACCAAGTCCGGTAAGTGCTCTGGGGCCCACTCCGGCAAACACACCTCTTTGGAGTGCTGCGCTGCCGTCGAGGACGCACCATCGAGCTCCACCGGCAAGTCCAAGAAGGGGATGGCCGCTCCGCCGGCAACCAAGAAGGTGTCCGCCAAGGAGGACGGCACTGGTGGTACCTTCACCATCAGTGCTACGCTCGACAACAAATAGGAAAGCGCGCTCGTTGCCTTCCTGCGGGCGAATGTCGATGTGTTTGCATGGCAACCATCTGACATCCCCGGCGTTCCCAGGAAGGTAATTGAGCACAAGCTTGCTGTTTGTCCTCATGCGCGGCCCGTCAAGCAGAAGGTCAGGAAGCAAGCCGTGGAGCGCCAAGAATTCATCGCCGAAGAGATAAAGAAGCTAGAAGCAGCAGGCCTGGTTAGAGGCGTGATCCATCCCACGTGGTTGGCCAATCCAGTCGTCGTACGCAAGGCCAATGGGAAGTGGAGACTTTGTATAGACTTCACTGATGTGAATAAAGCATGTCCTAAGGATCCATTTCCCTTGCCGCGTATCGACCAGATTGTTGACTCCACCGCCGGATGTGAGCTGCTTTCCTTCCTTGATGCATATTCAGGCTACCACCAGATTTTTATGGCCAAGGAAGATGAAGAGAAGACTGCGTTCATTACTCCATGCGGCACATATTGCTTCATACGCATGCCCTTTGGATTGAAGAATGCAGGCTCAACATTTGCAAGGGTGGTCTATACTGCTTTTGAGCCACAGATCCACAGAAATGTAGAAGCTTACATGGATGACATAGTGGTCAAGAGCAAGAGCAAAGATACACTGATCCAAGACTTAGAGGAAACTTTTGAGAATCTGCGCAAGATCCAGCTCAAGTTGAACCCCGAGAAGTGCGTCTTCGGAGTCCCCTCCGGCAAGCTTCTCGGGTTCTTTGTGTCCCAGAGGGGGATTGAAGCAAACCCCGACAAGATTAAAGCCATTGAGCAGATCGAAGCCCCGAAGCGCGTCAAGGACGTAAGGAGACTTGCTGGTTGTGTGGCTGCCCTCAGCAGGTTCATTTCAAAGTCCGCAGAACGCGCCCTGCCTTTCTTCAAAATCTTGAAGAAGGCAGGTCCTATGAAATGGACTCCGGAAGCGGAGGCAGCGCTGCTAGACTTGAAAGGATACCTGTCCTCCACTCCAATACTTGTCGCACCTAGACCACAAGAGAAGTTGCTGCTGTACCTAGAAGCAACCAATCAAGTGGTTAGTGCTGCGTTAGTGGCGGAGAGGGAGGCAGATGAGGAACCCATGCCACCGGCAAGCGAATCCAGCGACAAGCAGGGGGTTTCTCCGACAAGCTCTGGCCCCGACAAGGACAAATCTGCGCAGGAACAAGGAGGAGTGCGAAAGAAGATGGTGCAGCGCCCAGTGTATTTTGTAAGTTCCCTCTTGCAGGGGGCTAGATCAAGATACTCTGGGGGTGCAGAAGTTGCTTTTCGGCCTCATCATGGCCTCGAGAAAGCTGCGCCATTACTTCCAAGCACACGAGATAACAGTGGTCACTCGCTTTCCGTTGAAGAGGATATTGCACAATCCAGAAGCAACAGGCAGGATCGTCGAGTGGGCACTGGAGCTGTCAAGCTTTGGCCTCAAGTTTGAGAGTACTTCAACTATACAGAGCAGAGCTTTGGCAGAATTCATAGCGGAATGGACCCCAACGCCCGATGAGGAAGTTCCAGAGACAAGCGTCCCCGTCCAAGAAACAAGCACAGAGTGGGTAATGTACTTTGATGGTGCCTTCTCGCTGCAAGGCGCCGGTGCGGGCGTAGTACTCATCGCGCCCACTGGAGAGCACCTCAAGTACGTTGTCCAGATGCACTTTCCCAAGGAACAAGCGACAAACAATACTGCTGAGTATGAAGGTTTGTTTGCCGGCCTCAGAATTGCGGCCGACCTTGGGATTAAGAAGTTGATTGTGCGGGGAGATTCACAATTGGTGGTCCGACAAGTGAATAAGAGTTACCAGAGCCCTTTGATGGAAGCTTATGTTGATGAAGTGAGGAAGCTTGAAGAACACTTTGAAGGTCTGCAAATGGAGCACGTCCCAAGAGCTCAGAATGAGATTGCAGATGGCCTCTCAAAGTGTGCTGCAATGAAGTTACTTGTGGAACCAGGGACCTTCCTGCTCAAGTTAACTCAGCCATCCGTTACACCATCAGTTGGGCAAAGCAAGAAGAGAAAGTTGGTCTCCGGCGACTACTTGCCGACGGATCTCCCAGAAGCTGCCGCCAAGGTCCCCAAGATCAACAACCAAAATGCTGAGGAACAGTTTGCTCCTGCGGATCCGAGGATCTGTACAGTTGAAGCAAGCGTTCCCGACAAGCCTTGCCCCGGCAGGCTTGCCGGGGGACCATCAGCTCCGGCAGAGCCGGAGGTTCTTGCCGAAGAAGCTGAGGTTCCCGCAGCAGCCCTCATGCCTTTAGTCCTTGCCGTCGAGCCTCAAGCTCCGGCATGGGCACAGCAGATTGTCCGTTTTCTGCAAACTGGAGAACTTCCCGATGACCCGGAAGAGATAGAGAAAATAACTAGGCAGTCAAGTATGTACCAGTTCGTTGACAATGAACTGTACAGAAGAAGGCTCAATGGTGTCAGGTTGAAGTGCATTTCCAGGGAAGATGGACAGAAGCTGTTGGCAGAGATACATGGAGGCATATGTGGCCACCACATTGGCGCATGGGCACTTGCCGGGAAGGCATTCCGGCAAGGGTTCTTCTGGCCAGAAGCCCTCCAAGATGCAACTGCACAAGTAACCAAGTGTGAAGCGTGCCAGTTCCATGCCAAGCAAATTCACCAGCCAGCTCAAGTTCTCCAGACAATCCCTTTGTCCTGGCCCTTCTCGGTCTGGGGGCTCGATATCCTCGGCCCCTTTCCCCGCGCAGTCGGGGGCTTTGAGTACTTGTACGTAGCAATCGACAAGTTCACAAAGTGGCCAGAAGTGGAACCAGTGAGAAAGGTGACAACACAGTCAGTAGTCAGGTTCTTCAGGTCAATTGTTTGCCGTTTCGGGATCCCTAACAGGATCATTACCGACAACGGCACATAGTTCACAAGCCGCACCTTCATGCAGTACGTCCAAGACCTTGGCGCCAAGGTCTGCTTCGCTTCTGTTGCTCACCCGAGGAGCAATGGTCAAGCGGAGAGGGCCAATGCTGAAGTGCTGCGCGGACTCAAGACAAGAACCTTCGACAGGCTGCGCAAGTGCGGAAGAAACTGGATAGAGGAGTTGCCGGTGGCTCTTTGGTCGATCAGGACGACACCAAGCCGAGCCACCGGACAGACACCCTTTGCTCTTGTCTACGGAGCAGAGGCAGTTCTCCCCACGGAACTCGTATACGGATCTCCTTGAGTGCTCGCTTATGATGAGCTCGAGCAAGAGCAACTGCGACAAGATGATGCATTGCTCCTCGAGGAGGAACGTCTCCAGGCTGCTGTACGAGCTGCTCGATACCAGCAAGCCTTGCGTCGCTATCATAGCCGCAAGGTCAAGGCCAGGAGTCTCGAGGAAGGCGACCTTGTTCTTCGGCGTGTTCAGTCCGCCAAGAATTCCGACAAGTTGACGCCGAAGTGGGAAGGCCCTTATCGGGTGAGACAAGTCACAAGGCCCGGCGCTGTCCGCCTTGAGACCGAAGAAGGCTTACCGGTGAGCAACTCCTGGAACATAGAGCATCTTCGCAAGTTTCACCCATAAGGCGCGGTTGCCGTGACCCGCTCCGGCAACCACCTTTTGTACAAGTCTTGCCGCTGTTGCATGTAAACCCTTGTACAAAGCCGGGCGCAGATCCCGTGCATCAGTAAAGTTTTTGTGCTTCGCACCATTTGCCTTTTCCATGCTTTTCTTTGTTATTTGCATGCATTGTTTGGCACCTTGTGCGACACACATCCCCGGTAAGCACTAGCAAGCCGTGAGACTGTATACTTGTTTTCCTCCTCTTTTTCTTTCCCTCTTAAGCAGAAGGAATATTTCCTCGCGCACAAGTTTGCCGAGGGGGAAGGAAGTGGAGGATGAACCAAGTGCTGTTCAAGAAAGAGAAGCCTTATCGGGGAACAAGCAACCTATGAAAGCTAAGTTACCATAATTTGAGCAGTTCAAATTTTTAAATTTTAGTTATCTTCCTTGAACAACCACACTTTGTATGGAAAACCTGTGCGCGGAGGAACCTACCCGTGGCTAGCCGCACCCTTACTTTGTTTTCGAGCACGCTCAACGACTTAAGTGAGCTGCGACAAGTGTCGCGCCCTTACTTCGTTTTCGAGTTCACTCAGCAAGCTAAGTGCGCTGCGACTAGCTGCGGCCAGGTTGCTTGCCGATGAGGTCCTTTGCCAGCAGGCTGCTAAGAGTCCAGCACTCAGTGCTCGCGGCAAGGGCCCCTTGCCGGCAAGTCACCTAGAAGCGTAGGGCAAAAAAGCATACAAAGTGAAGGACCAAAAGCAAGGGAGATAACAGCGCATTGATTGCTCAAAAATAAGATAGTATATTACTGAGATAACTTGTCGCAATAACTAATTAATTCATGTCCATGACATACTTTGCAGCAGCAAAGGAGACAGAAAGAAAGAAATCTAATCTACGCGGTCGCCTTCACGCCTCGTGACCTTGTTCACCTTGGCGACAATGTGGGCGACCTGCGCCTTAAACGGCTCCTGATCTGCATCGTCCGGCAAGGAGTGGAGGACATTGACGAGATTGATGCCAGGGTTGCGGTAGACGATCTTCGTCAAGACGCGCTCCAGAGTGCCCGCGCAGAGCTGACGCGACTCGTCGGCCAGCTGCGCGGGGAGCTTCTCCCGCAGTCGTGCAAGCGCCGGCGCGATTCCCCTGAAGAAGAGACTTAACTTGGCGCTGTGGGGGAGGTCCTCGTCGGGAGAGTACACGAGGTGCTCCGCCCTTAGCGCCATCATCTCCTTGTCAATGCCGGCAGCGGAGGTGACCAGCTCGTCGGTCCATTGCTCCACTGCCCGGCTGAAGTTATTCGCTGAGACGGCGGCGCTCTCCATCAAGTTCCGCTCCTTGCAGAGCTCGTCCTTCAGCTTCGTCTCGCGGTCCCGGGTGGCGTCGAGCGAGTCGGTCAGAGTGGAGACCTTCAACTCCAAGTCAGCAATTGAATCCTTGGCGGCAGTGAGCTCGTCGCCCTTCTTGGAGAGACGTACCTGCAGGTCAGAGTTGGTGTGGGCATCTTTCTCCCGCTCCATGTTGAGCGCGGTGACTCTGTCCTCGCTCGCCTTCAGGTACCGCTCCAGCTGCTCCACCTTGAGCTCCAGGTCCCTCTTGGTGGTCTCCGCGGCGGCGGCAGCATCCTTTGCCTCCTTCAAGGCCCCGCCTATGGCCAGCTCCCGGGCGGTGAGCTCGTCGTCATGGGCGTCGAGCTCGACCTTCCGCTGGTTGAGCGCCCCTTCCCGCCGAGACAATTCCTCGGCGGCCAGCCGCTGCCGCTCTTCGGCCTCAGCCTTCTCCAGGAGGAAGGCTTGCTGCTCCCCGGCAAGCTCTTCCCGCTCCTCCGCCAAATTGCGGAGGGCTGCCTGGTTGGCGGCGCGAAGCTCCGCGGCGCGCTTCTCCAAGTCAAGTCCAGCCTTGGCGGCAAGAGCTTCCCGGGAGTCCAGCTTCGCCTGCCTGGCCCGGTAAAGGGCCAGGAGCCGACGAAGGAGCTTCTCCTCTTCGGGCTCGTCTCCACCGCCAAGTGCTTCAACAACCTTCAACCCCGCGGAGGCGAGGACCTCTCCGTCGTAGGTCTCTCCCTCCACGGGGGCTCGCGGCGAAGACCCCCACGGGACTTGTATAAAGACCCCGTTGGGGGCCTCAAGATAGATGCCCGACCGCTCCTTGGAGGCGGAGGGGTCAGCGGCCGGTGCAGCGCTTGACGCTCCTGCTGCCTCCGGGCCAGCAGTGTGGTCGCCGGTCCCCTCTCCAGCCGCGGCGTCTGCGGTCGGGGCGGTCTCATCAGCGGCAGGCTCGTCGGCTCCAGCCATGCCCTCAACGGCAGTGGCGTTGCCGCCGTCGCCACGCACCTCCTCCTCAGCGGTGGCCTCTGTTTCCATCCGCTCCGGGGCAGGAGGATCTAGCAGAAGAAGAAGGAAAGAAAAGATCAAGCAAATATCCAAAAAGACAAGTCCAAGAAGAAGAAGCAACAAGACTTACCTTCACGGACTTCTTCGATGACAGGCTCCCTCGCCGGGGAGTCCTCCCTTGGCGGTGGGGCAGTGGCCCCTACTGGCGGAGGGCCGCCCGCGCCCTCCCTTGGCAGGGTGGTCACCCTTGTCGGGCTGCTCACCCTTGGCGGGGAGCCCGCCCTTGGCGGGGTGCCCGTCCTTGGCGGGGCGTTCTCCCTCGCCGGGGAGTTCACCCTTGGCGGGGAGGGTGGAGCAAGTGGCTCGTCGGGGGCAGTCTCCGGGCGCTCCTGCGGCTGCGGCTCCACTTGTGCACAAGACAAACAAGACGACAAAATATCAATACAGATAACAACCTCAAGCGCGCCCGCCAAGCAGAAATATAGCTACCAGACTTACGCTGGGGGCTGCGCTGGGGGCTGCTCCTCGGAGCAGCAGGTTGATCCGGCAAGCTTGCCGCTGGCGCGTCTCCGGTCGCCGCGGCGGGCGAGTCGTCCTCAACCTCAACCACAGGGATCTTGGCCCTCTTCGCCATCCGCTGGGCCAGGGTCCTGAAAGCAAAACAAAAACAAGATCAGAATCATCAAGGAAGATCAAGACAAAGTCAAAGAAGTTACAAGCTGCGAGTACTTACTCCTCTTCCTCGTCGTCGTCGGAGCTGAGGGCGGAGAAGTCGAACTCCACCTGAGATGCTCCCGCGCGAGGAGCAGGAGGAGAAGGTTCCCTCGGGCGCTTGGCGGTCTCCGGGGCTGCGGACTGCGAAGACCCAGCCCCCGTTGACGCCGAGGCCCGAGGAGCAGGAGGAGCGGCCGTTCCGCTCCGGGAGGATCCCCCTCCGCTTGGCGCTGGTGCGCGGGGCGCCTCCGTCGCGACTTGACTCGCCCTGGTGGCGCGCGCTGCCCGGCGCGCAGGCTGCTGTCGAGGCGCCTGCGGCCTCGTCGCTGTAGCCGCCTTGCGGAGGCGCTTCCTCGATGGTTGCGTAGGACTCGCCGGAGGCGGGGAGTTCTCTGAGGACGAGGAGGCATCGTCGTCAAGTCCCAGAGACCCACCAGTATCTTCATCAGCCTCGATGTCCTCCTCCTCCTCCCCGGCAGGCCCGCTGGGTCCAGCACCATGCCCTGCGGCCTCGCTCCCTCCGGCGGCCCCACTCCCTCCGGCGGCCTCGCTCCCTCCGGCGACCTCGCTCGCCCCGGCGACCCCGGGTATCCCGGCAAGCCTCAGGGAAGGCACCCCGGCAAACTCCTCGGGCGGAAGCTTGAGCAGCCTGAGGATTTCTGCCTCCTCTGCTTGGCACGCCGCGTCCGCGGCCTGCGCCTCATCCACGGTGTATCCAAAATCTCCCGCCGCCGCAGCTGCGGCGGCCCCTTCCATCCTGGAAGCAATGTAAGCTATGTCCCGCGCCGTGGTGGCCCGGATGAGGCCCCTGTTCTCCTCGGTGTTCTTGGGCGTCTCAACTAAGTTGTCGAAGAAGCTTAGCACAGCATCCGGAGGAGGCTCGATCCAGGTGGGGACGATGCCATGGGAGTCACACGCCGGCATCATTGCGCTCAACGAATCACAGGCGGTGCTGTTGCACAGTGTCACCACTCCCTTGGCCGGTCTGAACCACTCCGGATGGGCCGGGTCATGCTTAAAGAGTTCTGGTCTATTCCTTTCAGCTCCAAAGCAGTGAAATTGAAGTTCAATCCAGGGCGCAGCCTCATGATATCTGCCGCATTGCCAAACTCCCAGGCGGGCCTTTTCCTCTCTTGTAAAGGGGCGATGCGGCGGCGGAGGAAATCTGCCCCAACCTCTCCGATGGTCAGATTAGCTACCCGGAGACGGATAATCCTGACGAGGGCAATACTGAGCTTGTTGTCCTCCGGGGCCAATTCACTCCAATTCCTGCCGCGCACTATGGCAGTTGTGCGCGGCGCGGTGAAGGGCTCCGGCCTATCCTCCACTATCCAACACCAATCTGCGCGCCACTCCTCCCACTTGCCACGGAGTTCTCCCTTCAGGTATGAATCCTTCTTATTCAGCCGGAAGATCCAGGAGATGCCGCCGGAAAGGGGAGCGCCAGCCTCTACTCTAGGCATAAAGAAATGGCGGAAGAGGGCGACGTTTGGATGGATCCCAACATAGTTTTCGCACAGATGTGCGAAAATGGCCATCGTAAGGATGGCGTTGGGAGTGAAATCTAGGAGGTGGAGGTTGTATGTGTTCATAATATCACAAAAGAACTCCGAGTACGGAGGGCACAATCCACAATGGAAGAAAGCAGCGAAGAAGAAGTACCCGCCGGGAAACATATCTTTGGCGACGGCGGGGAAGGCTCTGGTGCGGGGATGAGCTTTGGTCTCCCCGGACCAGAACAGATAATACTTGTTCCGCAGCTCCTTCGCGCCAAGCCTCGGCGCGAAGACCACATTCCTCTTCCGCAGGGCGGCCAGCTTCGCCGCCTGCTCAGACTTCTCCTTCTTGGCCTTGTCAGCTTTCGCCTTGTCGCTCTTCGGAGCCATGGCGGAGGCGGCGAGGGAAGAGGCGAGGAGCTTGACGGCGCCGCAGATGCGGAAGACAGTGGAGGAGGGGTGGGGGCAAGGAGCAGCGGAGGATTTCTGGAGAGTCAAGACACAATGAAGACGAAGGAGGAAACTGCCCCTGCTTCCTCTGCTTTTAGGGGGGAAGTGGGGGACGCTCCGCATTTCCCATTAAAGAACAGGCCACGATCTCTCCCACGACGCCGCAATCGACGCGTGCCGTTAGGGAGGGACGCGGCGGACGCGGAAGGAGATACGGCTTGCCGTGGGCCGCGCGTGCCCGTGCACTGTTTTGGGCCTGGCCCAACAGCGCTTGGCACCGTGTGTGGCCCAGGCCCGGGGGCTCCTGTCGGTGTACTAAGATAGGGGTACCTTAGTACCCCAACTTGTGCACGGGCAGTAGCAGCTTCCCGCGGCAGGGTTTACCACGTGCTTGCCGGAAACCTTTCTGGTCCCTATGAAGCCATTCAAGAACAAAGTATACAAGTCAGAAGATCAAGGCCCCGGCAAGAGGAGCTTGCCGGGAGGGCCGTACCAGGCTCAAGGATATCATATTTAACGCAAGACCCTGGCAAGAGGGGCTTGCCAGGAAGACCAAGGAATGCACACTTCAAGAAACGCCTCGGCGCATCACGCGCCCCGGCAGGACCCGGAGAGCGACAAGCTTCCGGGCCCGGCAAGATCAAGCCCCCGGCAAGGTGCTTGCCGGGTAAACCTACGCTGTGTGCCCGCGCTCCAGCTCATCTGCCCACGCGTCTCCCTGGGGCCCTTCCAGGGACGCGTGGCGGACGGCTGTGCAGCCTGGGGGACGCGGTGGCAAACCACGGTGACGAGGCTACCGCCGTGGCGGACGAAGAAGCATGGACGGACACTTTTGGGGTCGACGGTGACGGGCATTTAATGCCCTTGTCCCCCACTGTCAAAGTTAGGTGAAGACTACTGTTTATCCACTGTTCACGCACTATTCCCGCACTGTTACAACTACCACCAAAGTTACATTTTTACCCTCCTCTACGTTGACACCTGTCGGTGACCCCTTGAGCTATAAAAGGAGGCCCATGCACAACGTAGAGGGGGTTCGAAACCTAAGTAACTCGCTCGCTCGGTGTAGCTGGTACTGTAGCTCTTCAAGCTCCCGAGCTCAATACAACCAAGCCAGGAGTAGGGTTTTACGCGTCCGCGCGGCCCGAACCTGGGTAAACTGCCCGCGTGCGCTCCTCGATCCGCTCTTCGTGCTCCCTCCGCTCCCTTACCGCAACGTAGAAAGGGGCTCCGGTCCCATATGTGCTCGTGGGAGGACAGTTTCCCCCGACATCCGTGTTGTACACCGATGCGGATGCGTGAACCAGCCGTCCGTGGCGTCGTAAGGCGGCGCATATTGGCCCTTAAATATGCACCAATATGGCGGTTTGGGGTCCTGCAATAGATAACTTTGCAGACCGGAGTAATTGTTCTTTTAAAGAAAGCGATACGGAATATAAAAACATAATGGATGGATTTCACCTGATACGCCGGGCAAAAGGCGTTGTATGCTAGCGCGAGCGAGTTGCCCTCCATGTTGTAAGCCGACGCAGACGCTTGAACCGGTCGCGAGGGCGGACGGACGAATCGTCCATGGCGTTGTAAGGTGGCGCGGACGGCGAGTTGACGCAAACCGGTCTGCCGAACGGCGGCTTATATATTCGTCGGGCTTGATGGCACGGTTATATGACCATTACTCTTGCAGTGAACAATTGTCCTGCATAAAAAAATATCGCAAGGCAGAGTAATTGTTCTTTGATGAAAATAATATGTGCTAATAAAATATAAAGGAAAGATACCACCTCATGTTTATGAACGATACATAATCTGTACGTATCCTCCAGTAATTTCAACATAAATTTAGCCACCTCATCGGTGCCCGGCTGTGAGTACGCCGATAGCAAACATTGCCTCATGTACTGTGTCATTTTGACGAGCAAAAATTGCTCCAAAGTAGATCCCTCGTCTGTTTTGTATACTTTAAAAAGGCAAACTTGCTCGACTCCATCTCTCTCAACTCGTGAATAATAATCAATAGACAGTCACAAAGAAAAAACCCTGAAAACCGCTTGATGTTTCTTCTCCAGCCTGCTTTTGTAGCGATGTGCGGCAGAGACGGAGTCAAGCTGTAGCAGAGGGTCGGATCAAGACACAATGGAAAAGGTAAAAACGGTGAGCGCCATGTCCACCGCAGCGGCGTCTTGGCAGCGAGATGAGGCCGCGGTAGAGGAGCGACACGGTGGGCTACGGTGGAGGCGGCCTGCGGCGACTGAGGAGGCAGCTCGGATTTGCAGCTCATAAACGGAGAAGGCGCGACAGAGGCTGCCAAGGTAGCTTAATTAACGGCCGGTCATGCGGGAGCTCAGCGGGAGCTGGCAACGGGCGGCTTGAACAGCCAGCGGAGGCAGCACTCGGGGCGGCGCAGAGGTGTGTCCGAGGCGGCTTGAAGCAAAGCCGATGAAGGCCGCGGCAGGCGACAACGGCAGGTCGGAGCAGCGATTATGGCTCTAGGCCAAGGTAGGCTCTCGAGTGGCGGCTCAGAAGTGCTTTGGCTTCAAGGCGAGCCAGCAGAAGCGGACTCAAGGCGGTAGCGGTTCAGCAATTCTGGCGGAGGCGAAGTGAAGCCGGCAGCGAGGCAAGCCGGTAGAAGCGGGACTGCGGCCGAACGGTAATCGGAGGCACGCCTGGCGATGGCAGCTCCGGGATGCAGATGGAAGCAAGATGAAACGGCGTCGGCGAGTTGGAGGCGCGAACTGTCGGCAACGGTGGTGCGGTGAGGCAATGAGGCATGTCGCCTGAGGGATTCCAACCCGTGGAACATCCGTGTCCGGTTCGTAGCCCCCTTTTCTCTCTTTTTTTTAATCATGGGGTCGCAACCGCCACGAACCCATGAAACAACAGCAGCAACTAGTAGATCGACGCCTCAGGCGAGGTGGAAATCCGAATCAAGAGCCTCATCGAATCTCTCTCGGTCTTCGACATGAATAACGACAGTAGTATGAACTCGGTGACTTGCATCAACGCATCCGACATCATCTCGATTTCTTTTTGATTGTGAAACTCGCGGTCGGCGGTTTAGACGGATCTGAGCATCAAACCATGAACCTGCCGGCTCAATCCAATCTTGCTCATCGTGCACAATTGTTCTCTGGATCCTCTTCATCTAGTCAATCGCGGGCTTCTCGAACCCTAAAGAGCTCCCTCCAAGAACTCAACACCACCGTGCGCAGGCCCCACGGTGCGCGCCAACTGTCGTGGAATCAGCACGGCAGATGTCCGGGTTAGCGGACTTAGTCGTGAGGCTGCGCATCTATGTAGTAGCTTCAGAGGGGTTGAGCGGAATCGAGAGACAGCTTCGGGCCCCGGGAAACATCATCCGGTAATAACCCTACGTGCTGTTTGAGGCTTGATCTCATTATGATCCTCATGGTGTCGCTGGTAAACCGGCTCTTGGTGTCTAGCCCTAGAAACTTGTGAGAACTTGTCTGCTTGTAGCTTGTTGATACGTCCAAAACGTATCTATAATTTCTGCTTGCTCCATGCCTCTTTTGTGTGATATTGGTATGATATTTATGCACTTCCATACACTTTTGATCATATTTGGACTAACCTATTAACTCATGCACCACAGTGCCAGTTCCTGTTTTCTGTTGTTTTTCTATTTCAGGTTTCCCCCATATTAAAAGTGCCCTAAAAATTCCGGGAAAAATACAGGAAAAATCAGCGTATCGGGAGCTTCAAGAAAAACCAAAGCAGGGCCAGAGGGGAGCCTGGGGTGGCCCAGGCGGCCACCCGGCGCGGCCCCACCCCTGGCCGCGCCAGGGGGGCGCTTGGGGCCCCACCTCCGCCTCTGGTGACCCCCTTTTGCATATATATTGCTCGCGTCCCGAAACCCTCGAGGACGGAACCCTTTTTCGCGATCTCGTCTCTGTTCCGCCGCCGCCGCGCTTCCAAGATCGGGAGCACCAGGAGAACTCTTCCCGGCACCCTGTCGGAGGGGAGAACCACCACCGGGAGCTTCTCCACCACCATGGACGCTTCCCGGATGAGTTGTGAGTAGTCCCCCTGGGACCATGGGTCCATGACCAGTAGCTATGTGATGTTCTCCTCCCCTCTTTGTTCTTCATGGATTAGACCTCGTGAGCTGCCCTACATGATCGAGGCACATATGTAATCTTTATGCTGTTGCTCTGCTGAGTTTGCTGGGATCTGATGGATAATGAGATTATGTTCAGATTGTGTGTGAGTAATATATTTGATCCACCTCTTTTATATTTATGTTCTTGAGTAATTCTTGCATGTTCTCCGTTGCTGTTTATTGCTTTGGCCGAGTAGTAGGTAGTAACTTCAAGAGGGAACGTTATGCTTGATTGTGGGTTCATGCCCCTCGATGACTAGTTTGAGTGACAGAAACATGAGTCTAGGGGATATGCTGTTGCCACAAGGGGGAAAACAACGGTGCTTGTACTTGCGGGTGCAAGGATTGTTTACTTTACGCAAAGTTCTTTTAATGCAGTTGTCTGTTGCTTTGAGTTTACACTTTGGGTGGGACTCGCAACTTAATACCAGCGAGATGTTCTGGATAGATATCTCAAGGTGGATGATTAGTAGTAGATGCAGATGGATTTCGGTCTACTTTCCTTGGCGTACCGCCCATGCTTTTGAGCCTCTACCTTTCTTTACAGCATAGTTAGCATTGGTTTGCGCACATAATCCTGTCAATTGCCCAGCTGTAATTTGTTTACCTTGCTTAGCTGTTTTATCGTCTTTTGGGAGAGAGACATCACTAGTGAACATCATGGGACCCCGGTCCATATTACCATCACTGATCACACCCGCTATTTACTTCCTGTTCTTATTTCCTAGTTGCAGTCATACCTATCACTATTATCTCTTGTGTTTGATCCTTTGTAAACGACAAGGCCGGAGGGATTGACAACCTCTCTGTACTCGTTGGGAGCAAAGTTATTTGTATCTGTGTACAGGTCCTGTCAACCGCTAAGTTGGCGCCGTTAGCGTTGACACCTACTTGTTGGCCCTCGGAGTCTCACAGGATTCGATCCTTGGTATCTTGCCAAGGGAAACTTGCCGTTACGCTACATCTCAAACCTTCCACTTGGGGTAACCAACGAGGGGCGAGAAGCCATCAAGCAAAAGTTTCTGGCGCCGTTGCCGGGGACTCCACTCTTCAAGATAGGGGAGTTTCATGCTATCTTTTATCTTTGCTTTTTAGTCTTGTTAGTTTACCTTTCAGTTTTTGCTTTAGTGTCCCTTACCAAAAATCACAAAAATAGTTATCTTGCTTGCTGCTGCTATGGGTTCCACCAAAAACACTAAGTGGGAGGAGTACACCCCTTCTTCCATCACGCCAATCACCACTGTCGGGATCTACAAAAGTAATAAACCTTGTGATTATGTTAGTTTTAATGGAGAGTTATGCCCATGGCATGGTCTTCCAGGAAAAAAGTATGAGCCTCTGTTTAAAGTTGCTCCCTGTAATGCCCAGGATGGGACTATACCTCCTACGTGTCGAGGCACGACTTAAAGGTATAAGCCCATCCTAGAATGATCTCAAGTTTGGTATCTTTGCACAACTCATGTAAAAGAGGGATTAAATTGCAAAAGGAGATAGTTGGCTTACACTCGCCACTTCACACAATACAATACATAACAATTATCATTCAAAACATCACAGCCCGACTACGGGTGAAGAACCAAAGAAAGATACCAAAACAACAAAAAAAGCCACAGGTCAGGATCGAATCCTAGTAGAAACCACTACTGAACATCGAAACGTCACAAGCAAACGGCCACAAACTCTCTTCATCGAGCTCCTGGTGAAGCACTGAACCAGCTCCTGCATCAAACTCGGCTGAACCTGCAACTGGTGTGGTGAAGTAACTGTGAGCCACAGAGGACTCAGCAATCCCGTTCCCGGGTAACACGACTATTTAAGCCTTGGGTGAGGATAAGGCTGAAGAAAGAATATGAGGTGAAGGAACAAACAAGAGTCTGCAGCAGCAACTAGCACTAACTTACGTAAAAGAGAGCGAGAAGAGAAGTGCATCGGTCGAAAGATGATCACGAAGTGATCCTAACTAAAGCCGGTCAAACATAACCCCACCGTGTTCAACTCCCGAATCCCTATTCGGAAATTGACAGTCACGGTACACACGCTGGTAGTGTATTGAAACATTGTGTCAAGTTATCTACAACCAGAATTAACAAGCTCCCATCTGCCACATAACCGCGGGCACGGCTTTCGAAAGTTCAAACCCTGCAGGGGTGTTCCAACTTGGCCCATCACAAGCCCACGATCCGCGGAGTCGCAACTCCATAGTTGGGAAGACCCGAGTATTCTCGGAATCCCGTGCTCAAGTTAAACCGAACTAAGGTAAGGCTAATCCAGCAAATCCTCCCGGCGTGTCGACACCCTGATAGTAGCCGCGCGTATCTAAGTCTCAGGACACGACCGGATGGGTGATCCTACAGGTTATACCAGATACCTCGGGTTTCCCCAAGGCGGCCCCGCAGTCTCCCCGTTTGGGACCAACACCATCGGCACTGGCCCCCCCTGCTATGTAGAAATAAAGGATCCTCGAGGGAGCGACCCTCTATGCAAATTTAATTAATTAATTAAGTTGTTATTATGAGGCAAATAGTACCAAATGTTGGGACTTGCTGGAAAAGACTTAGCACTTAGCGGTTTATCAAGGGGGTCCCATACACCCCAACCGTGTTAGGAACGCATAATCAAGGAACATAACACCGGTTTATACGGTTCCTAACGGCATGAGTGGAACAAAACACCAAGCAAAAGGCTTAGCCTTCCACCCTGCCAGTATATAGATGATTTCATTTAGCATTTATATAGTGTGATATAACCCAACCAAACTTCAACATGAAGCAAGCATCTTCAATCTTCACCTGCAACTAACAATGCTATAAGAGGGGCTGAGCGAAGCGTACTTAGCCATTCAACGGTTTGCGTAGGTAGGGTGGTTAAACATGGCAATTGGTTACAAGTAGGAGGCTGACAAGAAAGACATGGGCATCGAGGCAAAACTATAGAGCGATACTCTAGCAAGAGGCAAAGATAGTAATGGTATCCGGGTTCGGTCATCTTGCCTGGGATTCCACAAAGGAGAAGAACGGATCCAAGAAGAAGACGGAGCAACAGTCGAGCGGATCCTCACAACTCCGGAACGAAACCGAAGCTAGCAAGAGAAGCAACCGGAAAGAAGCAAACACTCGGTAAACATACAAGCATAAACATGGCATACGATGCACAACCAAGTATGATGCATGTCCGGTTTAAATATGCATGGCATGGCAAAGTGCACAAACAAAACTACAAGTTAAGTGGAGCTCAATATGCAACGAGTTGCATATTGACGAAACACCACATTAATTATTTAATTGACTCTCGTTATTTACAAGACAAGGTTAAATGTTTTTAACATGGCAAGAGGTGAAACATAATAAAACTACACTATTTAGACATTTTAAATGAGGCCGGAAAAATAACAACAACATATCCGGAAAATCCCCATGAGCATGTTTAGTAATTATAAGCAAACAACAACCACACATTATTATGTTGTTAACATGATGCGGATGACATGAACAAGTTTATGCAAGTTTTTATTAAAAGGTTGACAATTAACAAGATAAGAAGCATTTGTCACCGTGGTGGAATGGAAAGGTGCCACGGCAACGATCCGAAAATGATGCAACGCAACATCTCGGTTCCGGTAACTCGTTGAGAGTCCGGTGCAAAAGGTAGAATCGACGCGAGCAAGTCGAACAAGATGAAAGTGGGTGGATCCCGTCACCGGGTTCCCACGAGTCGGTGACGAGGCAACCGAGGAACATGACAAGAGGTCGGAACGGGCACGGAGCACACACGGGAATCATTTCATACAACCACAACAAGCATGCACGGGTCATCCACGGGGTCGTTTCGTTATACCTTCGAAGCGCGCGTTTCGGGGCGGTTCGAGACGTAGAGGAAGAAGGCGTAGTTGTACACGGCCGTAGAGGAAGAAGTCGTTCACG
>LR738712.1:32206087-32229065 GCA_902687465.1 Secale cereale
AAGATGCCGGCCCAGCAGGTCTAGGAGCTGGCTGCCTCTCTTTATTTCTTAGCAGAAAAAATAGAGAGGGATCCAAAAATAAAAGAAAAGAGGCAAGGAACAGAAAAATAAAATATGGAACATTTTTATAAGGCTTTACGGGATATTACCAACCCAACAAAAATAGTTCCAACACAAGGAAGTGCAAACTAAAACATTTAGCTTGCAAAAAAAAGGAGTTTAGATAAAAGGAGGAGCCTCGAAACAACGGAAAGAATTATAGGCAAGGTATTGAAGGTGAAACTCGAAGTGAAAGACATGGGGAAAAATGCAAGTGTGTTATGGTGATTCCGAAGCACTGGAATAATTAATAATATAGCTCCATAATATTGAGAGACTTTTATATGTTATAAAGAGAAGTCACCTTCCCTCGATTTAAATGGACCGAAGGCCCACACGGATTATTTAAGTTGAGATGCAAAAATTAAAATATGACATGATGACATGATGCAATGCAAAAATTAAATAACACAAGCACAAAAGGACACACGGACAACCCGGAACATCCGGAATCTTCTGGAAGCTTCTGGAATCTTCTGGGACGTCGGTCTCGGGCGTCACACTCCCACACTTCCCCAAACTTGGGAAGACGTCCAAACTCTTACAATAGAGAGCAATTCAAACAAAGAAGATGACACTACAATTCTGCTCAATAATGATAAAATTGATTTTGATAATTGTAGTCTCTCAGAAGTTGTCACCTTTTTACAAAGAATGGCTAAAGACCCCCACACTAGCACACTTAATCTTGCCTTCACGGAGCATATCACTAATGCTCTTATCAAAGCTAGGGAGGAGAAGCTTAGGGTAGAAGCCTCCATACCTAGAAAGCTAGAAGATGGTTGGGATCCTATGATTAAAATTAAGTTGAATAACTTCTCTTGCTATGCTTTATGTGATGTTGGAGCTAGTACCTCCGTTATGCCCAAAAGAATGTATGATATGCTTAAATTAAAATCTTTTGATCCTTGTTCTTTTGGTATTCGTCTTGTTGATTCTTCTGTAAAGAAACCTTTGGGGAAGATTGGCGATGTTCTTATCGTTGTCAATGACAATTATGTTCCCGTTGATTTTACTATTATGGATATTGAATGTGAACCTTCATGTCCAATTATTTTGGGACGTCCTTTTCTTCGCACCGTTGGTGCTATCATTGACATGAAAGAGGGGAATATAAAATTCCAATTCCCTCTCAATAAAGGAATGGAACACTTCCCTAGAAAGAAGATTAAGTTGCCTTTTGAGTCCGTTACACGGGCTAGCTATTCTCTTACTCTTGATAAATCTTGATTTTCTCCTTTTGCATTATGCCTAGCTTAAAGGCATAAAAGAAAGCGCTTTTGGGAGGCAGCCCACAACGAATAAAGTTTTATTTTGCTTTTGTTGTGTCTTGATGTTTGTTACTACAGTAGCATCATCATTGTATCTTTTCTTTTCAGCTTTGTGCCAAGTTTAGCCTCCGATTGCAAAAAGTTCAAAAGTTGTGACGTGCAGTCCAGAAAACAGATTATGTCCTTGGACAGAAAAACTCGTATAAATCACCAGATCATCTTTTTGATCTGAATTTTTTTGACAGTGTGCTCTATATAATTGGCTTTTGGGCGTCTGTTCTGAGTTTTTTGATTTGAGTTGCAGAAGTGCCCCGAAAAAATTATTTACTACCTGCTGGTCTGTTTTTCACAGATTCTGTCCTGTTTTGCCTTTTCTTCGTTTTGCAAACCTTGAGCTTGCTTTTTCTTTGCAAAAACCTTTTGGCAATCTTGAGAAACAGTAGCTCTTCAAGATTATCTTTATTTCCAGCAAGGAAAAGTTATTTTATTGTGGGTACTAACCTCGCTAATCAGATTATGATGAGTTATGTATGAAGGGAGTTTTCAAGTGTGCGAGGGAAGATGATAAAAAGATTCAGGAGGGTCAAACGCTCAAGCTTGGGGATGCCCCCGTGCACTCCCAAGAAATATTTAAGAAGACTCAAGCGTCTAAGCTTGGGGATGCCCCCGTGCATCCCCTTCTCCATCAACAATTATCAGTTCGTCTTTCGTTCCACTATATTTTAATCACTTCATGCGTTATGTGCTATGCTTGGAGCGTCTTGCTCTTAGTTTCCTTTTTATTTTTCTTTAGCATTGCTTGCTGTTCATAAAGAGTTAGAACCTAGATTTCTTTGTGTGGGAGAGAAACACGCTCCACTTCAACCTAGAACACAACATAGGATTTTCATGCTTATCTTTGCTGTGTGTGTTCTTTGTCTTTTCATAGCTGATGTCATGTTTAGCTCTTAGTTTTCATGCTTTTCTTCTTAAAAGAGCTTTTGTTTAGTTGGTTGCTGAACTCTCTTGAGTTTTCATGTTTATCTTGTTAAGAGAGTTTGTCTGTTGCACTGAGTTGTGTGTCTTAACTTAAAGTAGGTAACTGAGGTTGCTATTTAATTTTAGTAGTAACTTGCAATAGTTTTGAGGTATTGCCATGAGTAATGTCTGAACTTTTGGTGTCAAGAGCTTTAGCCTATTAGTGATAGATGTGGTATTTTGGGCAATCCGTGTTTATTTTCGAAAACCTACAAAATAGTTGAGAACTTTAGCTACTAAATGGATCACTAATCTTTGGAGGGATCGAATATTAGAGTACACTCACGTACCATGGGTCGAGGATGCGCAAGGGTAACCAAACCCCCATACACACCTCCTCGGGGTACTTGTCTCTTTGTAAACCTCCTAATTAGATTGAGAGTTACCGATAATAAGTGCATGAGTTCTTCGGACTAATGTGAGTATTCGAAGGTTGACACTTCCACCTAACCATATTTTTCTAGCCTCTTCGGTACCGTGCATTGCCCTTTCTCACCTCGAGAGTTGGCGCATACTTCGCCGGTGCATCCAAATCCTTGGCACGATACGCTCTGTCATCATAAGCCTCATTATATCCTTCCTCAAAACAGCCACCATACCTACCTATCAAGGCATTTCCATAGCCTTTCCGAGATACATTGCCATGCAACATCCATCTTCTCATGACTTGATCTTCATGTCATACATGCTTTTTGCTTGATCGATGAGCCGCATGCTAGTTGGGCCTTGCCCTAATCATTGCTACATGACGCGCTAGTATCATTGCATATCCTGCTACACTGGCAGAGGCATACATTTGCATACATCATGATAGTTTCATTTTCTTTATGTTGAGTACTTTTGTAAAGTGTGAAAGATCTTCTATACTTCTTTTAATACATAGAGTGTTGCCCCTAAAGTGAGGAAAAGATCCCAAAGAGGACAAATCAAAAGATCCCAAAGAGGACAAAATCAAAAGATCCCAAAGAGGACAAATGAGAGATAAATAGAAAGAGCCATTGAGGCCACAAAAAAATAGAAAAAATAGAAAAAGAAATAAAAAGAGAGAAGGGGCACACTACTATTTCCTTTTGAGAGATCCACACTCGTACTCCATCTTATACCTTGTGCTCCATAGAGATTATCATTCATGCATATAGCTATGTGGGGACCTTCACACTATAGAACTTGGCTTGTATATTCCAATGATGAGCCTCCTCAAAAGAGCTCTAGGTCTTCTTGAGCAAGCAAGTTGGATGCACCCCCACTAGTTCCATTGGAGAGCTTACCTTAGCTCATATGTGCATCCGTTGCATGGCAATCCCTACTCCTCACATCATATCTATCATTTGGCTTTCTCTCGCCGATGAATGTCCTCATTGATGTGAGCCTTTCACACCTTTTTTGTCTTCCCCCTTCATCATTTTTCTCTCTTTGCCATCCTAAGTGTCGACTTTCTTGCTTACGCTCATCCATTGCATGAGTGCTCAAAATATCGAAAGGGAGTGGATCATTTTGACTTGTACCTGGCTGACGGTCTGGGGATGAGTCAAGATAAGATTCCAAAGAAGACCAAGTGTGAAACTTTAGTAGATTAAGTTCTCAACAATACAAAAACTATGTTTTACTCTCTCATATATCCCTATCCCCTTTCTTGCACGCAAACACCATATGGAGACATTCGAGTCACGGACAGCGAGAGCTCTTGCACCTTTATGTTATTATGTTATTTGTTACAATGCTAATATAGACTCTTGCTTGTTATGACTTGAATTGAATTACGTGCCTTGATTACTTTACTTAAAAGTTCTTATATGGTTGATAGCATGTCACCACAGAAATTATGCTTGTTATCATTTACCTACTCGAGGACGAGCAGGAATTAAGCTTGGGGATGTTGATACGTCCAAAACGTATCTATAATTTCTGCTTGCTCCATGCCTCTTTTGTGTGATATTGCTATGATATTTATGCACTTCCATACACTTTTGATCATATTTGGACTAACCTATTAACTTAGTGCACCACAGTGCCAGTTCCTGTTTTCTGCTGTTTTTCTATTTCAGGTTTCCCCCATATTAAAAGTGCCCTACAAATTCTGGGAAAAAGACAGGAAAAATCAGCGTATCGGGAGCTTCAAGAAAACCAAAGCAGGGCCAGAGGGGAGCCTGGGGTGGCCCAGGCGGCCACCCGGCGCGGCCCCACCCCTGGCCGCGCCAGGGGGGCGCCTGGGGCCCCACCTCCGCCTCTGGTGACCCCCTTTTTCATATATATTGCTCGCGTCCCGAAACCCTCGAGGACGGAACCCTTTTTCGCGATCTCGTCTCTGTTCCGCCGCCGCCGCGCTTCCAAGATCGGGAGCACCAGGAGAACTCTTCCCGGCACCCTGTCGGAGGGGAGAACCACCACCGGGAGCTTCTCCACCACCATGGACGCTTCCCGGATGAGTTGTGAGTAGTCCCCCTTGGACCATGGGTCCATGACCAGTAGCTATGTGATGTTCTCCTCCCCTCTTTGTTCTTCATGGATTAGACCTCGTGAGCTGCCCTACATGATCGAGGCAGATATGTAATCTTTATGCTGTTGCTCTGCTGAGTTTGCTGGGATCCGATGGATTATGAGATTATGTTCAGATTGTGTGTGAGTAATATATTTGATTCACCTCTTTTATATTTATGTTCTTGAGTAATTCTTGCATGTTCTCCGTTGCTGTTTATTGCTTTGGCCGAGTAGTAGGTAGTAACTCCAAGAGGGAAGTTATGCTTGATTGTGGGTTCATGCCCCTCGATGACTAGTTTGAGTGACAGAAACATGAGTCTAGGGGATGTGCTGTTGCCACAAGGGGGAAAACAACGGTGCTTGTACTTGCGGGTGCAAGGATTGTTTACTTTACGCAAAGTTCTTTTAATGCAGTTGTCTGTTGCTTTGAGTTTACACTTTGGGTGGGACTCGCAACTTAATACCAGCGAGATGTTCTGGATGGATATCTCAAGGTGGATGATTAGTAGTAGATGAAGATGGATTTCGGTCTACTTGCCTTGGCGTACCGCCCATGCTTTTGAGCCTCTACCTTTCTTTACAGCATAGTTAGCATTGGTTTGCGCACATAATCCTGTCAATTGCCCAGCTGTAATTTGTTTACCTCGCTTAGCTGTTTTATCGTCTTTTGGGAGAGAGACATCACTAGTGAACATCATGGGACCCCAGTCCATATTACCATCACTGATCACACCCGCTATTTACTTCCTGTTCTTATTTCCTAGTTGCAGTCATACCTATCACTATTATCTCTTGTGTTTGATCCTTTGTAAACGACAAGGCCGGAGGGATTGATAACCTCTCTGTACTCGTTGGGAGCAAAGTTATTTGTATCTGTGTGCAGGTCCTGTCAACCGCTAAGTTGGCGCCGTTAGCGTTGACACCTACTTGTTGGCCCTCGGAGTCTCACGGGATTCGATCCTTGGTATCTTGCCAAGGGAAACTTGCCGTTACGCTACATCTCAAACCTTCCACTTGGGGTAACCAACGAGGGGCGAGAAGCCATCACTTGTCTCACTTGTCCCTCTTTGGGGAGCCCTGCCCCTCCTTATATATGTTCAAGGGGCGGGTTACATGACTAGTCCTAGTAGGATTAGGATTGATCTATTACAAGGAGTCCTAGTCTTGCTTCCTTTGTAGGATAAATATTCTTTATGCTTTCTTCATAAACCGGCCCACCATGAACCGGCCTTCTAGCCCTTGGGCCTTGTCATCCGTGATCCGCCTGCCGGGTTACCAGTAAATTGCCAAGTGTAAACTGTCTCAAGTAAACCGCCAAGTCCGGCCGGGTTATAATTCCGGCCGGTTCATACCGCGGGGTATATCCCCGACAGGGTTGTCAATCCCTTCTCGGCCACTTGCAAAAGTGAGATCTGATTGAGATAATAAGATAAATATTTTTGGTATTTTTGTTATATAGATTGAAAAGTAAGGATTGCAAAATAAAAGTAAAGTAAAGATAACTAATTGATGGAAGATAGACCCGAGGACCATAGGTTTCACTAGTGGCTTCTCTCAAGATAGCAGATTCTACGGTGGGTGAACAAATTACTGTCGAGCAATTGATAGAAAAGCGCATAGTTATGAGAATATCTAGGCATGATCATTGTATATAGGCATCATGTCCGTGACAAGTAGACCGAAACGATTCTTCATCCACTACTACTACTCCACACATCGACCGCTATCCAGCATGCATCTAGAGTATTAAGTTCATAAGAACAAAGTAACGCTTTAAGCAAGATGACATGATGTAGAGGGATAAACTCATGCAATATGATATAAACCCCATCTTTTTATCTTCGATGGCAACAATACAATACATGCCTTGCTGCCCCTGCTGTCACTGGGAAAGGACACCGCAAGATTGAATCCAAAGCTAAGCACTTCTCCCATTGCAAGAAAGATCAATCTAGTTGGCCAAACCAAACTGATAATTCGAAGAGACTTGCAAAGATATTTAAATCATGCATATAAGAATTCAGTGAAGAACCAAATATTGTTCATAGATAATCTTGATCATAAACCCACAATTCATCGGATCTCGACAAACACACTGCAAAAAGAATTACATCGAATAGATCTCTAAGAAGATCGAGGAGAACTTTGTATTGAGATCCAAAGAAAGAGAAGAAGCCATCTAGCTAATAACTATGGACCCGAAGGTCTGTGGTAAACTACTCACAACTCATCGAAGAGTCTATGGTGTTGATAAGAAATACCCACATTATAATCTGCTATAGCCTCCATCCATCTTTGCTGACGGAGGTTCAGATCTGGCTGAGTAAACAGATACTTCAAAATCTGATGATCGGTGAAGATCTCGCAACGATTACCGAGAAGGTAATGTCGCCACAACTTCAATGAATAAATAACCGGTACAAGATCGAGGTCATGAACTGGGTAGTTTTCTTCGTGATAACGCACTTGACGAGAGGCATAAGCAATCACCCTGCGCTCTTGCATTAGGACACAGCCTAACCCTTGACGTGAAGCATAACAATATATGACGAAATCCTTCTTAGAATCCGAAGGAGCAAGCATTGGGGAAGAAGTCAGTTTGTCCTTGAGAGCTTGGAAACTTTCCTGACATTTGTCTGTCCATTCAAACTTAACACCTTTGTGAAGCAGATTAGTCAGTGGCTTGGTGATCTTGGAGAAGTTCTCAATGAAACGACAGCAGTAGCTGGCGAGTCCGAGAAAGCTTCTGACTTGCTTGACATTGTTGGGAGGGGTCTAGTCAAGAATATCCTGAACTCGCTCTGGGTTGACGGCAATACCATCCTTGGAGATCACATGACCTAGGTAGGTTACTTTGGGTAGCCAGAATTCACACTTAGAATACTTGGCATATAGTTGATGCTCTCGTAGCTTTTCCAGAATAAGACAAAGATGTTCAACATGTTCTTCTTTATTCTTCAAATATACCAGGATATCATCCAGATAGACCACGACGAACTTGTTGAGGTAATCCATGAATATATAGTTCATCAGACGAGAGAATGTCGCTGGAGCATTGGTCCAATTGAAGGACATGACGGTGTACTCGTAAGAACCATAACGAGTGATGAATGTGGTCTTTGGAATATCCTCTTCACAAACACGGATCTGGTGGTAACCCAACCTCAAGTCGAGTTTAAAGAAAACTGATGAACCAGCTAGTTGATCATACAAATCATTGATCCGAGGAAGCGGATATTTGTTCTGAATTGTAGCTTGGTTGATAGGACGGTAGTCTTGGACCAAACGGTTCATGCCATCCTTCTTCTTCACAAAGAGAGAAGGTGCTCCCCAAGTAGAGGAACTTGGACGAATGAATCCACTGCGAAGAGACTTGTCAATTTCCTCCTTCAGCTTAAGGAGTTCATGAGGTGGCATCTTGTAGGGTCGTTTGGCAATAGGAACGGTGCCTGGTTTCAAGTCGATGACAAATTTAACAGCCCGTGTAGGAGGTATGCATGGGAGTTCTTCTGGAAAGACATCTTGGAAATCGCAAACGACTGGAATCTTCTCAATGCCCTCAAGAGGTGCTCGTTCAACGCATTCAAGGCATAAAGTTGTGCCTCTGCATTTTGAACAATCTGAGCATGGTAGCTTACTATCTCATTCGATGGATGTAGAAGATGAACGACTTTGGTGGCGCAAACGATAGAGGCAGTATGTGCTTTCAACCATTCCATTCCCATAATGAGATCAATATTAGAAGACTCCAATATAATGGGAGAAACATGGAATTCCAACCCTTCAATTTCAACGGGGACGTCGCGACCAATCATGGTAGTTTGACATTGGCCCGCAGGGGTGCGTACCACTATTGGAGTGTTCATAGGCTCGCATCGAATGTCGTGTGCGTATGCAAAAATTTATGACATGAATGAATGTGATGCTCCTGAATCGAATAACACAGAAGCCGGTACTGAGTTAACGAGAAGAGTACCCATCACAGAAGCAGGCTGATCTTGAGCTTCATTCAGATCAACATGATTAGCCCGACCACGACCATAAGATCTGGTATCGTTGTTGCGGGGCTGATTGTTACGGCCAGCTGTAGGGAGGGCCAGCTGGTTCTTGCTCTGACTACAATGCCTAGCGCGGTGACCTGGATGGCCACATCTAAAGCACAAACCACCATTGGGATTGGGAGCAAGAGCTCGGGGTGGTGCAGTCCGAAGAGGCTCCCTCGATAGTGGAGGGGGCAGACGCGGAGTAGCATATGATTGCCTTGGAGTAGGAGCAGTTGGACAATACATGCTGTGGGGAATCCAAATCCGACGCTTCTGCGCTAACGGGCCCAAAGATGAGCGAGCATCACGGATGCACCTGAGGGATCCATGGTGTTCCTGAAGACCAGTCTCAACCTCAATAGCCTTGTGCACCAAGGTGGCGAAGTCGACAAAGTCATGAGCGAGAAGTGCTAGCCCTATATCAGGGTGAAGTCCATCACGAAACTTTTCTTGCCTGCGAGCATCAGTAGCAATGTCTTCTCCAGCGTAGCGGGACAAGTCCAAGAATTCCCGCTGATAAGCATCTACAGACTTGATGCCTTGGATGAGGTTGCAGAACTCTTGCTTCTTCTTGTCCACGATTCCCTGAGGAATGAAGCGGGCACGGAAGGCAGCTTGGAAATCCGGCCAAGTGATGACCGTTCCAGCAGGTAGGGTACACCTGTGGCTGTCCAACCATTAAGCAGCGGGGCCCTTCAGATAGTATGCCGCGAAGGTGACATAGTTGGCAGGGGCTACATCAGCAGACTCTAGCTCGAAAGCGATGCCTCGGAGCCAGTAATCAGCATCCAGTGGCTGAGTTGAGCTACGGTACATGACAGGGTTGAGTTGCGCAAAGTCTTGCAGAGTTACTGGGGTTGGCTGCTGATTCATATTTGGATGAGGAAACTGAGCCATCACTCCTTCCATGAACTGGCGATTCAGCTCAAACTGTTGCATCATTCCTGCCACGAATTCGGGCGGTGGTGGAGCGTTGCCACCACGGCCACAACCACCTAGTCTAACCATCCCGCTAACATGTAACAGGGGTAGTTCAGCATTGAGCATTTGCAAAGACAAAGAATTATTCACTATCTAACATGTAGAATGAACGAGGTTCGATGGGTACCACATAGTAGTCAGCAAGACAGAGTGGGTACTTATTCAAATTACTATTCTAAGGAATAACTATGGCTTATCCAACTTTGGGGTGAATGTGGTCATGGGATCCTAATGTTAGAGTTAGTAAATTCGTTCAACCCAAATAGAAGAGAGTTCAGAGTCCCGGAGTATAGACGAGGAGTAAAAGATCCTAATACCACCCGATGCGACGTGGGCCCATAAGCCACACAACCATGTTAGTAAAACAGTTTTTCAAAGACTAGACTCAACTTCGGCCAAGGAGTTGGAAAGGGGATTCCTACAGGCAGTCGGCCCTGATACCAACTTGTGACGCCCCGGATTTGACCATACACTAATCATGCACCCAAATGTGTACGACCAAGATCAGGGACTCACTAGAAGATATCACAACACAACTCTAGACACAAATAAAATAATACAAGCTTTATATTACAAGCCAAGGGCCTCGAGGGCTCAAATACATAAGCTCGAATACACAAGAGTCAGTGTAAGCAATAATATCTCAGTACAGACATAAGTTAAACAAGTTTGCCTGAAGAAGGCTAGCACAAAAACAACACGATCGAAATGGCAAGACCTCCTGCCTGGGACCTCCTAACTACTCCTGGTCGTCAGCTGTCTCCATGAGGTAGTAGGCTTTGTCGGGGTAGTACCAATCGTCAAGGGTGGCATCTGGCTTCTGGACTCCACCATCTAGTTGCATCAACCAAAAAGAAGAAAGAAGGGGGAAAAGGGGGAGCAAAGCAACCGTGAGTACTCATCCAAAGTACTCGCAAGCAAGGATCTACACTACATATGCATCGGTATAAATGAAAAGGGTAGTATCTGTGGACTAAGCTGCAGAATACCAGAATAAGAGGGGGAGAAGCTAGTCCTATCGAAGACTAGCATCTTCTGGAAATCACCGTCTTGCAGCAACACGGGGGTAGAGTAGTATAACATAAATCATATTTATGTTGTTGTTTCAACGCTCCGGGATACTTTCTCGACTCCCGAAGCAACATATCCAAATCATGCCTCAGCATCCAGTTCGAGTTGTAGCGATCGGGATACAACTCCAAGTGTCCATTACCGTAGGACAAGCTATCGATAGATGTTTTCTTCCCTGCAGGGGTGCACCAACTTACCCACCACTGTTGCTTAACTCTGGCCGGACACACCATCAGGTCATGCCCGCCCTCGGCCAAACAATACGCCGCAACCTAACCTAGGCTTAATAGAGAGGTCATGCACGCCGGACTAAACCCTATGCCCCTAGGGGTCATGGGCCAATCACCCTGGGAACTCCTGGACGTTGCATACGCGGCTGGTGAGCAGACCTAGCTACCTCCTTAAAAAGGTAGGTGCATAACTAGTCCAACCCAGCGCGCGCCGCTCAGTCGCATGACGTCAGTTAAGCTTCAGCTGATGCATACGACACAGAACGCCCATACTATGCCCACATGATGGTTAGTGGTATCAGGCTAGAGGCCCCTTGGATCAAATATCCAAACCGTTTAGTGTCTTGGGAACGCACGGTAACGAGCAGAGACTCACGAACATGTGACCCCATTGCCCCGTCTCGAGGACTTGTGGCAAGGGCTAAGAATGCCCGGCCTCGCCTCGTATTTATCTCGCGGGCACCTTCCAGGTCAACCCGACTACACATCACTCGCAATTAAGCTCGCGCGGGTACCCCTCAGGGCCGACCCGTCTTTAGTAACATGGTTCAATGTAAATTCATAGTAACCATAGTAACTGTGTGTCTAACACCAAAGGGAAAACCTGAGGAAATCACCCTTGATGGAATTCCACCTGATGTTTATCGTCAAGGTGAACGAAAGAGGAGTCACCCTCGAGGTACACTCTTGAGAAGTTGCACGACAGTGTCGTTATCAAGAATGGAGAAGGAGGAAATCACCCTCGATGACCATAACCGATGAACTAACCTACAAGGTCAACATCAGAAGTGCTGATGAGGTCTCACCCTCGGCACTCGATAGTAACCTAGTGTGTCGAGAAACTAAGGGGAAAGTGATATGCGGTGCTGGGGCCTGGTCTTCGATCCCGTTGATCGAGTCTTCTGATAATCCAGCAGGGCAGTCAGGACAAAGTGGGGGGGTCTCTAATGGATCTCTAACCAACCTATACTAAGCAGTTTAGTACAAACATGTTAGGTATGAAAGCAAGTATCAACAACATGCTATGCATCAAAATAGGATCATACAAAAAGCAGTAGTAGTTCTAATGCAAGCATAAGAGAGAAGAGAGTGGGCGATATTGGAATGATCAAGGGGGGTTGGATTGCCCGGTTGCTCTTGCAAGAAGGAGGGGTCGTCGTCGATGCAGTCGATCACCGAGGTAGCATCAGTCTCGCGGTCTACCAGAGAGAAGAGGGGGAAAAACAATAAATACAAAGCATACAGATGTAACAAGGAAGCACGCCATGTCAACACGCAGTGCTAGGGTTCTCTAACGTGGTGCTACACGATACTGGCGAAGGGGAATAACATCCGGGAAAGTATCCCCGGTGTTAGGCATTTTCGGACATGCGAACCGGAGGGGGATTGTTCCATGTTCGGTACGACGGAGATGTGTGGCAGACGAACAGACCGCGTATTCGGATTAGTCTTGTCGTTCTAAGCAACTTTCATGTATAAAACTTTTTCATCCGAGTTACGGTTTATTTTATATGATTTTCTAAAGTTTTAACCATTTTCTAGAATTATTTATTTATTTAAATATAACATTATCCAGAATAGTGGCGGTGATGTCAGCATGACATCACCATGACATCAGCAGGTCAACTAACCCGTTGACTGGTCAAACCTGACAGGTGGGACCCACCAGTCAAAGCCTCATCTGACTAACTTCTATTTAGATTAACTAATCCAATTAATTAGGTTAATTAAGATCAATTAATTAAGTTAATTAATCATTTAATTATTTATTTATTTTGGTTAATACTATTTAATATTTTCTTTTATCTTATCTAAAAAGTGTATTGCGGGTGGGGCCCCCTGTCATAGGCACAGGGGGCCTTAACGGGTCTGGGCGTACTAGCGCAGTGGCTAACAGGGCAGGCGTGAGCCCGAGGCCGCCAGGAGGGCGCCGGCCACGGCTAGGCGCCGGCGAGGCGCGGTGGCGCCGCCGCGACGGCGCGAGGTCAGCAGCGCGGTGGAGGGGCTAGGTGGCGTGGGGGGGGGGCAGTGGCCAGCCAGCGCGCGGAGGCCACGGTCGGCGAGGAGGCCACGGTCGGCGAGGCGGGGGTTGGATGCGGGGCGCCGGCGGCCAGCGGCGGAGGCGGCAGTGGCCGCTGCACATAACGGGCGGCCGGGCGCCGGTGGGTACGGAGCCGGCCAGGGGAGGACTGGCGACGGCGCTGCTCGGGCCCGGGGCTTCGGCCTGAGGCGAGAGTGGAGGCGTGCAGGCGCGGGCGAATGCGGCGGGAGGTGCGTGGCCGTGGGCGGTGGCGAGCGGGAGGCCGGGCCGGCGAGCTGCGACGGGCTGCTGCGGCGCCGGCGGTGGCCAGGAGAGGCGGGGAGGGCCGCGGCCATGGCGATCGGTGTGGGATGGCCAGAGGGGGCGGGGCCTGGCACATGCGACGGTAGACGGAGGCGCGGGCGGCGGAAGCGGCAAGAGCAGCAACAGCTGTGGGTGCAGGCGGATGTAGGGGGCGCAGGTCGGGCGCCAGCGGCGACGCGCGTAGGCGCGGCTCGAGCCGTGCGGGGAGCAGGAGAGGTCGCGCCGAGCACTGCGACGTCAGGTAGCTGCAGTCCAGGGGAGGCGGTGAGCGAGTGGGGCACGGTCGGAGCGCTCCGGAGCCAGGAGGACAGGAGAGGAGAGGAGGGGAAGGGCTCACGGCCGCATAGAGGAACAGGGGCGGTGAGGCGTGAGGTTGACCGTTTGGGAGGGGGACGAGGACGTGGCGGCGATGGTGGCGGTGGCGAGGAGCGTCAGGCGGCGTCCTCGGTGCGATGCCGACGAGGTAGGCAGCGGGGCGCCAGTGCCCGATCCAGATCGGGAGGGACGAGGGAGACAGGGGAACATGGGAGTAGTGTGCTCGGTTAGGTCACGGGGAGGGGGCATATAGGCTAGGGGAGAGGTGGGCCGACTGCTGGGCCTTGGCCCAGTTGGGCCAGGGTCCAGGGGGGAGGGGCCTCTCTCCTTTTCCTTTACAGCTTTTTTTGCATTTTCTTTTAATATTTTCTGTTTCAATTAGTTTAGGACACTTTAAACATTTTGCAAAAATGTTGGCCCAACACCAATATCAACAAAAGAATATTTGCCACATGATGAACATTTTAGTTTTCATGTTTGAGCAATGTTGAATTTCACTCACAATTTGAAATTTAAATTCAACCCGAATTGAAAGGAATACGAGACAATGATGATCATATACATGTTTAGCAAAAAGATTAACTTAACCCCAAGGGTTACTGTAGCATCATTACACCGGGGTGTTACCCGTGTGTTCCAAAATCGATCCTCCCGAAGGTTTCATTCCATTTGGACTCCGTTTGATATTCCTTTTTTGCGAAACACTGAAATAGGCAAAAAACAGCAATTTGCACTGGGTCTTGGGTTAGTAGGTTAGTCCCAAAAATAATATAGAAGTGTATAATAAATCCCATTAAACATCCAAAACAGATAATATAATAGCATGGAACAATAAAAAATTATAGATACTTTGGAGACGTATCAGCGAGATCTTGGGTTTAGGTACCGGGAAAGGTTTTGAAATCTAGACTACAATGAAGATTCCCGATTGAAATTTCAGCGGCCTGCAACATGTTGCGCCAGTGAGGGCGCTTCCTAATGTTTAGAAGTGTGGGAACCCTCGTGTCATATCATTGGAACACACTTGGATGAATATCCTCCTTCAGGCTTACGTCAAAGTTTGAAGATGGATCACAAGATAGATTTCTAGAGTAGTGGTTTGATTATTATTTTTTGGAAAAAGGAGGCGTCGTCTCTCTTTGACAGAAGAAGAACAGTTATATATATGTTTCTTCTAGAAACTAGCCAGATTTTATCGGGAGCCCAAGTGGGCGGATAAACATATCACTTGGATCAGGCTCACATATCTAAAAAGTTTTTGCAACATGCCCTAGAAGCTTATTCGTGATCCTATCATTAGGAGAACGATGTGATGGACAAGACCCATCCGTTAGCTTAGCAACTTCATCGTTTAGTTTTACTGCTATTGCTTTCTTCATGACTTATACATGTTCCTTGATACGTCTCCAACGTATCTATAATTTTTGATTGTTCCATGCTATTATATTATCCTTCTAGGATGTTTTATGGGCTTTTATATACACTTTTATATGATTTTTGGGACTAACCTATTAACCCAGAGCCCAGTGCCAGTTTCTGTTTTTCTCTTGTTTTAGAGTATCATAGAAAAGGAATATCAAACGGAGCCCAATTGACCTGAAACTCAACGGAGGTTATTTTTGGACCAGAAGAAGCCCAGGAAGTGCGGAAGGGGGACCCGAAGGTTCCCGGGCTGCCCATGAGGGTAGGGGGCACCCCCCTGGGCGCGCCCCCTGCCTCGTGGACAGCCCCGAGACCCCCTTTACTTGCCCCCAACTCCAACACCTCCTATATATACTAAAACCTCCGGAAAGTAACCTAGATCGGGAGTTCCGTCGCCGAAAGCTTCTGTTGCCACCGAAAACCAATCTAGACCCGTTTCGGCACCCTACCGGAGGGGGGAATCCCTCTCCGATGGCCATCTTCATCATCCCGATGCTCTCCATGACGAGGAGGGAGTAGTCCACCCCCGGGGCTAAGGGTATGTACCAATAGCTATGTGTTTGATCTCTGTCTCTCTCGTGTTCTTGAGATGGCATGATCTTGATGTATCGTGGGCTTTGCTATTATAGTTGGATCTTATGATGTTTGTCCCCCTCTACTCTCTTGTAATGGATTGAGTTTTCCCATTGAAGTTATCTTATCAGATTGAGTCTTTAAGGATTTGAGAACACTTGATGTATGTCTTGCATGTGCTTATCTGTGGTGACAATGGGATATCACGTGATCCACTTGATGTATGTTTTGGTGATCAACTTGCGGGTTCTGTGACTTTGGGAATCTATGCATAGGGGTTAGCACACATTTTTGTCTTGACTCTCCGGTAGAAACTTTGGGGCACTCTTTGAAGTTCTTTGTGTTGGTTGAATAGATGAATCTGAGATTGTGTGATGCATATCGTATAATCATGCCCACGGATACTTGAGGTGACAATGGAGTATCTAGGTGACATTAGGGTTTTGGTTGATATGTGTCTTAAGTTTTTATTCTAGTACGAACTCTAAGATAGATCAAACGGAAAGAATAGCTTCGTGCTATTTTACTACGGACTCTTGAATAGATCGATCAGAAAGAGTAACTTTGAGGTGGTTTCATACCCTACAATAATCTCTTCGTTTGTTGTCCGCTATTAGCTACTTTGGAGTGACTCTTTGTTGCATGTTGAGGGATAGCTATATGATCCAGTTATGTTATTATTGTTAAGAGAACTTGCACTAGTGAAAGTATGAACCCTAGGCCTTGTTTCAAAGCATTTCAACACCGTTTATGCTCACGTTTACCACTTGCTACCTTGCTGTTTTTATATTTTCTTATTACAAAAACCTATATCTACCATCCATATTGCACCTGTATCACCATATCTTCACCGAACTAGTGCACCTATACAATTTACCATTGTATTGGGTGTGTTGGGGACACAAGAGACTCTTGGTTATTTGGTTGCAGGGTTCTTTGAGAGAGACCATCTTCATCCTACGCCTCCCATGGATTGATAAACCTTAGGTCATCCACTTGAGGGAAATTTGCTACTGTCCTACAAACCTCTGCACTTGGAGGCCCAACAACGTCTACAAGAAGAAGGTTGCGTAGTAGACATCAAGTTCTTTTCTGGCACCGTTGTCGGGGAGGTGAGTGCTTGAAGGTATATCTTTAGATCTTGCAATAGAATCTTTTAGTTTCTTGTTTTATCACTAGTTTAGTTTATAAAATAAAACTACAAAAAAGGAATTAAGGTTACCTCATATGCTTCATCTTTTTAATATCTTTCGTGAAAATGATGGGAAGGAAAATTGTGCTCAAGTACTTGAAGAAGAATTACATAGAATGCTTGGCATAAAATATGTGCATGAAGAGCATGATTGCAATGTTGTTAGTATGAATTCTTTGAATACCGATGATGCTAATGATATGCAAAGCCACAAGCTTGGGGATGCTATATTTGATGAAGATAATATGTTTAGTCCCCCAAGTTTTGATGAGCAAATTTATTATGATGAAAGCATGCCTCCTATTTATGATGATTATTGTGATGACAAGTATGCTATAAAGAATAATGATAACCATGAAACTTGTCATCGTGATTTCAATTTTCAATTGGATTATTGTTCACATGATAGTTATTTTGTTGAGTTTGCTCCCATTATTATTGATGAGAATAAATTTGCTTATGTCGAGAGTAGAAAAATTTCTATGCAAGTAGATCATGAAAATAATGCTTTATGTGCTGGTTATATGGTTGAATTCATTCATGATGCTACTGAAAATTATTATGAGAGAGGATCCTATGCTTCTACATATTGCAATAATATCAAGTTTCCTCTCTATGTGCTTAAAATCTTGAAGTTATGCTCGTTTTCCCTTCCTTTGCTAGTTGATTATCGTTCCCATAAGTTGTTTGCTCACAAAATCCCTATGCATAGGAAGTGGGTTAGGATTAAATGTGCTAGTTATATTCTTCATGATGCTCTCTTTATGTTTCAATTCTTATCTTTTATGCGAGCATCATTGTTATCATCATGCCTAGCTAAAATGCATTGAAGAAAAGCGCTTGTTGGGAGGCAACCCAACTTTATTTATGTTCTTTGCTTTTTTGCTTCTGTTTAGGAATAAATATTGCATCTAGCTTCTGTTTAGATGTGGTTTTTTGTTTTAATTAGTGTTTGTGCCAAGTAGAACCTTTGGGAAGACTTGTGTGAAGTTTATGCGATCATGCTGTAAAAAACAGAAACTTTAGCGCTCACGAGATTGGCTACCATTTTTAATGGAGAGTGATTTTTAGTTGATTCTTTTTGCAGATGATCAACAGATAAATTCCTCATGTCCACCAATTTATTTCAGAATTTTTAGAGTTACAGAAGTATTCGAAAGTTACACATTGCTACAGACTGTTCTGTTTTTGATAGATTCTGTTTTCTGTGTGTTGTTTGCTTATTTTGATGAATCTATGAGTAGTATCGGAGGGTATGAACCATGGATAAGTTGGAATACAGTAGATATTACACCAATTTGAATTTAAAATGAGTTCACAACAGTAACTAAGTGGTGGTTTTAATTTCTTATACAAACGGAGCTTACGAGTTTTCTGTTGAGTTTTGTGTTGTGAAGTTTTCAAGTTTTGGGTAAAGATTCGATGGATTATGGAATAAGGAGTGGCAAGAGCCTAAGCTTGGGGATGCCCAAGGCACCCCAAGGTAAAATTCAAGGACAACTAAGAGCCTAATCTTGGGTATGCCTCGGGAAGGCATCCCCTCTTTCGTCTTCGTCTATCGATAACTTTACTCGATGCTATATTTTTATTCACCACATGATATGTGTTTTGCTTGGAGCGTCATTTTGTTTGATTTTGTTTTGCTTGCTGTTTGAATAATATCCCAAGATCTGAAATTCTTAAATGTTAGAGAGTCTTCACATAGTTACATAATTATTCAACTACTCATTGATCTTCACTTATATCTTTTGGAGTAGTTTGTCGTTTGCTCTAGTGCTTCACTTGTATATTTTTAGAGCACTACGGTGGTTTTATTTTGTAGAAATAGATGAACTCGCATGCTTCACTTATATTATTTTGAGAGCCTTTTAGAACAGCATGGTAATTTGCTTTGGTTATCAATTTAGTCCTAGTATGATAGGCATCCAAGAGAGATATAATAAAAACTTTCACACAAAGTGCATTGAATGATAGGAGAAGTTTGATACTTGATGATTGTTTTGAGATATGAGGATGGTGATATTAGAGTTATGCTAGCGGGGTAATTATGAACTCAAGAAATACTTGTGTTAAAGTTTGTGATTCCCGTAGCATGCACGTATGGTGAATTACTATGTGACGAAGTTAGAGCATGAGGTATTTATTCATTGTCATCCTTTGTGTGGAGGTCGGAATAGCGCGATGGTTAACTCCTACCAACCCTTCCCCTAGGAGCACGCGTTGAATACTTTGTTTTGATAACTCGTAGATTTTTGCAATAAGTATATGACTTCTTTACGACTAATGTTGAGTCCATGGATTATACGCACTCTCACCCTTCTACCATTGCTAGCCTCTCTTGTGCCGCACAACTTTCGCCGGGACCATACACCCACCATATACCTTCCTCAAAACATCCACCATACCTACCTATCATGGCATTTCCATAGCCATTCCGAGATATATTGCCATGCAACTTTCCACCGTTCCGTTCATATGACACGCTTCATATTGTCATATTGCCATGCATGATCATGTAGTTGACATCGTATTTGTGGCAAGGCCACCATTCACAATTCATTCATACATGTCACTCTTGATTCATTGCACATACCGGTACACCGCCAGAGGCATTCACATAGAGTCATATTTTGTTCTAGCTTCGAGTTGTAATCTTTGAGTTGTAAGTAAATAAAAGTGTGATGATCTTCATTATTAGAGCATTGTCCCGTGTGAGGAAACAAAAAAAGAGAAAGGACAAACAAAAAAAGATATGGCCCAAAAAAAGGGAGTGGGGGGCTAAAAAAAGAAAATCCCCTCCAAAAAAAGAAAAAAAAAGAGAGAAGGGACAATGCTACTATCCTTTTCCACACTTGTGCTTCAAAGTAGCACCATAATCTTCATGATAGAGAGTCTCCTGTTTTATCACTTTCATATACTAGTGGGAATTTTTATTATAGAACTTGTCTTGTATATTCCAACGATGGGCTTCCTCAAATGCCCTAGGTCTTCATGAGCAAGCAAGTTGGATGCACACCCACTTAGTTCTTCTGTTGAGCTTTCATACACTTATAGCTCTAGTGCATCTGTTGCATGGCAATCCCTACTCACTCACATTGATATCTATTGATGGGCATCTCCATAGCCCATTGATACGCCTAGTTGATGTGAGACTATCTTCTTCTTTTGGTCTTCTCCACAACCACCACTCTATTCCACATAGTGCTATATCCATGGCTCACGCTCATGTATTGCGTGAAAGTTGAAAGGTTTGAAAAAATATGAGTATGAAAACAATTGCTTGGCTGAAACCGGGGTTGTCCATGATATGAATATTTTGTGTGATGAAGAGGGAGCATAGCCAGACTATATGATTTTGTAGGGATAACTTTCTTTGGCCATGTTATTTTGAGAAGACATGATTGCTTTGTTAGTATGCTTGAAGTATTACTATTCTTATGTCAATATTAAACTTTTGTCTTGAATCTTTCGGATATGAACATTCAAGCCACAAATAAAGAAAAATACATTGATAATTATGTTAGGTAGCATTCCACATCAAAAATTCTGTTTTTATCATTTACCTACTCGAGGACGAGCAGGAATTAAGCTTGGGGATGCTTGATACGTCTCCAACGTATCTATACTTTTTGATTGTTCCATGCTATTATATTATCCTTCTAGAATATTTTATGGGCTTTTATATACACTTTTATATGCTTTTTTAGGACTAACCTATTAACCGAGAGCCCAGTGCCACTTCCTGTTTTTCTCTTGTTTTAGAGTATCGCAGAAAAGGAATATCAAACAGAGCCCAATTAACCTAAAACTCAACGAAGGATAGTTTTGGACCAGAAGAAGCCCATGAAGTGCCGGAGGGGGACCATAAGGTTCCCTGGCTGCCCACGAGGGTAGGGGCGCCCCCCTAGGCGCCCCTGCCTGGAGGACAGCCCGGAGACCCCCTTTACTTGCACCCGACTCCAACACCTCCTATATATACTGAAACCTCCGGAAAGTAACCTAGATCGGGAGTTCTGCGGCCAAAAGCCTTTGTTGCCACCGAAAACCAATCTAGACCCGTTCTGGCACCCTACCGGAGGGGGGAATCTCTCTCCGGTGGCCATCTTCATCATCCCGGTGCTCTCCATGACGAGGAGGGAGTAGTCCACCCTCAGGGCTGAGGGTATGTACCAGTAGCTATGTGTTTGATCTCTCTCTCTCCTGTTCTTGAGATGGCACAATCTTGATTTATTGCGAGCTTTGCTATTATAGTTGGATCTTATGATGTTTCTCCCCCTCTATTCTCTTGTAAAGGATTGAGTTTTCTCTTTGAAGTTATCTTATCGGATTGAGTCTTTAAGGATTTGAGAACACTTGATGTATGTCTTGCATGTGCTTACCTGTGGTGACAATGGGATATCACGTTATCCACTTGATGTTTGTTTTGGTGATCAACTTGCGGGTTCCGTGACCTTGGGAATCTATGCATAGGGGTTGGCACACGTTTTTGTCTTGACTCTCCGGTAGAAACTTTGGGGCACTCTTTGAAGTTCTTTGTGTTGGTTGAATAGATGAATTTGAGATTGTGTGATGCATCTCGTATAATCATGCCCACAGATACTTGAGGTGAAAATGGAGTATCTAGGTGACATTAGGGTTTTGGTTGATATGTGTCTTAAGGTGTTATTCTAGTACGAACTCTAAGATAGATCGAATGGTAAGAATAGCTTCCTGCTATTTTACTACGGACTCTTGAATAGATCGATCAGAAAGAATAACTTTGAGGTGGTTTCGTACCCTACAATAATCTCTTTTTTGCATGTTGAGGGATAGTTATATGATCCAGTTATGCTATTATTGTTGAGAGAACTTGCACTAGTGAAAGTATGAACCCTAGGCCTTGCTTCAAAGCATTGCAACACCGCTTATGCTCACATTTACCACTTGCTACCTTGCTGTTTTTCTATTTTCTTATTACAAAAACCTATATCTACCATCCATATTGCACTTGTATCACCATCTCTTCGCCGAACTAGTGCACCTATACAATTTACCATTGTATTGGGTGTGTTGGGGACAAAAGAGACTCTTTGTTATTTGGTTGCAGGGTTGTTTGTGAGAGATCATCTTCATCCTACGCCTCCCACGGATTGATAAACCTTAGGTGACCCACTTGAGGGAAATTTGCTACTGTCCTACAAACCTCTGCACTTGGAGGCCCAACAACGTCTACAAGAAGAATGTTGCGTAGTAGACATCATTCCTATGACTATGAGATCATGCAACTCCCGAATACCGGAGGAACAACTTGTGTGCTATCAAACGTCACAACGTAACTGGGTGATTATAAAGATGCTCTACAGGTGTCTCCAAAGGTGTTTATGGTGTTGGCATAGATCGAGAATAGGTTTTGTCACTCCGAGTGTCGGAGAGGTATCTCTGGGCCCTCTCGGTTATACACATCATAATAAGCCTTGCAAGCAAACGACTAATGAGTTAGTCATAAGATGATGTATTACTGAACGAGTAAAGAGACTTGCTGGTACCGAGATTGAACTAGGTATGATGATACCGACGATCGAGTCTCGGGCAAGTAACATACCGATGACAAAGGGAACAAAGTATGTTGTTATGCGGCTTGACTGATAAAGATCTTCGTAGAATATGTAGGAACCAATATGAGCATCCAGGTTCCGCTATTGGTTATTGACCGGAGATGAGTCTCAGTCATGACTACATAGTTCTCGAACCCGTAGGGTCCGCATACTTAATGTTAGATGATGATCGGTATTATGAGTTTATATGTTTTGATGTACCAAAGATAGTTCGAAGTCCCAGATGTGATTACGAACATGACAAGGAGTCTCGAAATGGTCGAGACATAAAGATTTTGATATATTGGACGACTATATTCGGACACCGAATGAGTTTCGGGGGTCACCGGTTATTTATCGGAGTGCCGG
>LR738712.1:32229104-32284081 GCA_902687465.1 Secale cereale
AGAAACCCCGGGGGATATAATGGGCTAACATGGTCCTTGTGGGAGACAGGAGAGGGCCTAGGGCTGGACGCGCGCCTCCCCCTTGGGAGTCCGAATTGGACAAGGAGGGGGGCGGCGCCCCCTCTTTCCTCCCTCTCTCCCCTCCTTCCTTTCCCCCTCCTAGTAGGACTAGGAAAGGGGAGTCCTACTCCTACTAGGAGGAGGAATCCTCCTCTCCTTTGGCGCTGAAGGGCCGGACGGCCTCCCCCCTTGCTCCTTTATATACGGGGGCAGGGGGCACCCTAGAACACATAAGTAAACATTGTTTTAGACGTGTGCGGTGCCCCCCTCCACAGAAACACACCTCGGTCATATCGTTTCAGTGCTTAGGCGAAGCCCTGTGCTGGTAACTTCATCATCATCGTCACCACACCATCGTGCTGACGAAACTCTCTCGTGACGCTCAACTAGATCAAGATCTCATGGGACGTCATCGAGCTGAACGTGTGCTGAACGCGGAGGTGCCGTACGTTCGGTGCTTTGATCGGTTGGATCGCGAAGACGTTCGACTACATCAACCACGTCACTAGACTCTTTTGCTTTCGGTCTATGAGGGTACGTAGACACACTCTCCCCTCTCGTTGCTATGCTTCTAGTAGATAGATCTTGCGTGATCGTAGGAATTTTTTTTAAATACTACGTTCCCCAACAGTGGCATCATGAGCCAGGTCTATGCGTAGATGATATGCACGAGTAGAACACAATGAGTTGTGGGCGATAATAGTCATACTGCTTACCAGCATGTCATACTTTGATTCGGCGGTATTGTGAGATGAAGCGGCCCGGACCGACATTATGCATACGCTTACGCGAGACTGGTTTCACCGTTACGAGCACTCGTTGCTTAAAGGTGACTGGCGAGTGTCTGTCTCTCTCATTTTAGTTGAATCGAGTGTGGCTACGCTCGGTCCTTGTGAAGATTAAAACAACACACTTGATGAATAGTCGTTGTGGCTTTGTATGCGTAGGTAAGAACGGTTCTTGCTAAGCCCGTAGCAGCCACGTAAAACTTGCAACAACAAAGTAGAGGACGTCTAACTTGTTTTTGCAGGGCATGTTGTGATGTGATTGGGCCAAGACGTGATGAGTTATACGATATTGTATGAGATGATCATGTTTTGTAATTTATCGGCAACCGGCAGGAACCTTATGTTTGTCTCTTTATTGTATAAATTACGAAGGCCATGTAATTGCTTTACGTTATCACTATGAGTTAGCGATAGTAGTAGTAGCAATAGTTGGCGAGACAACCACGACGCTACGATGAAGTTCATGGTGTCAAGCCGGTGATGATGGAGATCATGATGATGCTTTGGAGATGGAGATCGAAAGCACAAGATGATGATGTCCATATCATGTCACTTATTTTGATTGCATGTGATGTTTATCTTATTATGCTTCCTATTTTGCTTAGTACGGTGGTAGCTGATACGTCTGCAACGTATCTATAATTTTTGATTGTTCCATGCTATTATTTATGAAGTCTTGGATGTTTAATGGGCTTTATCTTACACTATTATATCATTTTTGGGACTAAGCTACTAACCCAAAGGCCCAGTCCAGATTGCTGTTTTTTGCCTGTTTCAGGGTTTTGGAGAAAAAGAATATCAAACGGAGACCAAACGGAATGAAACCTTCGCGAGAGATATTTTTGGAGAAAATCACGCACATGGAACTTGAGAACCACGTCAGGGGATCAAGGGTCTGCCCATGAGGGTGGGGGTGCGCCCCCTGCCTCGTGGGCCCCTCGAGCACCCCTCGGTGTCCTCCTTCCTCCTATATAAGTCTACATACCCCGAAACCATAGACAACAGAGAGAAAACACTAATTCCACCGACGTAACCTTCTGTTCCCGTGAGATCCCATCTTGGAGCCTGTTCCGGAGCTCCACCGGAGGGGGATCCATCACGGAGTTCATCATCATCATCATCATCGCCCTCACCATGAGTTGTGAATAGTTTACCAGAGACCTTCGGGTCCATAGCTAGTATCTAGATGGCTTCTTCTCTCTCTCTGGATCTCAATACAAAGTTATCCTCGGTCTTCGAGGAGATCTATTCGATGTAATCTCTTTTTGCGGTGTGTTTGTCGAGATCGGATGAATTGTGAGTTTATGATCAAGATTATCTATGAGAAATATTTGGTTCTTCTCCGAACTTTTTATGTGTGCTCATAATATCCTTGCAAGTCTCTTCGAATTATTGGTTTGGTTTGGCCTACTAGATCTATAGTTCTTGCAATGGGAGAAGTGCTTGGCTTTGGGTTCAATCTTGCGGTGTCCTTTCCCAGTGACAATAGGGGCAGCAAGGCACATATTGTATTGTTGCCATCAAGGATAAAAAGATGGGGTTTATATCATATTGCTTGACTTTATCCCTCTACATCATGTCATCTTGCTTAAGGCGTTACTCTGTTCTTATGAACTCAATACACTAGATGCATGCTGGATAGCGGTCGATGTGTGGAGTAATAGTAGTAGATGCAGAATCGTTTCGGTCTACTTGTCTCGGACGTGATGCCTATATACAATGATCATGTCTAGATAGTCTCATAATTATTCGCTTTTCTCTCAATTGCTCGACAGTAATTTGTTAACCTACCATAGAATATCGCTATCATGAGAGAAGCCACCAGAGAACACTATGGCCCCGGGTCTATTCTCAAAATATCAATCTACATCTACTTTACTTTTACCGCTTTTATTTTATGTTCTTATAAACCAAAAATACCAAAAATATAAACTATCATCTCTATCAGATCTCACTTTCATAAGTGACCGTAAAGGGATTGACAACCCCTTATCGCGTTGGCTGCGAAGTTCTTATTTGTTTGTGCAGGCGCGAGGGACTCGCGCGTGGTCTCCTACTGGATTGATACCTTGGTTCTCAAAAACTGAGGGAAATACTTACGCTACTGTGCTACATCTCCCTTTCCTCTTTGAGGGAATACAACGCAAGCTCAAGAAGTAGCAAGAAGAATTTCTGGCGCCGTTGCCGGGGAGGCTTACGCAAAAGTCATATACTAAGTACCTATCACAAACCCTTATCCTTCGCATTACATTTATTTGCCTCTCGTTTTCCTCCCCCCCCCCCACTTCACCCTTGCCATTTTATTTGCCTTTCTGCCGCTGTGTGTTTATCGTTCGCTTGCTTCTTGTTTGCTTGTGTGTTGCTTGCTTGCTTGTCATCATGTCTAGCACACCTATCATTATCAACACTCCCGAGAGTGAGGTCCTCAACTTTAAACAAAGGGAGGAAGAAAACTTAAAAGATGCCTGGTATAGAATTTGCAATGCTCGAAATAGATCTATCAGGAAGCTTTCCACTTTCGTGCTTCTTCGCAATTTTTATGTTGGCATAACTCCGTGGAATAGATTTATCTTAGATACCATTACCGGAGGGAATTTATTGGGTAGCCATACCTTTGATTCTTATATTGCTATGACTGAATTATTTGGCTCACCACCTCTTATGGTTAATGGGACCGTTTTAACTTTGGAGCATGTTTTGCAATGGTTAGAAATCATTGAGAACAAAGTTGCTACGGTAGAACTAGTAGAGAACTTGGATAGAAAAATCCATAATGAAATAACTCAATATGGATCTAAGGTAGGAGTTGTTCTGAAAAATCTTAAGGAGAAGGAGCCCATGGTTAAAGAAAAGCTAGATCAGGATTCTACTAGAATCAATAAGCTTGAGGATGTTATCACTAATGTGGGTTCGTCCCTTTCCGCTATAAAAACTACTCCAAATATGTCTACCACTAAATTATGTAAGTTCATGTATGTCCCTAAAGACAAGGGTGAAACATCTAGAATTGCGGATCTCAAATCCATAAGTGTTCACCCTAATTTTCTTACTTTTGGAAGAGACCCTTTTGACACCTTAGAATTACTTGATTTCTTGACGAAGAGTTTGATTATTAATAGGGACAAAGAACTGCCTAAGAATCATAAGTGCTTAATCAAAGAATTGCCTTCCAAAGATGGCAATACCTAGATTTATCTTGTATCGTGCCTAGCTAGGGGCGTAAAACGATAGATCTTGTTGGGAGGCAGCCCAATTTTATATTTTTTGTTTTTGTTGCTGTTAGGGAATAAATATTGCATCTAGCATCTGTTTAGATGTGGTTTAATGTTTTGTTTAGTGTTTGTGCCAAGTAGAACCTTTGGGAAGACTTGTGTGAAGTTTATATGATCTTGCTGTGAAAAACAGAATCGTTAGCGCTCGCTAAAGTGGTCGTCAGATTTTACTGGAGCGTGCTACTTAGTTGATTCTTTTTGCAGATGATTAATAGACAAATTCCTCAAATTTACCAATTTAGTTTGAATTTTTTGCAGTTCCAGAAGTAGGCGAAACCTGCAGATTACTACAGACTATTCTGTTCTTGACAGATTCTGTTTTTCGTGTGTTGTTTGCTTATTTCAATGCATCTATGAGTAGTATTGGCAAGTATGAACCATAGAGAAGTTGCAATACAGTAGGTTTAACACCAATATAAACAAAGAATGAATTCATTGTAGTACCTTTGAGTAGTGGTTTGCTTTCTTATACTAACGGAGCTCACGAGAATTTTTGTCTAAGTTTTGTATTGTGAAGTTTTCAAGTTTTGAGTATTGCTTTGATGGACTATGGAACAAACAGTAGCAAAGGCCTAAGCTTGGGGATGCCCATGCCACCCCAAGTAAAATTCAAGATAATAAAAAGCCTAAGCTTGGGGATGCCCCGGGAAGGCATCCCCTCTTTCGTCTTCATCCATCGGTAACTATACTTGGAGCTATATTTTTATTCACCACATGATATGTGTTTTGCTTGGAGTGTCTTGTATAATTTGAGTCTTTGCTTGTTAGTTTGTCACAATCATCCTTGCTGTACACACCTATTTGAGAGAGTTAAATATGTCCTAGAAATTGTTAGTACACTCTATGTGCTTCACTTATATCTTTTGAGTTGAATAGTTTTTGCTCTAGCGCTTCATTTATATCTTTTAGAGCACGGTGGTGGTTATATTTTGTAGAAATACTTGAACTCTCATGCTTCACTTATATCTTTTTGAGAGTCTATTGAAACAGCATGGTAATGTGTTTAGGCTAAAGAAACTAGTCTTCACATGATAGACATCCAATGTCAATGTAGTAAAAAAAATCACACTAAGTGCATTGAATATGATGAGATGTTGGATCCTTGATAATTGTTTTCAGATATGAGGATAGTGATATTAGAGTCATGCTAGTGGAGTTATTATGAAATTGATAAATACTTGTGTTAAGGTTAGTGATTCCCGTATCATGCACGTATGGTGAACCGCTATGTGACGAAGTTAGAGCATGAGGTATTTGTAGAGTGCCAACCTTTGTGTGGAGGTCGGGGGCGCGCGATGGTTAACTCCTTCCAACCTCCCCCTAGGAGCATGCGTTGATTGCTTTGTTTTGATGACTCATATATTTTTGCAATAAGTATATGAGTTCTTATGACTAATGTTGAGTCCATGGATTATACGCACTCTCACCCTTCCACCATTGCTAGCCTCTCTTGTACCGCGCAACTTTCACCGGTGCCATAAAGCCACTATATATCCTTCCTCAAAACAACCACCATATTATTCCTCAAAACAGCCACCATACCTACCTATCATGGCATTTCCATAGCTATTCCAAGATATATTGCCATGCAACTTTCCACCGTTCCGTTCATATGACACGCATCATATTGTCATATTGCCATGCATGATCATGTAGTTGACATCGTAGTTGTGGCAAAGCCACCATGCATAATTTTTCATACATGTCACTCTTGATTCATTGCACATCCCGGTACACCACCGGAGGCATTCATGTAGAGTCATACTTGTTGTAGTATCGAGTTGTAATTTCGAGTTGTAATAAAAGTGTGATGATCATCATTATTAGAGCATTGTCCCATGTGAGGAAAGGCCAATAAAAAAAGAGATGGCCCAAAAAAATAGAGAGGGGCTAATAAAAAAAGAGAAGAGAAAGCCCCTCCAAAAAAATGAGAGAAAAGAGAGAAGGGACAATTGCTACTATCTTTTTCCACTCTTGTGCTTCAAAGTAGCACCATGTTCATGATCGAGAGTCTCATGTTTAGTCACTTTCATATACTAGTGGGAATTTTCGTTATAGAACTTGGCTTGTATATTCCAACGATGGGCTTCCTCAAATGCCCTAGGTCTTTGTGAGCAAGCAAGTTGGATGCACACCCATTAGTTTCTTTTTGTTGAGCTTTCATACATACTTAGCTCTAGTGCATCCGTTGCATGGCAATCCCTACTCACTCACATTGATATCTATTGATGGGCATCTCCATAGCCCGTTGATACGCCTAGTCGATGTGAGACTATCTTCCTCCTTTTTGTCTTCTCCACAACCACCTCTATTCCACCCATAGTTCTATGTCCATGGCTCACGCTCATGTATTACGTGAAAGTTGAAAGGTTTGAAAAGATAGAATATGAAAACAAGTGCTTGGCCGAAATCGGGGTTGTGCATGATATGAATATTTTGTGTGATGAAGACAGAGCATAGCCAAACTATATGATTTTGTAGGGATAACTTTCTTTAGCCATAGTATTTTGAGAAGACATGATTGTTTTGTTAGTATGCTTGAAGTATTATTATTTCTTATGTCAATATAAACTTTTATCTTGAATCTTTCAGGTCTGAACATTCATGCCACAATTAAGAGAATTACATTGAAAAACTATGTTGGTTAGCATTCCACATCAAAAATTCTTTCTTTATCATTTACCTACTCGAGGACGAGTAGGAATTAAGCTTGGGGATGCTTGATACGTCTCCAACGTATCTATAAGTTTTGATTATTCCATGCTATTATTTATGAAGTCTTGGATGTTTAATGGGCTTTATCTTACACTTTTATATCATTTTTGGGACTAACCTAGTAACCCAAAGGCCCAGTCCAGATTGCTGTTTTTTGCTTGTTTCAGAGTTTTGCAGAAAAAGAATATCAAACGGAGTCCAAACGGAATGAAACCTTCGTGAGAGATATTTTTGCAGAAAATCACGCACAGGGAACTTGAGAACCACGTCAGGGGATCAAGGGGCTGCCCATGAGGGTGGGGGGCGTGCCCCCCTTCCCAGGGTGCGCCCCCTGCCTTGTGGGCCCCTCGAGCACCTCCCGGTGTCCTCCTTCCTCCTATATAAGTCTACGTACCCCGAAACCATCGACAACAGAGAGAAACCCCTAATGCCACCGCCGTAACCTTCTGTTCCCATGAGATCCCATCTTGGAGGCTGTTCCGGAGCTCCACCAAAGGGGGATCCATCACGTAGTTCTTCTTCATCATCATCATCGCCCTCACCATGAGTTGTGAGTAGGTTACCATAGACCTTCGAATCCATAGTTAGTATCTAGATGGCTTCTTCTCTCTCTCTGGATCTCAATACAAAGTTCTCCTCGGTCTTCGAGGAGATCTATTCGATGTAATCTCTTTTTGCGGTGTGTTTGTCGGGATCCGATGAATTGTGAGTTTATGATCAAGATTATCTATGAGAAATATTTGCTTCTTCTCTGGACTTTTTATGTGTGCTCATAATATCCTTGGAAGTCTCTTCGAATTATTGGTTTGGTTTGGCCTACTAGATCTATAGTTCTTGCAATGGGAGAAGTGCTTGGCTTTGTGTTCAATCTTGCGGTGTCCTTCCCCAGTGACAGTAGGGGCAGCAAGGCACGTATTGTATTGTTGCCATCGAGGATAAAAATATGGGGTTTATATCATATTGCTTGAGTTTATCCCTCTACATCCTGTCATCTTGCTTAAGGCGTTACTTTGTTCTTATGAACTCAATACATTAGATGCATGCTGGATAGCGGTCGATGTGTGGAGTAATAGTAGTAGATGCAGAATCGTTTCAGTCTACTTGTCTCGGACGTGATGCCTATATACAATAATCATGCCTAGATAGTCTCATAATTATTCGCTTTTCTATCAATTACTCGACAGTAATTTGTTTACCCGCCGTAGAATATCGCTATCATGAGAGAAGCCACTAGAGAACACTATGCCCCCCGTGTCTATTCTCAAAATATCAATCTACATCTACTTTACTTTTACCGCTTTTATTTTCTGTTCTTATAAACCAAAAATACCAAAAATATAAACTATCATCTCTATCAGATCTCACTTTCGTAAGTGATCGTAAAGGGATTGACAACCCCTTATCGCGTTGGCTGCGAAGTTCTTATTTGTTTGTGCAGGTGCGAGGGACTCACGCGTGGTCTCCTACTGGATTGATACCTTGGTTCTCAAAAACTGAGGGAAATACTTACGCTAGTGTGCTGCATCTCCCTTTCCTCTTCGAGGGAATACAATGCAAGCTCAAGAAGTAGCAGTAGCATTATAAGATGATCCCTTACAAAATTTCAAGGTACAAGTGTTCTGCCTGAGTATGCACTGTTGCTAAAGTTCGTCGTGCCGAGACACCACGTGATGATCGGGTGTGATAAGCTCTACGTTCAAATACAATGGGTGTAAGACAGTTTTGCACAGGCAGAATACTCGGGTTAAACTTGATGAGCCTAGCATGTACAGACATCGCCTCAGAACACTGGAGACCGAAAGGTTGAGCGTGAATCATATAGTAGATATGATCAACATAAGATGTTCACCATTGAAAACTACTCCATCTCACGTGATGATCGGACATGGTTTAGTTGATCTGGATCACGTGATCATTTAGATGACTAGAGGGATGTCTATCTAGGTGGGAGTTCTTTAGTAATATGATTAATTGAACTTTAATTTATCATGAACTTAGTCCTGATAGTTTTTGCATATCTATGTTGTTGTAGATCAATGGCCCGTGCTACTGTTCCCTTGAATTTTCATGCATTCCTAGAGAAAGCTAAGTTGAAAGATGATGGTATTAACTACACGGGCTGGGTCCGTAACTTGAGGATTATCCTCATTGCTGCACAGAAGAATTATGTCCTTGAAGCACCGCTAGGTGACAAGGCCCCTCCCGCTAATGTAGACGCTTTGAACGTCTGGCAGACGTGGTCTAATGACTACTCGATAGTTCAGTGTGCCATGCTTTACGGCTTAGAATCGGGACTTCAAAGACGTTTTGAACGCCATGGAGCATATGAGATGTTCCAAGAATTGAAGTTAATATTTCAAGAAAATGCCTGAATTGAGAGATATGAAGTCTCCGATAAGTTCTATAGCTGCAAGATGGAGGAGGACAGTTCTATCAGTGAACACTTGCTCAGAATGTGTGGGTAATATTACATCTGGATCTTGTTTGTTGCGAGACGGTTATTCATTTAAATCAGAGAATAATGGTTGTTCTATTTATATGAGCAATATCTTTTATGGTCATGCACCCATGAAGAGTGGTCTATTCTTGCTAGATCTCGATCGTAGTGATACACATATTCATAATATTGAAGCCAAAAGATGCAAGGTTGATAATGATAGTGCAACTTATTGTGGCACTTCCGTTTAGGTCATATTGGTGTAAAGCGCATGAATAAACTCCATACTGATGGACTTTTGGAATCACTTGATTATGAATCACTTGGTTCTTGCGAACCATGCCTCATTGGCAAGATGACTAAGACTCCGTTCTCCGGAACAATGGAGCGAGCAACTGATTTGTTATAAATCATACATACTGATGTATGTGGACCGATGAGTGTTGAGGCTCGCGATGGGTATCGTTATTTTCTGACTTTCACTGATGATTTGAGCAGATATGGGTATATCTAATTGATGAACACAAGTCTGAAACATTTGAAAAGTTCAAAGAATTTCAGAGTGAAGTAGAGAATCATCGTAACAAGAAAATAAAGTTTCTACGATCTAATCGTGGAGGCGAATATTTGAGTAACGAGTTTGGTCTTCATTTGTAACAATGTGGAATAGTTTCACAACTCACGCCACCCGGAATACCACAGCGTAATGGTGTGTCTGAACGTCGTAACCGTACTTTATTAGATATGGTGCGATCTATGATGTCTCTTACCAGCTTACCACTATCGTTTTGGGGTTGTGCTTTAGAGACAGCTGCATTCACGTTAAATAGGGCACCATCGAAATCCGTTGAGACGACGCCTTATGAACTATGGTTTGGCAAGAAACCAAAGTTGTCGTTTCTTAAAGTTTGGGGCTGCGATGCTGATGTGAAAAAGCTTCAACCTGATAAGCTCGAACCCAAGTCGGAGAAATGTGTCTTCATAGGATACCCAAAGGAGACTGTTGGGTACACCTTCTATCACAGATCCGAAGGCAGGATATTCGTTGCTAAGAATGGATCCTTTCTAGAGAAGGAGTTTCTCTCGAAAGAAGTGAGTGGGAGGAAAGTAGAACTTGATGAGGTAATTGCACCTTCTCCCGGATTAGAAAGTAGCACATCACAGAAACTAGTTCCAGTGATTCCTACACCAGTTAGCGAGGAAGCTAATGATGTTGATCATGAAACTTCGGATCAAGTTACTACTGAACCTCGTAGGTCAACCAGAGTACGTTCCGCACCAGAGTGGTACGGCAACACAGTTCTGGAAGTTATGTTACTAGACCATGATGAACCTACGAACTATGAGGAAGCGATGATGAGCCCAGATTCCGCAAAATGTCTTGAGGCCATGAAATCTGAGATGGGATCCATGTATGAGAACAAAGTGTCGACTTTGGTTGACTTGCCTGATGATCCGCAAGCCATTGAAAATAAATGGATCTTCAAGAGGAAGACTGACGCCGACGGTAATGTTACCGTCTACAAAGCTCGACTTGTTGCGGAAGGTTTTTGACAAGTTCAAGGAGTTGACTACGATGAGACTTTCTCACCCGTAGCGATGCTTAAGTCCGTCTGAATCATGTTAGCAATTGCCGCATTCTATGATTATGAAATCTGCCAAATGGATGTCAAAACTGCATTCCTAAATGGATACCTCAAAAAAGAGTTGTATATGATGCAACCAGAAGGTTTTGTCGATCCTAAAGGTGCTAACAAAGTGTGCAAGCTCCAGCGATCCATCTATGGACTGGTGCAAGCATCTCGGAGTTGGAATATACGCTTTGATGAGGTGATCCAAGCATATAGTTTTATATAGACTTTTGGAGAAGCCTGTATTTACAAGAAAGTGAGTGGGAGCTCTGTAGCATTTCTGATATTATATGTGGATGACATACTATTGATTGGAAATGATATAGAATTTCTGGATAGCATAAAAGGATACTTGAATAAGAATTTTTCAATGAAAGACCCCGGTGAAGCTGCTTATATATTAGGCATTAAGATCTATAGAGATAGATCAAGAGGCTTAATTGGACTTTCACAAAGCACATACCTAGATAAAGTTTTGAAGAAGTTCAAAATGGATCAGTCGAAGAAAGGGTTCTTGCATGTGTTACAAGGTGTGAAGTTGAGTAAGACTCAATGCCCGACCACTGCAGAAGATAAAGATAAAATGAAAGTCATTCCCTATGCCTCAGCCATAGGATCTATCATGTATACAATGCTATGTACCAGACCTGATGTGTGCTGATGTCTACTACACAACCTTCTTCTTGTAGACATTGTTGGGCCTCCCAGTGCAGAGGTTTGTAGGACAGTAGCAAATTTCCCTCAAGTGGATGACCTAAGGTTTATCGATCCATGGGAGGCGTAGGATGAAGATGGTCTCTCTCAAACGACTGCAACCAAATAACAAAGAGACTCTTGTGTCCCCAACACACCCAATACAATGGTAAATTGTATAGGTGCACTAGTTCGGCGAAGAGATGGTGATACGAGTGCAATATGGATGGTAGATATAGGTTTTTGTAATCTGAAAATATAAAAACAGCAAGGTAACTAAAGATAAAAGTGAGCATAAACGGTGTTGCAATGATAGGAAACAAGGCCTAGGCTTCATACTTTCACTAGTGGAAGTTCTCTCAACAATAATAACATACTTAGATCATATAACTATCCCTCAACATGCAACAAAGAGTCATTCCAAAGTCACTAATAGCGGAGAACAAACGAAGAGATTATGGTAGGGTACGAAACCACCTCAAAGTTATTCTTTCGGATCGATCTATTCAAGAGTCCGTAGTAAAATAACACGAAGCTATTCTTTCCGTTCAATCTATCATAGAGTTCATACTAGAATAACACCTTAAAATATAAATCAACCAAAACCCTAATGTCACCTAGATACTCCATTGTCACGTCAAGTATCCGTGGGTATGATTATACGATATGCATCACACAATCTCAGATTCATCTATTCAACCAACACAAAGTACTTCAAAGAGTGCCCCAAAGTTTCTACCGAAGAGACAAGACGAAAACGTGTGCCAACCCCTATGCATAGATTCCCAAGGTCACGGAACCTGCAAGTTGATCACCAAAACATAAATCAAGTGAATCGAAAGAATACCCCATTGTCACCACAGGTATCCCATGCAAGACATACATCAAGTGTTCTCAAATCCTTAAAGACTCAATTTGATAAGATAAATTCAAAGGGAAAACTCAATCAATTACAAGAGAGTAGAGGGGGGAAGCATCATAAGATCCAACTATAATAGCAAAGCTTGCGATACATCAAGATCGTGCCATCTCAAGAACATGAGAGAGAGAGAGAGAGATCAAACACATAGTTGCTGGTACATACCCTCAGCCCCGAGGGTGAACTACTCCCTCCTCGTCATGGAGAGTGTCGGGATGATGAAGATGGCCACCGGAGAGGGATTGCCCCTCCGGCAGAGTGCCAGAACGGGTCTAGATTGGTTTTCGGTGGCAACAAAGGCTTTCGGTGGCGGAACTCCCGATCTAGGTTACTTTTCGGAGGTTTCAGTATATATAAGAGGTGTTCGAGTTGGGGGCAGGTAAAGGGGGTCTCCGGGCTGTCCACGAGGCAGGGGGCGCGCCCAGGGAGGGGGGGCGCCCCCTACCCTCGTGGGCAGCCCGTGGATCTTCTGGTCCCCCTCCGGCACTTCCTGGGCTTCTTCTGGTCCAAAAATAACCTCCGTTGAGTTTCAGGTCAATTGGGCTTCGTTTTATATTCATTTTATGTAAAACTCAAAAACAAGGAAAAAACAGTAACTGACACTAAGCTCTGGGTTAATAGGTTAGTCCCAAAAATCATATAAAAGTGTATATAAAAGCCCATAAAACATCCTAGAAGGATAATATAATAGCATGGAACAATCAAAAATTATAGATAGGTTGGAGACGTATCAAGCATCCCCAAGCTTAATTCCTACTCGTCCTCGAGTAGGTAAATGATAAAAACAGAATTTTTGATGTGGAATGCTACCTAACATAATTATCAATGTAATTTTCTTTATTTGTGGCTTGAATGTTCATATCCGAAAGATTCAAGACAAAAGTTTAATATTGACATAAGAATAGTAATACTTCCAGCATAATAACAAAGCAATCATGTCTTCTCAAAATAACATGGCCAAAGAAAGTTATCCCTACAAAATCATATAGTCTGGCTATGCTCCCTCTTCATCACACAAAATATTCATATCATGGACAACCCCGGTTTCAGCCAAGAAATTGCTTTCATACTCAAATTTTTTCAAACCTTTCAACTTTCACGCAATACATGAGCGTGAGCCATGGATATAGCACTATAGGTGGAATAGAGTGGTGGTTGTGGAGAAGACAAAAGAGGAAGATGGTCTCACATCAACTAGGCGTATCAACGGGCTATGGAGATGCCCATCAATAGATATCAATGTGAGTGAGAAGGGATTGCCATGCAACGGATGCACTAGAGCTATAAATGTATGAAAGATCAACAAGAGAAACTAAGTGGGTGTGCATCCAACTTGCTTGCTTATGAAGACCTAGGGCATTTGAGGAAGCCCATCGTTGGAATATGCAAGCCAACTTCTATAATGAAAATTCCCACTAATACATTAAAGTGACTAGACATGAGACTCTCTATCATGAAGAACATGGTGCTACTTTGAAGCACAAGTGTGGAAAACGATAGTAGCATTGTCCCTTTTCTTTTCTTTTCTTGTTTTCCTTTTTTTCATTTTATAGGGCCTTTCTTTTTTCTTTGACCTTTCCTTCATTTTTTTTCTTTTTTTGGGGACTGTCAGGGATATTACAACCAGGTATTAACCGCCCAGGAGGGGCCGGTTTATGTTATCAAGATTATTTTAACAAGGACCAGTGGAGCATGAAGTAGAAGATTTCAGCCCAAGAGGTTTAGAGCCCAAGTGTTAGGGCCCATACATTGTAAACCGTCATGTTATGTAACTTGGGATGTAAGATAGAAAGAATAGAGACCGAGACGGACACGTTTATGAGCCGGCCTCGGGACTCTGTAAACCGGACCGGGCGTCACCTCTTATATAAAGGGACGACCCGGCGACGGTTCGGGACAGAGAACAACAGTTCGAGACACAGGCAAAGCGGATTCGCTCCCTAGTCATCGAAACCCTAGCAATACACACCAAACTAGACGTAGGCTTTTACCTTCATCGAAGGGGGCGAACTAGTATAAAATCCCCGTGTCCTTGTCCGCTTTAACCCCTTTAAGCTAACCCGTAGCGATGGCCTCACGACTAAGTCCTTTTGCTAGGACATCTGCCGTGCCAAAACCATGACAGTTAGCGCCCACCGTGGGGGTATCGCACGATGGTTTTGAGTTCTTGAAGGGTAGTTTTGAAGGATTCAAGGGCTACAGAGTGGGCCGGATGACTAAGAGTCGTCGTGGCAAGATCTACATAGACGATGCAGGCTGGGGCCCCGAGGCCGATTCAATCGAATACGGATACCGGGTCCCCTTCGGCGGCATCCACGTCTTCATCGGCAAGATCGGCGAACCGAGCCCTGAGCCGGACATCTTCCCCAACATCATCGAGCCAGCTCAGCGTGCGAGATCTGCCCGGATTCAGCCCGCCGTGAAGCACGTCTTCGTTGGAGCAGTGCATGGAGTGCAAACCGAGGACGGATCGGACTCTGGCGGCGAGACCGTTGTCTATTCCGGTGATGAATCTTCTTCCGGAGAGACAGAATCTTTATATCTGCTGCAGGACGGCCGATCTGAGGGCTGTTCCGATGGTGACAGTATTCTGGACCCCCTCGATCCGCCAAACCGGGTTGCTGTTTTTATGGCCGGATCACAACCTGTGCGGCAGTCCTCAACAACAACATCGTTGACATCAGACACGATGGGGGCTAGGGCTGGAGATCCTGCCCCGTCACCGTCTGAAACTTTATCCGTCTTGGTCGATACGTTGACAGCATTATTAACAGCAGAGGTAGTCCAGGCCAACAAGGTACAGCATGATGCGGAGGTCGCTCAGGTGAAAAGTCGGATTGAACAAGCCAAGTTGGACCTAGCAGCTGAGAAATCCAAGATGGCTACAAAGCAGGCGGAGCTCGATGCTCAAGCCTATCGACTCGTGTTGGATCAGACTGCTTCACACGAGGTAATGATGAGAAGTCAACGATCTCGTTTGCCACCGGTTTATGAGGCAAGGAATCACTTTAGCACGCTAGGAGCAGGAACCAGTAACCAACCGGAGGTGAACCGGGTACCGGGCATGGGAGCGTCAGTTCAGCCGCCGGCCGCAGAGCCAACCCGCCAGGTTGTACCGTCACAGCGTGTGCTCACCCCTCCTGGTCATTACTCAAATCCGTTGGATAATATAGTCGCCGCCGCTTCACGACTGGCCGCCCTTCCCATGGAAGGAACGTCTCCCATAGCAGTGGAAGCACGACGAGCCAGGGAGTTTTTGGAGACAGCGCTAACTCAACAGCAAGCTTATTCTCACAGCCGTGAGAGGATTCATTCGACCCCCCGCCCAAGCCGGAGTTACACCAGGCGTCTGGATGAACCGGCCGTGTCGAGCAGTGCACGAAGACATAATCCGCCGAGGTAGGATAATCCGGCAGGAGGAGACGCGAACGCTCAGAACGTGGTGGATCAGGGCAGGCAGCGCTAGGAGGCCGAAGTAACAGCACAATACGAAGCCCGTCAGGTGACGCCGGTTCGTCCCACTACCAAAGTTGAACCGGGGGTCATGTCTAGCTCCCTAGGAGTGCCTTGTCTTACTCCCGCTTTACGGAACGTGAAACTGCCCAAGGATTTCAAAGGACCACGCAAGGTGCCCAATTACACGGCGGATCTGGCTCCGGAGGCATGGGTTGAGAGTTATGAGATGGCGATGGAGATGCTGGATGTAGATGATGCAGCATGCGCTAAATATTTCACAATGATGCTAGAAGGCACGGCTCGCGCTAGGCTGAAGGGCTTACCACCCAATTCCGTCGGATCATGGGCCGAATTGCGGCGCCGGTTTATCAATAACTTCAAGGATACGTGCAAGTAGCCAATGTCTGTTGTCGATCTAGCTGCATGTATTCAAGGAGAGCATGAGTCTACAAGCAGTTGGGTGCGTCGAGTGTCAGAGATCTTGCATTCCTCCAATAGCATCAACCCGAGCACAGCAGTGGTAACCTTGGAAGGCAATTGCCGGTTTGAACCTTTGAGACTAAAGTTGGGACGGCTTAAGCGTGATTGTGAGAACATGGGGACACTCATGGGCGCTTTAGTGAAATATGCGGACTCCGATAATACCAAACACCCAAACGCCGATGGTGACAAGTCAGGGAAGGCAAGCAAGAACGGCAAGGCACCGCAGCCCAACCCGGCGAATCAAGGATACAATGGTAAGCGTAAAGCGGATAATAATTTGGATTTTGTGGCCAACACCATTGCTCAGGAGGATGGACAGTGCCGCAAAGGTAGACCGCCTCCACGTAATGGGAGGTCGCCTATTAATCTGGAACGCCAGTTGAACGTACCTTGCCCGAAGCACGGTACAGCAAAAAAGCCAGCTACGCATCTTTGGAAAGACTGTTTTATTATGCAGGAATTCATGAACCGGTCTCGGTACGATCACGGGCCATTCAGTGGATCAGGCCCTGGCTTCCAGGGTCCGGGTTATCAAGGTGGTGGATCCGGTTCAGGGTACCAAGGCAATAACGGCAACCACAACGGGCACAATCAGCATAACGAACAGCACAGCCAGGGCGGTTATAATAATCTGGGAAATCAACAGCGTCAACAGCAGCAGCAATCCGGATATCAGAATAATCTGAAGGAGCTGAGCAGTGGGCAGTATCATGTCTTCACCACGAGCTTGTGCAAGCGCGATCAGAATGTTTTAAAGAGGGCAGTACATTCTGTTGAGCCGGCGGTGCCACGTTACCTGCGTTGGTCAGAGCAGCCCATTGTGTGGAGCAGAGAGGATCATCCGCCCCGGGTTGATAATCCGGGTCAGCTGGCTCTAGTTGTGGCACCTCAAGTGGGTGGCTACAAGTTTACCAAGGTGCCTATGGATGGAGGCAGCAACATCAACATCTTATACTACGAGACTTTTCGGCGCATGGGGCTGACAGATAAGAAACTCCGGTAGTGCAGTACAGTTTTTCAAGGGGTAGTGCCCGGTAAATCGGCGTATCCAGTTGGCAAGATCGATCTGGAGATTACCTTTGGAGATGAACATGATTCCAGGTCGGAGACCGTGACCTTTGAAGTGGTAAAGATCAAGAGTCCATATCACGCTTTGTTTGGGTGGCCGGTTTACGCCAAGTTCATGGCTAGGCTGTGTTATGTTTATCTGCAGCTCAAGATGCCAGGCCACAAGGGAACTATTACGGTCCACGGGAGTCGCAAGATTGCATTGGAATGCGAGGAGGGTCATGCTGCTTATGCTGAAACGGTTTGTGCAACCGAGGAGCTGAAGTTTTATAAGGACAATGTTGATCCGACGGATATGTCTCCGCTAAAGAAACCAACCACAGAGCATGATCCGGCTTTGAAGTTCAAATCAGCTGAAGAGACCAAACAGGTTGACTTCGTTCCTGGCGATTCATCCAAGCAGTTCATTATCTGTGCTAACCTAGATCCAAAATAGGAAAGTGCGCTCATCGAGTTCATCCGTGAGAATCAGGACATCTTTGCATGGAAGCATTCTGATATGCCAGGTGTACCGAGGGAACTCGCTGAGCACAATCTCAATATTGATCCTAAGTTTAAACCGGTCAAGCAATTTCTACGCCGCTTCAATGAAGAAAGGCGCAAGGCTATTGGAGAAGAAGTGGCTAGGCTCTTGGCGGCAGGCTTAATAGTTGAGGTGTTTCATCCAGAGTGGTTGGCTAATCCGGTGCTGGTACTTAAGAAAAATGGCACTTGGCGAATGTGTGTTGATTACACAGATCTGAACAAAGCTTGCCCAACTGATCCCTTTGCCCTCCCCCATATTGGTTAGATCATTGATGCTACGGCAGGATGTGAGCGACTAAGTTTTTTGGATGCATACTCAGGTTATCATCAGATCAAGATGGCAGTCAAGGACCAGGAGAAGACGACCTTTATAACTCCCTTTGGAGCCTTCTGCTATGTGTCTATGCCGTTTAGGCTTAAGAGTGCCCAGGCGACCTATTAGCGTTATGTGCAGAATTGCCTTCATGGACAGATTGGCCGGAATGTTCACGCATATGTGGACGACATTGTGGTGAAATCCAGAAAAGAGGAGACGTTCATAACAGATTTGAAAGAAACCTTCGACAATCTTCGGGTTTATAAAATGATGCTTAATCCAGAGAAGTGCGTTTTCGGTGTTCCGGTAGGTAAGCTCCTGGGGTTCTTAGTATCGAACAAGGGAATCGAAGCTAATCCGGAGAAGATCAAGGTGATTACATCCTTGGCTAAACCGGCGTGCATCAATGATGTCCATCGCATGGCGGGTCGTATTGCAGCGCTCGGTCGGTTTATCAGCCGTTTTGGGGAGAAGGCTATCCCACTTTATCAGATGATGAAGAAGACAGATCGCTTTGTCTAGAGTGATGTTGCTGATGCTGCGTTTGAGGACCTGAAGAAGCAATTAGCAGAGCCACCAGTCCTTGCTGCCCCAGTTGACAATGAGCCGCTGTTGTTATACGTGGCTGCTAATGCCCGTGTAGTAAGCGTTGCCATTGTGGTAGAGCGTAAGGAGGCAGGCAAAGAATATCCGGTTCAGCAGCCGGTTTACTACATCAGTGAGGTGCTCATCGAATCAAAACAGAGATACCCGCATTGGCGGAAATTGGTGTATGGAGTCTTCATGGCAAACCGGAAGCTAAATCACTATTTTCAATACCATCCAATCACCGTTGTCAGTTCAGCTCCGCTGGGGGATATAATCCAAAATAGGGAAGCTACTGGGCGGGTTGCAAAGTGGGCCATTGAACTTAGCCCACACGGATTAAAGTATGTGCCCCGAACCGCGATAAAGTCTCAAGCATTGGTGTATTTCATCAACGATTGGAAAGAGTTGCAAGCACCCGAGGAAAAGCCGGATCACACATATTGGACTATTCACTTTGATGGATCAAGGCAATTGGAGGGCTCGGGGGCTGGAGTCGTGTTAACTTCCCCACGAGGTGATAAGTTCTGTTATGTCCTCCGTTTAATGTTCCCTTGCACTAACAATGTTGCGGAGTATGAAGCTCTTCTCCACGGTCTGCGGATGGCAAAGGAGATGAACTTAAGCCGGGTTAAATGCTTTGGCGATTCAGACCTGGTGGCACAGCAAGTATCTGGCAAGTGGGATTCCGAGGATCCACTCATGGCAGCATATCACCGAGAGGTAGACGCTATTGCTGGACACTTAAAGGGTTATCAGGCGGATCATATAGACTGGCGAAAGAATGAAGCGGCTGACGCGTTAAGCCGGCTGGGTTCTCAGCGTAAACCGGTTCCACCCAATACTTTCTTGGATGAGTTGCACAATCCGTCGGTGCAGTTACCTTCAGAAGAAGACTTGGCTGTTCCTGATCCGGAGGCACAATTGGTCGCGACACTTCATGTTATTCTGGATTGGACGCTTCCCTACCTAGCGTACATGAACCGAGGTGAGTTACCAGAGGACGTAGTCTTGGCTAGACAGATAATCCGGCAGTCCAAATCAATGACTATTGTCAATGGAGAACTTCATCATCGCAGCGTTTCTGGGGCGTTTCAGCGGTGTGTGTCACCAGAGGAGGGCTGTGACATTGTTAGAGAGATCCATGAAGGAGATTGTGGTCACCATGCCGGTTCAAAATCTTTGGTGGCTCAAGCTTTTCTTCATGGGTTCTACTGGCTGACGGCTCATGCCGACGCAGAGGACTTGGTCAGAAAATGTGATGCTTGCCAGAAATTCTCACGGCGTGCTCATATACCGGCGCAGGAGTTGAGGATGATTCCAATTACTTGGCCGTTTGCGACTTGGGGGCTTGATATGGTTGGACCCTTCAAGAGATCCCAAGATAAAAAGACCCACCTATTGGTGACGGTGGACAAGTTTACCAAATGGGTTGAAGCGGAGCCTGTCAGTAAGTGTGATGCGGCAACGGCAGTTCAATTCATCAAAAAGGTGATCTTCCGGTTTGGCTTTCCACACAACATTATAACTGATAATGGCACCAATCTATCCAAGGGGGCTATGGAGGAGTTCTGTCAACGAGAGCACATCCGCCTTGATATGTCATCAGTAGCTCACCCTCAGTCTAATGGCCAAGCTGAAAGAGCTAATCAAGAGATCTTGAGAGGCATCAAACCCCGACTTATGGTTCCTTTGCAGAGAACATTGGGTTGTTGGGTGGAGGAGTTACCTTCTGTGCTATGGAGCATCAACACTACACCTAACAGGTCCACATGGTACACACCTTTCTTCATGGTGTATGGAGCTGAAGCGATCCTCCCTAGTGATATCCGTCATGACTCGCCGTGGGTGGCGGCTTACGTTGAAGCGGATAATGAAAAAGCAAGGCAAGATGCGTTGGACCGGCTGGATGAAGAACGGGACATGGCAGCAGCTCGATCGGCGATTTATCAACAAGATCTGCGCCGGTACCACAGTCGCCGGGTTAAAACCAGGACGTTTCAAGAAGGAGATCTGGGGCTTCGGCTCATCCAAGACCAGACAGACATGCACAAGCTATCCCCACCTTGGGAAGGACCCTTTGTGGTCCGCAAGAACGTGCACAACGGATCATACTACCTCATCGACGTTCGAGAACATAAGGACTCACGTACGCCGGAGGAGGAGACCAAACGGCCGTGGAACATCGCTCTTCTTCGACCTTACTATGTTTGAGCCATAGGCTCCGCTTTATGTACATATCTTTACAATGTATATATTATGATCAATATAATAAACCGGCGCCCCCGATAAGCCGGGGTATCAGCTGCATTTTTCATAAGAGTATCACATGGGGGCTTCTGTGGGCAAGGGAGTTCCTATGGCCTCTTAAACCGGCGACCGCATCAAGGCCATCATAAGAGAACAGCTCTGGTTGCTTCGACAATTTCCACATGATGATGAGGGGCAAAATAGAGTTTGATGCTTAGCACAACTCAAACATAGGCCCCGACGAGCAATGCTCAAATGCTACCTGGGGGCTCCTGATGCAAGACATGAGCGAGTTGAAAACTCTTGTAGTAAACACGGCTTGGAAGCTTGGTGTATACACCTAAAACCCCGGATTAACCTGCCTGCATCAAGTAAGTCACTCCGTCCAGGTAAGCCTGGTACGACCCATCGAACATACAGACAAGTCAATCCTTATGGACCCTGAACTTGGTAACGTTAAATTGACGATCATCAAGTGATTACACAAGTCAAATCTTTACAAGATTTTTTGAACTTGGTAGCATTTGACATTGATGATTTGGTTAAGGATTGAGGACCATCTTAACAGGCTTTGCAAAATGGTTAATGACAGTAGCCTGGCAGCTCATAAAAAGCCTCGAATTTGGAGCCTGGCAGCTCGTAAAAAGCCTCGACTACATGGTGTTATTTGCCTAAAACTTTATTTTTATCTTTTATGTTTTATCAAATCTTTATCCTCAAGGTCATTGGTTTTTCAACCAAGTCCATCGATTCAAGGAGTGGATGACTATAAGTTGCCACTACATCTGTATTTATATAGCTCTAGTCTGGGCTATAAACACTTGTACTAACTATAGCTAAACCGGAGTTCATCATAACCCGGTTCTGTTTTCATGAAGGACCGACAAATAATCAAGGGAGTCATCAGCACTTACACCTTGAAGCATTATTTCTTCCTGATGGATTAAGGTTTATTGTGATACACTTAATCACAGGTATGATATATACTTATAATTTATACACAGTTCAAGTTATCAACTTAGATCATGTGCTTGGGTATTATGACCCGTCCGGTGATGAACCGCCAGGACAGTTTGAACATTGTCTTATGCAGAAACAGGTAAAATAAACCATCAAAAGCATTGAAAGCGGGATATATTTAAGAAGTTGCCCATCAAAGCAATCTCACCAAAATATAAGTATGGGACGAACGCAGAGTATGTCAGCTATCCTATTACAAGGCGCTGGAAGGCCCAAAAGAATATCAGTTTTTCCTCAAAGTACTGAGACATAAAGTTAAACCGGCGCTGGTTTAAGATTCTGCATCAGCTCGCCGGGAAGACTGAGGGTCAGCTTGCTTCGGGTCTTCGGTGTTTTCTTCCAGCTGCTGGAAGTCAGTGGTGGTCCAGTTAATCTTGGCCAGAGCTCGGAAATAAACTTTGTCATTTATGAGATCTGACGGATCAATGTCAAGAGCAAAGGTGTGCTTATGAACGGGCGGAATAAGGTTTTCAATATCATAAGACGGACGCTCCACTCGCACATTCTCCGCATCATAGCCTGGATGATATCTTGATAGATCGGCTTCATCAACAAGTTTGCTAGCAAGCGGCCGCATATCCTTGGTTAAAGCACGAAGGTCATCACTGGAAAAGGCTGATCCGTCTTCCTTCATGCTTGGATAGCCGTTCATTGCCTCCGTCGGATCAAAGTCAGGAACCCAAGCTTTCGCTCGGGTTAAAGCCATCAGAGCGTCGGCTCTTGCAGATGACTTCTTCACTTCGACAAGGCGGGCAGGCAGAATAGATAGCTTCTCCAATGTGCCTTGGATTGTGGTAGGAGCCGGTTTGTTGTGCGAGATGGCGCTGATGGCCCTCTGAGTGCCGGATTAAAGCTGCTCCACCAGAGTGTACGCAGCTTTCATTTTCTTCCGCACATCATCGCCAAGATGGGTAATGCGCCTCCCTGCATTAAAATTATGAGTTAAACCGGAACAGTACAGGATTGCAAGGATAAGATCATGTCAAGAGTACTTACCGAAGATGGCAGATGTCATGTCATTTATTTGCTGCCTCAGCCCGGACAACTCCTCTGTCACCGGGTTAAGAGCAGCCTCAGCATCACTAGCTTTCTTCTCCAGAGCAGCCTTTTCAACCTCCCAAGCTGACTGCTCCGCTTCAAAGTCCTTCTTCAGCTTGTCTATACTTGCTAATGCAAGTGTCAGCTCATCCTTGACTTTAACAGCAGAAGTCTCTTGGAATTTCAAGTTGTCCCGGAGCTTGGTTATTTCAGAGGCCCTCCGGTTCAAATCCGTCTGCCAAAAATAAAAGTATATCAGATATTCATGGAGCAATTCAATCAAAGTCCCAAGAACATAACAAGTTATGCACTTGACACTTGGGGGCTAATGTATATTTGAAGTAAAAACAGGCAATTTTTTCAGACAAGTCCTAAGCACATAGACAAGTTATATACTTGGCACTTGGGGGCTAATGTAATATTGCTCTAGAAACAGGAGAAGTCCCGGTTCACCCTCAAGAAAATAAACCGGGCCTTGGGGGCTACACGTGCAAGTCAAATCTATCTACTCGATCTACTGAAGTCCCGGTTCACCCTAGAAGGCTAAACCGGCACTTGGGGGCCACGATGGAGTAAAGGTACAATTACAAGGCACAAGCAAAGATAGAGGACAAAGACAAAGGAACAGAAGTTACCTCATAACGTTCCTTCATTAAGTTTACTAATCCAGCTTCATAATCGCGACTGGTATATAGCTGGTTTAAGTACCCAGAGTGTAGCTGGACAAGTCAGTACTCCACTTGCCTTTGTCTTTATTGAGAAATTCCTCTTTGGCAGTGTGTTTGGTCAAAGTGACAGGCTTCCCTAGAGTAGAGAAACCAGTCCCTGTGATTTCAACGTCGCCAGGTGAAGCGGTCGCCTGCTTAGGGGGACTGACAGGAGCAGGGCTAGCCCGGGCAGGGCTGGCCAGTTCACGATCACGGTCCATGGGATCGTTTCCTTGATCAACAAGAGTTTCTTGGTCCATAGGAGGACGATCATCATGCGGAATCTCAATGTTGTCTTCCAAAGGTTCAACAAGCTCAGGGTCTTCTGCTGGAGTGGTGTTATCAACTGCCGGTTTATTCAATTTGGCCTTTTTGCTAGGCTTGGGCATACTGCGAAAGGTTAAGAGATAATGAAAACCAGAAGAGTCGAAGATGAAAAGTTAAACCGGAAAGAGTGAAAGATAGCTTACCCAGGAACGGTCTTGAGGGGAAGAATTTGTGTGGCTGTTGATTCATCAGAGAATGAGAGAGGAGTTTCCTGATAATTTGAGTCACATGGATTAAGAGGCTGTCGAATAAGACCTGCCTTGGGGAAAAGAGCAGTTGGAGTAAGTAAAACCTCGGAACGACGCCTCCGGGTTGGAGTGTGCGTTAATCCGGTGGATTCAATAGCGTGACCGCTATGACGAGTAGTGTGGCGCGCATCATGTTGCTGCTTCTTCAAAAGAAAGTTTGGATCCAAATGAGCATAAGGATGAGAAAATTGAAATTTCCGGACCGTCCGACGAATTTTTGGTGGTGGCAGCGGTTCTGAATCGGAAGAGAGAGAGAGAGATTACCTCAACAGCGTCCGCTTTACTGCCTTCAGCATGGCCCTGGGAACAGTCATTATTAATAAAAATGTAGACAAACAAAGACAAGGAAATCAAAAGAATTAGGTGGTACCTCAGAAGCCGGATCATCTTCTTCCGCATTTATCCCGATGCGGCAGTGCACTTTTTTTTCTATTAACAGCCAGGGTCTTTTGGCAGGCTGCCTTCGCCAGTTTATCTTGGGTTTTCCTTTTGCAGAAGGGGTCATTGTCCTGTTGAAAGAAATAGAGACATTTCAAGACAGATGCTGCAGACGGATTAAAACAAAGCAAAATGACAGAAGGAATTCTTACCGATGGTGGTTTGTTGGTCGCACAGAAGGGTGCTAGACCGGTTTGACTGCAGGTGTCTAGAGGTAGATTCAACAGCTTCTTGACAGATTCATTAATCTCTTCTACTGGTAGCACCGTCTCTGTGTGGCGCAAAGGGTCCTTGGGATTCCCAGTATACTCACACATTAAACCGGAGTGCCGGCTTAGCGGGAGAATACTCCAAGAAAGCCAGCAGCGGACGAAGTCAACTCCTGTCAGTCCATTGGCTACAAAGGCCCTGAGCTTTGAAAGCTGAGGGGCATATTGAGCTCGCTCCTGGGCACTTAAGCGCTGTGGAAAGGGATGGTTCTCTGGAAGACGGTGGGAGCGATAACCCGGCAGTGTATTTTCACCTTCCGGTGAAGTGTCTACGCAGTAGAAACAAGTCTGATTCCAATCCTTGGGATGGCTATGGAGAATGGCGTGAGGAAAACTAACATCCTTCCTCTTCTGAATAGACATTCCGCCAAGCTCAGTGTTGGGGCCATCATGAAATTCAGTACGACGCTTTAAGTGAAAGAAGTCTCGGAATAGCTCCACTGTTGGCTCCTCTTGCAGATAAGCTTCACAGAAGACTTGGAAGTTGGAAATGTTTGATACAGAATTGGAACCAATGTCCTGTGGATGAAGCTGAAAGTTTGCTAACACATCACGGAAAAACTTTGACCCAGGAGGGTTGAACCCCCGGGCCAAGTGATCGAAGAAGACGACGATTTCTCCTTCCTTGGGCTCTGGAGGACATTCTCATCCGGGAGCCCTCCAGTGAAGAACATCCTTTGGGCCTAAAGCGCCAATTGAGGCCATTTTCTCTAAATCATCCTCGGTGATCCGAGAGGGGACCCAGTTGCAAGAGACAAACTGTTTGGCCTGAGTAGTCATATTTTCGGAAGGGAAAGGCTGAAAATACAATGAAGATCCGGTTTGTGATCTACGTAGATTTAAACTGGTATGCTCTATGAAGGTACTGGTCTAAACAGCGGTTTAAGCAGGGGCCTAATGGTATCTACCGGGTTAAATATCCGGAACATCTATAACCATTACATCTACCGGATTATGAAGTTGGACAAAGTTAAACCGCCAACACAGGCAAACAGGACACAGATCTGAAGTTTTGAGGAAACAACTTTCACACAGACAGCAGTAAAATACAGATCTACAGCATGTGGAAAACTCAGAAAATAATTCAAGTTATATTCAACAGACGCGATGAAGGTCCTAAACAGATTCAGTCTAACTAGACGTATTGGGAGAAATAAAATTACAACGATGGAGTGGAGTCATGCTTACGGTGGTTGACCTAAAGTTTGAGATCTACGGCGAACTACTGCCTATGGCGAAGAACTACGAAGAACAGGGACCTATCTACGAGCTCGCATGAGGAAACCCTAGAACTGAGATCTATGGGAAGGAAAGGAGAGGACGCACCTGAAGCGACGGAAGCGGAGGAGCACCAGTGAATCTCTGGAAATGTTCAGGTTGATGCAGCGGCCGAGCTCGACAAAGACGCAGAGTTCGACGGATGGCGGCGGAGCTCGGGCGCAAGTGGACAGAGGAAGAAGAAGAGGCAAGGGAGAAAATGAGGTGCCCCTCTGCTCTATTTATAGGCCGAAGGGATAAAACGGCAGGCGCGGGAATCGAGGAGCCTAAAAAGTGGATATGGACGATGTTGTCGCCTCGATCTTCGGAGCTTTAATGAATAAAAGATAAAACACAGGTACAAGTATTAAATGCGCAGATGGCATCACGACGGTTTAAAGTGATTTGAGGAGATGACGTCACGCCGGTTTATGAAGCATTTGAAGCCGCGGAAAGGGGATATCTGTACAAGACTTTGAAGATTGACATGAACAGGTTCAAATCAATCTGGGGCCTAATGTCAGGGATATTACTACCAGGTATAAACCACCCAGGAGGGGCCGGTTTATGTTATCAAGATTATTTTACCAAGGACCAGCGGAGCATGAAGTAGAAGATTTCAGCCCAAGAGGTTTAGAGCCCAAGTTTTAGGGCTCATACATTGTAAACCGTCATGTTATGTAACTTGGGATGTAAGATAGAAAGAATAGAGATCGAGGCGGACACGTTTATGAGCCGGCCTCGGGACTCTGTAAACCAGACCGGGCGTCACCTCTTATATAAAGGGACGACCCGGCGACGGTTCGGGACAGAGAACAACAGTTCGAGACACAGGCAAAGCAGATTCGCTCCCTGGTCATCGAAACCCTAGCAATACACACCAAACTAGACGTAGGCTTTTACCTTCATCGAAGGGGCCGAACTAGTATAAAATCCCTATGTCCTTGTCCGCTTTAACCCCTTTAAGCTAACCCGTAGCGATGGCCTCACGACTAAGTCCATTTGCTAGGACATCTGTCGTGACAAAACCACGACAGGGACAATGCTCTAATAATGATGATCATCACACTTATATTGATTTACAACTCGATACTAGAACAAAGTATGACTCTAAATGAATGCCTCCGGCAGTGTACCGGGATGTGCAATGAATCAAGAGTGACATGTATGAAAAATTATGCATGGTGGCTTTGCGACAAATACGATGTCAACTACATGATCATGCATGGCAATATGACAATATGAAGCGTGTCATAATAACGGAACGGTGGAAAGTTGCATGGCAATATATCTCGGAATGGCTATGGAAATGAGATGATAGGTAGGTATGGTGGCTGTTTTGCGGAAGGTATATGGTGGCTATTTTGAGAAAGGTATATAGTGGGTGTATGGTACTAGCGAAAGTTGCGCGGTACAAGAGAGGCTAGCAATGGTGGAAGGGTGAGAGTGCGTATAATCCATGGACTCATCATTAGTCATAAAGAACTCATATACTTATTGCAAAAATTTACGAGTCAACAAAACAAAGCAATCAACGCATGCTCCTAGGGGGGGTGGTAGGAGTTAACCATCGCGCGCCCCCAACCTCCACACAAAGGATGACACTCTACAAATACCTCATGCTCTAACTTCGTCACATAGAGGTTCACCATACGTGCATGCTACGGGAATCACAAACTTTAACACAAGTATTTCTCAAATTCATAATAACTCCACTAGCATGACTCTAATATCACTATCCTCATATCTCAAAACAATCATCAAGTATCAAACTTCTTATCATATTCAATGCACTTTGTATGAAAGTTTTTACTACATTCATCTTGGATGCCTATCATATTAGGACTAGTTTCATAACCAAAGCACATTACCATGCTATTCTAAAAGACTCTCAAAAGGATATAAGTGAAGAATGAGAGATCAACAATTTCTACAAAATAAAATCACCACCGTGCTCTAAAAGATATAAGTGAATCACTAGAGCAAAACTATTTAGCTCAAAAGATATAAGTGAAGCACATAGAGTATTCTAACAAATTCTAGACCATATTTATCTCTCTCAAAAAGGTGTGTCCAGCAAGGATGATTGTGGCAAACTAACAAGCAAAGACTCAAATCATACATGATGCTCCAAGAAAACACATATCATGTGGTGAATAAAAATATAGTCCCGAGTATAGTTACCGATAGATGAAGACGAAAGAGGGGATGCCTTCCCGGGGCATCCCCAAGCTTAGGCTCTTGGTTGTCCTTGAATTTTACCTTGGGGTGCCTTGGGCATCCCCAGGCTTAGGCTCTTGCCACTCTTTGTGCCATAGTCCATCAAAGCCATACTCAAAACTTGAAAACTCCACAACACAAAACATAGCCAAAAATCTCGTGAGCTCTGTTAGTATAAGAAAACAAACCACCACTCAAAGGTACTATAATGAACTCATTCTTTGTTTATATTGGTGTTAAACCTACTGTATTCCCACTTCTCTATGATTCATACTCCCCAATACTACTCATAGATTCATCAAAATAAGCAAACAACACACGAAAAACAGAATCTGTCAAAAACAGAACAGTCTGTAGTAATCTGTAACTTTAGAATACTTCTCTAACTCCAAAAAAATTGAAATAAATTGGTAAATCTGAGGAATTTGTCTATTAATCATCTGCAAAAAGAATCAACTAAAAATCACTCTCCGGTGAAAAAATGGTAGCCAATCTCGTGAGCGCTAAAGTTTTTGTTTTTTTACAGCATGATCGCATAAACATCACACAAGTCTTCCCAAAGGTTCTACTTGGCACAAACACTAATTAAAACACAAAACCACATCTAAACAGAAGCTAGATGCAATATTTATTCCTAAACAGAAGCAAAAACAAAGAAAATAAAATTGGGTTGCCTCCCAACAAGCGCTATCGTTTAACGCCCCTAGCTAGGCATAATGATTTCAATGATGGTCGCATAAAAGATAAGAATTGAAACATAAGGAGAGCATCATGAAGAATATGACTAGCACATTTAAGTCTAATCCACTTCCCATGCATAGGGACTTTGTGAGCAAACAATTTATGGGAACAATAATCAACTAGCATAGGAAAGCCAAACAAGCATAGCTTCAAAACTTCAAGCACATAGAGAGAAAACTTGATATTATTGCAATTCCTATAAGCATATGTTACTCCCTCATAATAGTTTTCAGTGGCATCATGAATGAATTCAACAATATAACCAGCACATAAAGCATTCTTTTCATGATCCCCAAGCATATAAATTTTATAACTCTCTACATAAGTAAATTTCTTCTCAAAGATAGTAGTGGGAGCAAACTCAACAAACTAATTATCATGTGAGGCATAATCCAATTTAAAATTCAAATCATGATGACAAGTTTCATGGTTATCATTATTCTTAATAGCATACAATTCATCACAATAATCATCATAGATAGCAACTTTCTTCTCATAATCAATTGGAACCTCTTCCGAAATAGTGGATACATCAGTAAATAAAGTCATGACCTCTCCAAATCCACTTTCATCAATATAATCATCATAAATGGGAGGCATGCTTTCATCATAATAAATTTGCGCATCAAAACTTGGGGGACTAAAAATATCATCTTCGTCAAACATAGCTTCCCCAAGCTTGTGGCTTTGCATATCATTAGCATCATGGGTATTCAAAGAATTCATACTAACAACATTGGAATCATGCTCATCATTCACATATTTTATGCCAAGCATTCTATGTAATTCTTCTTCCAGTACTTGAGCACAATTTTCCTTCCCATCATTTTCATGAAAGATATTAAAAAGATGAAGCATATGAGGTAACCTTAATTCCTTTTTTTTGTAGTTTTCTTTTATAAACTAGACTAGTGATAAAACAAGAAACAAAAAGATTCGATTGCAAGATCTAAAGATATACCTTCAAGCACTAACCTCCCCGGCAACGGCGCCAGAAAAGAGCTTGATGTCTACTACACAACCTTCTTCTTGTAGACGTTGTTGGGCCTCCAAGTGCAGAGGTTTGTAGGACAGTAGCAAATTTCCCTCAAGTGGATGACCAAAGGTTTATCAATCCGTGGGAGGCGTAGGATGGAGATGGTCTCTCTCAAACAACCATGCAACCAAATAACAAAGAGTCTCTTGTGTCCCCAACACACCCAATACAATGGTAAATTGTATAGGCGCACTAGTTCGGCGAAGAGATGGTGATACAAGTGCAATATGGATGGTAGATATAGGTTTTTGTAATCTGAAAATATAAAAACAGCAAGGTAACTAAAGATAAAAGTGAGCATAAACGGTGTTGCAATGATAGGAAACAAGGCCTATGGTTCACACTTTCACTAGTGGAAGTTCTCTCAACAATAATAACATACTTAGATCATATAACTATCCCTCAACATGCAACAAAGAGTCACTCCAAAGTCACTAATAGCAGAGAACTAACGAAGAGATTATGGTAGGGTACGAAACCACCTCAAAGTTATTCTTTCTGATCGATCTATTCAAGAATCCATAGTAAAATAACACGAAGCTATTCTTTCCGTTCAATCTATCATAGAGTTCGTACTAGAATAACACCTTAAGATACAAATCAACCAAAACCCTAATGGCACCTAGATACTCTATTGTCACCTCAAGTATCCGTGGGTATGATTATACAATATGCATCACACAATCTCAGATTCATCTATTCAACCAACACAAAGTACTTCAAAGAGTGCCCCAAAGTTTCTACCGAAAAGTCAAGACGAAAACGTGTGCCAACCCCTATGCATAGATTCCAAAGGTCACGGAACCCGCAAGTTGATCACCAAAACATACATCAAGTGAATCGAAAGAATACCCCATTGTCACCACAGGTATCCCACGCAAGACATACATAAAGTGTTCTCAAATCCTTAAAGACTCAATCCGATAAGATAACTTCAAAGGGAAAACTCAATCCATTACAAGAGAGTAGAGGGGGAGAAGCATCATAAGATCCAACTATAATAGCAAAGTTCGCGATACATCAAGATCGTGCCATCTCAAGAACACGAGAGAGAGAGATCAAACACATAGCTACTGGTACATACCCTCAGCCCCGAGGGTGAACTACTCTCTCCTCGTCATGGAGAGCGCCAGGATGATGAAGATGGCCACCGGAGAGGGATTCCCCCCTCCGGCAGGGTGCCAGAACGGGTCTAGATTGGTTTTCGGTGGCAACAGAGGCTTTCGGCGGCGGAACTCCCGATCTAGATTACTTTCCAGAGGTTTCAGTATATATAGGAGGTGTTGGAGTCGGGGGCAAGTAAAGGGGGTCTCCGGGCTGTCCACGAGGCAGGGGGCGCGCCCAGGGAGGGGGTGATACGTCTCCAACGTATCTACTTTTCCAAACCCTTTTGCCCTTGTTTTGGGCTCTAACTTGCATGATTTGAATGGAACTAACCCGGACTGACGCTGTTTTCAGCAGAATTGGCATGGTGTTGTTTTTGTGCAGAAATAAAAAGTTCTCGGAATGGCCTGAAACTCCACGGAGAATTATTTTGGAAAATATAAAAAATACCTGCAAGAAGATCCAGACCAGGGGGCCCACACCCTGTCCACAAGGGTGGGGGCGCCCCCTACCTCGTGGGCCCCCTGGTGCTCCACCGACGTATCCCCAGATCCTATATATTCACTTTCGGGGAGAAAAAAAATCAGAGAGGAAGAATTATCGTGTTTTACTGTACAGAGCCGCCGCCAAGCCCTAATCTCTCTCGGGAGGGCTGATCTGGTGTCCGTTCGGGGCTCCGGAGAGTGGAGATTGTCGCCATTGTCATCATCAACCTTCCTCCATCACCAATTCCATGATGCTCACCGCCGTGTGTGAGTAATTCCATCGTAGGCTTGCTGGACGGTGATGGGTTGGATGGGATATATCATGTAATCGAGTTAGTTTTGTTAGGGTTTGATCACTATGTTCTGAGATTGATGTTGCTATGACTTTGGTATGCTTAATGCTTGTCACTAGGGCCCGAGTGCCATGATTTCAGATCTGAACCTATTATGTTTTCATGAATATATGTGTGTTCTTGATCCTATCTTGCAAGTCTATAGTCACCTACTATGTGTTATGATCCGGCAACCCCGAAGTGACAATAATCAGACCACTCCCGGTGATGACCGTAGTTTGAGGAGTTCATGTATTCACTATGTGTTAATGCTTTGGTCCGGTACTCTATTAAAGGGGGCCTTAATATCCATTAGTTTCCAATAGGACCCCACTGCCATGGGAGGGTAGGACAAAAGATGTCATGCAAGTTCTGTTCCATAAGCACGTATGACTATATTCGGAATACATGCCTACATTGCATTGATGAACTGGAGCTAGTTCTGTGTCGCCCTAGGTTATAACTTCTACATGATGAATTGCATCCGACATAATTTCCCATCACCGATCCAATGCCTACGAGCTTTTCACATATTGCTAGTTGCTTATTTACTTTTCCGCTGCTACTATTACAAAAACACTAACGTTACTTTTATTGCCGCTACTGCCACTATCATATTACTTTGCTACTAAACTATCTTGCTGCAGATACTAAGTTTCCAGGTGTGGTTGAATTGACAACTCAGCTGCTAATACTTAAGAGTATTCTTTGGCTCCCCTTGTGTCGAATCAATAAATTTGGGTTGAATACTTTACCCTAGAAAACTGTTAAGATCCCCTACACTTGTGGGTTATCAAGAGTATTTTCTCGCACCGTTGCTGGGGAGCATAGCTCTATTCTTTAAGTCACTTGGGATTTGTATCTGTTGATCACTATGAAGAACTTGAAGGACTCAAAAACCAAGATCTTACCCTCAACTACGAGGGGAGGTATGGAACTGCCATCTAGCTCTGCACTTGATTCACCCTCTGTTATGGGTAAATTTGTGGCACCTACCCATGATATTGAATCTGATATGTCGTATGTTCTTGATGATGCCACTTCTGCTATGTATGATGAAACTACTTCTATGCTTACTGTGCCACTAGGTGAATTTTTAGATGAACAAATTGCTAAGGTTAGGGAGAATGCAAATATTGAAACTGATGATATTTATGAAAGTGATGATGAAGCTTCTCCCAATAAATATGAATTGCCTATTGTTCACGAGAGTTATGTTATGCATGAAGAAACTGCTAGAGACTTTCTTGCTTGCAACGATAGATATGATCTTAAGAAGTTATTAGCTAAGCTGAAAGAAAAGTCCTTGAATGGTAGAATGAAACATGACCCTGCTTTTGCTAGTTCACCTATCTGTGTTACTAATAAGGATCATGAATTCTCCGTTGATCCTGAGTTAATTACTTTGGTTGAATATGATCCTTTCCATGGTTATGAATCTGAAACTGTTGTGGCACGTCTTACTAAGTTGAATGATATAGCCATCCTGTTTACCAACGATGAAAATATTCGTTATTACTATATCCTAAAGTTATTTCCTTTCTCGTTAAAGGGTGATGCTAAGACTTGGTTTAATTCTCTTGATCCTGGTTGTGTGCGTAGTCCCCAGGATATGATGTACTACTTTCTGCTAAATACTCTCCTGCTCATAAGAAACAAGCTGCCTTATGGGAAATATATAACTTTGTGCAAATTGAAGAAGAGAGTCTCCCACAAGCTTGGGGGAGGCTTCTCCAATTACTTAATGCTTTGCCTGATCATCCTCTTGAGATGCATGATATACTTGATGTCTTTTATAATGGACTAACCGATGCTTCCAGAGACCACCTAGATAGTTGTGTTGGTTGTGTTTTCAGGGAAAGAACAGTTGATCAAGCTGAATTACTATTGAACAATATGGTGGCCAATGAAAATAATTGGACACTTCCTAAACCAGCCCCTAAGCCAACTCCGAAGAAAAGAGGTGTTCTATTTCTCAGTCCTGAAGATATGCAAGAGGCAAAGAAATCTATGAAAGAAAAAGGTATTAAAGCTGAAGATGTTAAGAATTTACCACCTATTGAAGAAATACATTGTCTTGATAACCCGACACATGTAGTAAAGGTAAATTCTCTTTATAGGTTTGATGAAGGTGATATTCCTTGTTATAAGTCTGCTAGCCAATGCTTAGATGAGTTTGACAATTTCATTGTGAAACAAGAAAACTTCAATGCTTATGTTGGTAGACAATTACAACACAATGCTTATATGACTGAACGCTTGAGTTATTATCTGTCTAGAGCTAAAGGTGAACTGAAACTCATTAGTAAACATGCTTCCATGGTTACCACTCAAGTAGAACAAGTACTTAAGGCTCAGAATGATTTGCTCAATGAATTGAATAGTAAGAATAATGACTATGTTGTTAGAGTTGCTACTAGAGGTGGTAAAATGACTCAGGAACCTCTGTATCCTGAAGGCCACCCTAAGAGGATTGAGCAAGATTCTCAGAGAGCTAATTTAGATGCACCTAGTTCTTCTAAGAAGAAGAAAAAGAAAAATGATAGGACTTTGCATGCTTCTAGTGAACCTGTAGCTGACACACCTGAGAATCCCAATGATATATCTGTTTCTGATGCTGAGACATAATCTGGTAATGAACATGAGCCTAGTGATAATATTAATGATGATGTTCATGATGATGCTCAACCTAGCAATGATAATGATGTAGAGATTGAACCTGCTTTTGATCTTGATAACCCACAATCAAAGAATCAACGTTATGATAAGAGAGCCTTTGTTGCTAGGAAGCACGGAAGGGAAAGAGAACCATGGGTTCAGAAACCATGCCTTTTCCTCTGAAACCATGCAAGCAAAAGGATGATGAGGATTTTGAGCGCTTTGCTGAAATGATTAGACCTATCTTCTTGCGCATGCGTTTAACTAATGTGCTTAAAACAAATCCTTATGCTAAGTATATTAAAGATATTATTACCAACAAAAGAAAGATACCTGAAGTAGAAATTTCCACCATGCTTGCAAATTACACTTTTAAGGGTGGAATACCTAAGAAACTAGGAGATCCAGGAGTACCTACTATACCTTGCTCCATTAAGAAAAACTATGTTAAAACTGCTTTATGTGATCTTGGAGCCGGTGTTAGTGTTATGCCTCTCTCTTTATATCATAGACTCGACTTGAGTAAGTTGACACCTACTGAAATATCTTTGCAAATGGCTGATAAATCAACTGCTATACCTGTCGGTATTTGTGAGGATGTGCCTGTTGTAGTTGCAAATGTTACTATTCTAACGGACTTTGTTATACTTGATATTCCCGAGGATGATAGTATGTCTATTATCCTTGGTAGACCCTTTTTGAATACTGCAGGGGTTGTTATTGATTGCAACAAAGGCAATGTCACTTTTCATGTCAATTCTAATGAGCATACGGTACACTTTCCGAGGAAACAACCTCAGGTCCATAGTATCAATTATATTGGAAAAATTTCAACTATTACTATTGGAGGTTTTGAATTTCCTCTTCCTACTATCAAGAATACATATGACATCCTTATTGTTGGGGATATACATATCCCCATTGAGGTAACCTAGTGTTATTCGAAAATTCTCCGGTTTCATTTTATTCGAAAAGAGTTTATTAACAAGACCTGATCAACCTTGTTAATGGATTCCTTTTGATGAGCATGGGATAGGTGAATCTAGATAGCACAACCTTTTGTACCCTCCTTTTACTTTCTGTTAATTAGGATAAATAAAGAAAAAATAGTATTTCCTGTCTATTTCCAGACTTATCCGTGCAATAAAAAAATACCCCGAAAATAAAAGTTCTCCAAATGCCATGAAAATGAAATATGATTTTTTCTAGAATAATTGAGAAAATATGGCACAGAACACACAGCGAGGGGAGCCAGCACCTGGCCAGGGCACGCCCTCCTTCCTCGTGGGCCCCACGTGCCCCCCTCCACTTATTCCTGCACCCACACTCTTCTTCTTCCTCCCAAAAAAATCACCAACCAGCTCAAACCCGAGTTCTACCTCATCTTGCTGCCATTTTCGATCTCCTTGCTCAAAGCACCATTCGCCACACCGTTTGGGGAGATTGTTCCTTGGTATGTGACTCCTCCATTGGTCCAATTAGTTTTTTGTTCTAGTGCTCTATTTATTGCAAATTTATGCTGCTATGGTGACCTTGTTCTTGAGCTTGCATGTCAAATTTTCTTGGTCGCAAGTAGTTCTAATGCATGTATAGACTCTAGGAACTAGTAGGAGTTATTGCTATCATTCTTGTTGAGTTTGGTTAACTTTTATTTTGAGTTACTAAAAATTTCAGGAAATTTCAGAAAAATGCATAGGAAAAACTTCCAAGATGGCTCTTCAAGGAAGCAAGAACCGAGGCTCGCGTTCCGTGAGCCGGACGATGAACTACCGAGGGATGCTGACCTGCGGTCTTGTGAATGGCCGTCAGATGACTTTATTGGTCAGGTTGGCATCAAGGATGAATTTTACGGAGATGTGCATAACGCTGACCTCGAGGGCTTCATACAAGATAAGTGCCCTCAAATCGTGGCTTAACTGATAGCTTTGTGAGAAGGTTTAAATTTTCATCTTCACGTAATTCTCACACTGTCCTGTTTGACCTGTATGATAAATCTTATACCATGGACTTAGAGGATTTTAATGATGCTTGTAAGCTCCCACAGTGGGGCAGTATGGGTGATCCTCGCAAATCTGAATTTAGAGAGTTTCTTGCTAGTATCACTATGGGGGAATCTAGAGAAATCACACATGCTACTATAGGGAGCATCCATTTTCCTGCTATCCATTATTTTGCTCTCTTTATCAGTAGATGCATAAATGGTAAAGATGAAGCTTGTCACATGTGTGTCCCAGATCTTAGTGTTCTCAGGAGTGTTGTACTAGGTGATAGACAATATAACTTGGGAGCCATTGTTGCACGTAGGCTACACCATAATGGTATGAATGGAGATTTATTTGGTGGGATTTTTGCCACTCGCATAGCCCGCCGTCTTGGTGTGCATGTGCACGAGAATGATGAACCTTTACCACCTGCTCATTTGGATTGCCATGCTATGACTAGTCACCGTTTTATAGAGAGGGATGATCAATCCCTCAAATATCAACTAATCTTTAACAGGCAGCATGCCATCCCTATTGTTCTTCCTGCCCCTACTTTGTTTGACTTTCAGGCAAAAGGGAGATACACTATAACTTTGGAGGAGGCAAATGCGTATTATAATATGACAGAAGCAGCCCGCCTTCGAGCGGCAGCTCAGCATACAGTAGTTGCTGCATCTCAGTACAACCCCAACTACGACTTTGGATATCCGTGAAGCCAATACTGGCCATAGACCAACTTAGGCCAAAAGCCTAAGCTTGGGGGAGTATGTGTTTCTCACCGACTTTACATTCATGTTCACACACTCATTCTAGTTGTCGGTGCTCACACTCTTTCATTGTACTATCCATGTTTAGTTTCAATTCTTTTTCTTAGTCTTTTTCTCGTGTGCTAGAAAAAACCTTAAGAAAAACAAAAAAATATTAGTTGTAGCTTCTAGCTAGTTTACTTTCCTTGCTTGTAGTAGTAGTAATTAAAAGAAAACCCAAAAAGATTCCCCGTTCTTCTTTTGCTTGTTGGGAGCTTTCCCGTGTAAATAGTTTCTTTTCTTCTCTTTGGGGGTTAAGAGTAGAAGACCATGATTGAAAATGCTTAGTGGCTCTCATATGATTTATTGTTGATTTAACCTTGAGCCATATTACCTTGTCTTCTCTCTTCTATTAAATGTCTGCATATTCCAGCTTAGTCCAATGCACGTGCACTATTATTATTATTCACACCGTTCGGTCGTGCGAGTAAAAGGCAATAAGGATGATATATGATGAACTAATTGAGATGAGAAAAGCTGGTATGAACTCGACCTCTCTTGTTTTTGTAAATATGATAGTTCATCGTTCCTGATTCAGCTTGTTATGAATCAAACATGCTTGCAATGACAATTAGAGATCATAGCTGCTTATGCCATGCTTAATTATGAACTCGACCTCTCTTGTTTTTGTAAATATGATAGTTCATCATTCCCGATTCAGCTTGTTATGAATGAAACATGCTTGCAATGACAATTAGAGATCATAGCTGCCTATGCCATGCTTAATTAGCTGAGAGTTTATAATGGTCTATCTTGCGTGCCAGCATGATATTAAAATGGTTGTGATGTGGTATGATGGGGTGGTATCCTCCTTTGAACGATTCAAGTGGTCTGACTTCGCACATGTTCACGCATGTAGTTGAAACAAATCAACATAGCCTCCACGATATTTATGTTCATGGTGATTTATATCCTACTCATGCTTGCATTCATTGTTGATTAATTTTAATGCATGTTCATGACCGTTGTTGCTCTCTAGCTGGTCGCTTCCCAGTCTCTTTCTAGCCTTCACCTGTACTAAGCGGGAATACTGCTTGTGCATCTACTTCCATAAACCCCAAAGTTATTCCAATGAGTCCACCATACCTTCCTATATGCGGTATTTACCTGCCGTTCCAAGTAAATTTGTATGTGCCAAACTCTAAACCTTCAAATGAAATTCTGTTTTGTATGCTCGAACAACTCATGTATCAACTAGGGATGTCTATATCTTCCATGCTAGGTGGGTTATTCTCACGATGAGTGGACTCCGCTCATCATTCATGAGAAAATGGCTGGTAGCCGGAATGCCCAGTCCCATGCTCAAGATCATAATAATTAAACAAAACTCCCCCAGGGCTGTTGCTTGTTTGGACGGTACCCCGTGGATTCGGATGGCCGTGGAGTGTGCTTGTTGGTGGTTGGGGGAGTATAAACTTTACCATTCTGTTTGGGAACGGCCTATAATGTGTGTAGCATGGGAGATATCGAGATTCTTGGTTGTTATGTTGACAATGAAAGTATACCGCTCAAAATGCTATTCATCTCTATTTAAAACTCGAGCTCTGGCACGTCTACAAATCCCTGCTTCCCTCTGCGAAGGGCCTATCTATTTACTTTTATGCAGAGTCATCATCCTCTTATCAAAGAGCACCAGTAGGAGAGCACCTCTGTCATTTGCATGTATTACTATTAATTTGCATTGAGTATGATCATGATTGGATCTCTTTTACCATGAATTACAATGTCAAGTCAGTCCTTGATCCTTAAAGGTGCTCTACATTTATGTTTTGCGGTCTCAGAAAGGGCTAGCGAGATACCATCTTGTTATATCGTATCATGATTGTTTTGAGAAAGTGTTGTCATCCGAGGTTTATTATTATTGCTCGCTAGTTGATTATTCCATTGATATGAGTAGACTTGAGACCTGAAAGTTATTGTGAATGTGGTTAGTTCATGATCTTGCTGAAAACCTGAATGCTGGCTTACATATTTACAACAACAAGAGCAAACAGAGTTTGCCAAAGTTTTTCTTTATCACTTTCAGTTTATCAACTGAATTGCTTGAGGACAAGCAAAGGTTTAAGCAACTTTTCCAAACCCTTTTGCCCTTGTTTTGGACTCTAACTTGCATGATTTGAATAGAACTAACCCGGACTGGCGCTGTTTTCAACAGAATTGCCATGGTGTTGTTTTTGTGCAGAAATAAAAAGTTCTCGGAATGACCTGAAACTCCATGGAGCATTATTTTGGAAAATATAAAAAATACCTGCAAGAAGATCCAGACCAGGGGGCCCACACCCTGTCCACGAGGGTGGGGGCGCGCCCCCCTAGGGCGCGCCCCCTGCCTCGTGGGCCCCCTGGTGCTCCACCGACGTATCCCCAGATCCTATATATTCACTTTCGGAGAGAAAAAACTCAGAGAGGAAGAATTATCGCGTTTTATGATACAGAGCCGCCGCCAAGCCCTAATCTCTCTCGGGGGGCTGATCTGGAGTCCGTTCGGGGCTCCGGAGAGTGGAGATCGTGGCCATCGTCATCATCAACCATCCTCCATCACCAATTCCATGATGCTCACCACCGTGCGTGAGTAATTCCATCGTAGGCTTGCTGGACGGTGATGGGTTGGATGGGATCTATCATGTAATCGAGTTAGTTTTGTTAGGGTTTGATCACTATGTTCTGAGATTGATGTTACTATGACTTTGCTATGCTTAATGCTTGTCACTAGGGCCCGAGTGCCATGATTTCAGATCTGAACCTATTATGTTTTCATGAATATATGTGTGTTCTTGATCCTATCTTGCAAGTCTATAGTCACCTACTATGTGTTATGATCCGGCAACCCCGAAGTGACAATAATCGGGACCACTCCCGATGATGACCGTAGTTTGAGGAGTTCATGTATTCACTGTGTGTTAATGCTTTGGTCCGGTACTCTATTAAAAGGAGGCCTTAATATCCCTTAGTTTCCAATAGGACCCCGCTGCCACGGGAGGGTAGGACAAAAGATGTCATGCAAGTTCTTCTCCATAAGCATGCATGACTATATTCGGAATACATGCCTACATTGCATTGATTAACTGGAGCTAGTTCTGTGTCACCCTAGGTTATAACTTCTACATGATGAATTGCATCCGACATAATTTTCCATCACCGATCCAATGCCTACAAGCTTTTCACATATTGCTTGTTGTTTATTTACTTTTCCGCTGCTACTATTACAAAAACTACAAAAACACTACCGTTACTTTTATTGCCACTACTGCCACTATCATATTACTTTGCTACTAAACTATCTTGCTGCAGATACTAAGTTTCCAGGTGTGGTTGAATTGACAACTCAGCTGCTAATACTTAAGAGTATTCTTTGGCTCCCCTTGTGTCAAATCAATAAATTTGGGTTGAATACTTTACCCTCGAAAACTGTTGCGATCCCCTACACTTGTGGGTTATCAGGGGCGCCCCCTACCCTCGTGGGCAGCCCGTGGATCTTCTGGTCCCCCTCCGGCACTTCCTGGGCTTCTTCTGGTCCAAAAATAACCTCCGTTGAGTTTCAGGTCAATTGGGCTCCGTTTGATATTCCTTTTCTGTAAAACTCAAAAACAAGGAAAAACAGAAACTGGCACTGGGCTCTGGGTTAATAGGTTAGTCCCAAAAATCATATATAAAAGTGTATATAAAAGCCCATAAAACATCCTAGAAGGATAATATAATAGCATGGAACAATCAAAAATTATAGATACGTTGGAGACGTATCATGTGCCTTGCTATAAGTTTAGCAAGGGGGTACCAAAGTAATCCAGGAGTGGATCACTGGACAGCGGTCAAGAACATCCTGAAGTACTTATAAAGGACAAAGGATATGTTTCTCGTTTATGGAGGTGAAAAAGAGCTCATCGTAAACGGCTACGTCGATTCAAGCTTTGACACTGATCCGGATTACACTAAGTCACAAACCGGATATGTATCTTTATTGAATGGTGGAGCTGTCAGTTGGTGCAGTTTCAAGCAGAGCGTTGTGGCGGGATCTACGTGTGAAGCGGAGTACATAGCTTCTTCGGAAGTAGCAAATGAAGTAGTCTGGATGAAGGAGTTCATATTCGATCTAGGTGTAATACCTAGTGCATCGGGTCCAATGAAAATCTTTTGTGACAACACTGGAGCAATAGCCTTGGTGAAGGAATCCAGGTTTCACAAGAGAACCAAGCACATCAAGAGACACTTCAATTCCATCCGCGATTAAGTCAAGGAGGGAGATACAGAAATTTGCAAGTGGGAGACTGAAGGAAATATGCCCTAGAGGCAATAATAAAGTTGTTATTTGTATTTCCTTATATCATGATAAATGTTTATTATTCATGCTAGAAATATATTAACCGAAAACTTAGTACATGTGTGAATACAGAGACAAAACAGAGTGTCCCTAGTATGCCTCTACTAGACTAGCTCACTGATCAAAGATGGTTATGTTTCCCAATCACAGACATGAGTTGTCATTTGATCAATGGGATCACATCATTAGGAAAATGATGTGATGGACAAGACCCATCCGTTAGCTTAGCAACTTGATCGTTTAGTTTTACTGCTATTGCTTTCATCATGACTTATACATGTTCCTATGACTATGAAATTATGCAACTCCCGAATACCGGAGGAACACCTTGTGTGCTATCAAACATCACAACGTAACTGTGTGATTATAAAGATGCTCTACAGGTGTCTTCGAAGGTGTTTGTGGTGTTGGCATAGATCGAGAATAGGATTTGTCACTCCGAGTGTCGGAGAGCTATTCTGGGCCCTCTCGGTAATACACATCATAATAAGCCTTGCAAGCAAACGACTAATGATTTAGTCACAAGATGATGTATTATGGAACGAGTAAAGAGACTTGCTGGTAACGAGATTGAACTAGGTATGATGATACCGACGATCGAATCTCGGGCAAGTAACATATCGATGACAAAGGGAACAAAGTATGATGATACCGACTGATAAAGATCTTCGTAGAATATGTAGGAACCAATATGAGCATCCAGGTTCCTCTATTGGTTATTGACCGGGGATGAGTCTCAGTCAAGTCTACATAGTTCTCGAACCCGTAGGGTCCGCACGCTTAACATTCGATGACGATCGGTATTATGAGTTTATATGTTTTGATGTACCGAAGATAGTTCGGAGTCCCGGATGTGATCATGGACATGACGAGGAGTCTCGAAATGGTCGAGACATAAATATTGATACATTGGACGACTATATTCGGACACCGGATGAGTTCCGGGGGTCACCGGATATTTATCGGAGTGCTGGGGGGTTATCGGAAACACCGGGGGATATAATGGGCCAACATGGGCCTTGTGGGAGAGAGAGAGGAGAGGGCCTAGGGCTGGCCGCGCGCCTCCCCCCTTGGGAGTCCTAATTGTACAAGCAGAGGGGCGACGCCCCCTCTTTCCTCCCTCTCTCTTCTCCTTCCTTTCCCCCTCCTAGTAGGACTAGGAAAGGGGAATCCTAGTCCTACTAGGAGGAGGAATCCTCCTCTCCTTTGGCGCGCCCAAGGGCCGGCCGGCCTCCCCCCTTGCTCGTTTATATACGGGGGCAGGGGCACCCTAGAACCCACAAGTAAACATTGTTTTAGCCGTGTGCGGTGCCCCCCCTCCACAGAAACACACCTCGGTCATATCGTTGCAGTGCTTAGGCGAAGCCCTGTGCCGGTAACTTCATCATCATCGTCACCACACCGTCGTGCTGACAAAACTCTCCCGTGACGCTCAACTGGATCAAGAGCTCATGGGACGTCGTCGAGCCGAACGTGTGCTGAACGCGGAGGTGCCGTACGTTCGGTGCTTGGATCGGTTGGATCGCGAAGACGTTCGACTACATCAAGCGCGTCACTAGACGCTTCCGCTTTCGGTCTACGAGGATACGTAGACACACTCTCCCCTCTCGGTGCTATGCTTCTAGTAGATAGATCTTGCGTGATCGTAGGATTTTTTTTTGAAATACTATGTTCCCCAACAGGATTTGTTGGCGATAAATTCACATGGCATGGGGGTTTAATCAGAGAAATGCTTGATAGGGGCATTAACAAATGATGGTTGGAAACTAACGTTCCTTAGTGCAATACTATAACCTCTAGATTATTGCCATTCTTATTATAGACTTACACTAATGATTTTAGAGGAAGAATTGGCCCATGACACAGGAGGGCCGGCAGTTATTCATTTTGAGGCCTGGTGGCTGAGAGGGGACAAGTTCTGATACGTAGCTGAGGAAGCATTACATGCCTAAAACCTATGGTTCAAAATACATATTTGAAAGGAAGGTTAGCGCTCATTCACGAACACCCACATAATTGGGATAAAACAATACTTAAAAATCAGCAAAGAAACTGAAGAAGGTCCAGAGAGATCTTGAAAGGGTTATGCGATATGTGCTATCACATGAAAATATTAACCGCCAGAAGAAGTTAGGATAGGAGGCCAAAAGACTGTTAGAGTTTGAGGAGATTCATTGAGCCCAGAGAAGCCAAATAACTTGGCTCAATTTTGGTGACAAGAATACCTCACACTTTCATAATTTTGGTTCAGCATGTAGGCAAAGGAACCAAATTAAGAGATTAGTGGACGACCAGGGAGTTTGTCATGAAGGTATGACATATTTAAATCCATTAATATTTTACTAGCAACGGGAGAGAAAACATAACACACACTCTTAACCCAACAACCATCACTCAAGACCACAATATGTCCATCTCCTTTATTTTTGCGAGGCATCATATTTGTGTTGCCGCTTATCCTCCTTCTTGCCCTCGCCGGTGATGGCCTCGATGTTCACACAAAACCAAAAAAACGTGTTTGAATATGTTTAATCCTAAGGTGTCTCTCTCTCCTCTCTCCCTCCCTCCCTCCCTCTCTCTCTCGCTTTATCTCACTCTCGCGATGAGAAATCTGTTGTTTTCCCCTGCGACATTTTTCAGAGGTATGCATGTGTAGTTATCGATGTTTTCTTTTCTCTATATTGTTATAGTGGGGGTGTTTATTTGCAATCCGGGTCGCCGCCGGTACGAAAGGAAAACGAATCTTACGCTATAAATTATAAGTTTGCTCCCAAAACTATATTTTAAAATATTTAACAGGTAAAATTAACATCATATTTAGACTCCACATATTTTTCTAATAAAATTTCATATATAATATGTTAAAATCGAAGTTACGGTTTAAAAGATACGGATAATTTACAAAATCATTTGTTTGACTTAAATATATTCCAAAACAATATTTAAAAATACTTAACAGGTGAAAATAATCTCATATTCATATTCTACAAATTTTTCTAATCAAATTTCATATATAACATGTTCAAATCGGAGTTACGGTTTAAAAGATATGGATGATTTAAGAAAACACTGTTTGACTTAAATAAGATCCGCGGATGAATTACTTAAAACATCAGGGGGGGTTTCGGAAAATGTAAAATAACGGTTCGGGTGTGACTTTAATCCGGACTGCGGGTTGATTTCAACAAAACACAGGGACTTTTGTGTAAAATATGAAAAAACGATTCGTTTTAACTTAAAACAGGACTGCGGGTTGAATTCGCTGAAACAGAGGGACTTTTCTAGAAAATGCCATGACGGACGAAAGAAACCCAATTTACTTTATTATTAGGTAAAGATTATTTTGATGGGATATTCACCACAAAATTGATGAACCATATCACACAGTTATTGAGAAAGTTGTCCCTCGGGTAAGACAAGAGATGAACGAGGGTGTTTTGAAGTCCTAGACTCCTGAGGAGGTAAAGAAGGGGTTATGCTCTATTGGTGATTTGAAAACTCGAGATAAGTTCATATAATGTGTTATATAAGGCGATCTCTGAAATGACAGCTTTTCGGTCGAAAGTTAATCTTGACGAAGTTATTTCTCGTGTCAAAAGTGCCTTTATTCCCGGTTGCCTCATCACTCAGAGTATTATATTGGCCTATGAATGCTTACACACAATAAAAGAATAAGAAAAAATAAATTAAAGGTCGAATATTGTGCGGTTAAGTTGGATATGCATAAAGCTTACGATCATGTTGAATGTAGGTTCTTGAAAAGAATGATGATTAAATTGGGTTTCCACAGATATATTATTGATATTTGTGATGGCTTGTGTTTCTTCTGTAAATACAAGGTGAGATATAATCAACAAGAAGGCATTGTCCCAACCCGGGGGCTCTGTTAGGGGGACTCCTTGTCACCATATTTATTTCTTATGTGTGCAGAGGAGTCCGTAAGGAGAGATCTGATCATATTTTTCCCATGTGCTTTCATCCGGTGGTACTCATAACACGAATATGTGGCATCCCATAGGCAAGCATTCTCATAGAAATTATGCACTTTTGGTAGCAATCAAACCCAATGTTTCCAACAACATCCTTATTTAACTTTAAGTAATCATCATATGCCCTTAGAGCATCTCTAGCAGACCCCCTATTCTGCGAAACTTTAAACGCCACTACTAGGAAAAGGCCTACTAATGGCGCACCTAATTTGGCCATTAATGGCGCATTAGTGGTGCGCCATTAGTGCCACGCCATTAATATATTTTACTAATGGCGCACCTCAGATACGCCATTAGTATATACATCAATGCGCCATTAGTATGCCTCCCAGGGGGCCATGTATACCTAGGTGCTTTGGCATACTAATGGTGCACAACAACAAGTTGTGCCATTAGTAACTTCGGCATAGTAAGGCGCACTGTTTAATGATGCGCCATTAGTATCCTTTGGCATACTAATGGCGCACTGTGATGTGATGCGCCATTAGTATGAATATTAGGTTTTTTTTTATATTTTTATTTTCTGTTTTTTGCACAGGTTACAAAATGTATAATTGGACAGAATGTAGACAGCACACATCAACAACAGATTCATCGAATACAATAGAATATTAGTCTCTGAATACAATTCATCATATTAGTCTCCGAATACAATTCATCATATTAGTCTCCGAATTGAAAAGACCGAACAAAGATAGAACATTATATTACAAGTCTCGAGACCGCGAGTAGCGAGTTTGTCTTCATATTACAAGTCGATATCGATCATCTAAACTACCATCACATAGAAGAGAGCTGTGGTCATCACGATGAGCATCATCAAGATGAAACTCGTCTTCATCCGGTTCCTCCAACGCTCCCTCCCCTCTCCCGCTAGATAGCGGGCGTATCTAGATTCGGCCTCGGCCCTAGTGGTGTACCCTTTGTAACTGTTACCGCTGAATCGGTGAACCTGTCTCCGACACTCCTCCCAGTCGTCGTAGACTCCGGGAACCTTACCCTTGTACACGACATACGACAGCATCGCTATGCACTAGCCAAACGAAACGTTAGTACCAATTCACAGACAATACATAAGCAATATATAAGTATGCAACAGAACGATTGGAAGAGAAAAGCAAGACATTAATAGCATCGATTACATCTAAGTTGAACGACTCTCGAAACCAAAGAGACATACTACAAGTTCATTAAAGTTTAATTACAACATGAGCCAATCGATGTTTCAGAACTAGACACAGCATCACTGCTTTTGACTCGACTCAAGGGACCGGAGCGTGGATGAAGCCGCCGTCTATCGTGGGAGTCATGAAATCACGGGCGTTGTCAGCCTGCATTTGTAGCATTGTGTCGATGTCACCGTTGGACGGTTGATTTCTGAGGTAGAACTGCCCCGAGGTACGAAGGACATCTTGATGGATGATTTCCGCAAACTCCGACTGGATGCGAAAGAATTCTTGTCTGATGTCCGCGTCCTGGATTGCCGACACGCTCGCGACCCAATCTTTGAGTTTACTCGGTAGCAGAAGTTGATGATGGTCCCGTACGATCGCCCGCATGTGATGGATGGCGTAGTAGGCACCCTTCTGACCGCCAGGCGGCTGCTTGACGCAGCAGAACGTCGTATTGTGGGAGAACACGTGCTTGCCGTACTTACGAATAGGCCTGGTGAAGGTGCCTCCAGATTTGGCGTAGCCGGGGAGAACATCATCAAGAACCTTCTTGACATTTGTGTAGTCTACGTTCGACTGACGGTCCGGGTCGAAATACGTGGCCATGGAATATTTGGGGCTTAGGAGGATGAGCGTGCAATGTGTGTCACTGCAGAAAACACGGAATGTTAAAAGAAAAACGATCGAAATCTAAGAATTCATATGTTACGGGGCGGTTGAGGGGAGGACTTACTCGGGAAAGTAAGGCACGAGGAAGTTATCCTTATCTCGGTTTGCCAGAATGACGCCTTCGAGGTAAGAACTCGCGACTTGCCGGTCCCCAGCGCTGCCCAAGATCTTGGCACGCATGTACAAGGGGTCGACTATCACGATGTCCGGGGTCTTGTCGCGAATGATCCGCATCTCCATACTCAGCGAAAATAGCCGAACGAAGGTGTAGTGCAGCAGATGAAGGTTCAACATAGCGTGGATGTCATCAAACCATAGGACGATCGTACCCCCGATGGAGTTATCCACAAAGCCCTTGCCCTCTGGCACCTTGGCGGCGAAAACCGGGTATGCCACATCCTTCTCTCTGAGACGCCGCTTCTCCAAAGAAAGAACACTGTCATGCAGACTCCGCATAGTACCGGTTGCAGCATCGAGCATATTTCTCGGTAGCATCGGCCTACCCGCCACATGCACCCTCCTCATTACATCCTCAGGTGAAGGTGGCCCGTCATGAGCACGGATCGTACTCGGTGCCGGCTGGCTCGCACCCTTGTTAGTCTTTCTTTTGCGTGCCTTCTTCTTCTCCTGTAATGGGACCGAGTTCTGCCCACAGACCGCCTTCTTGAGTGTGTTGGGGCTGATAATATTTCGCACCTCGCCTATGTGAGGCTCGGTGAAGTCGGCAGCTGGAGGCGTCTCCTGAGAGCTGAACGGCAGACGACGCCTGTTGCAACTTGGCTTCTCCGCGGTACCAGCTAGATCGCGCACGTCTTTTGTTGGGTTGGGTTCTTGAGAAGGAGGCCCCATGAAGTCGCCACCGTACCCATGATCGGCAAAGTACTGATCGACGTTGGCAAATGTATCGTCGTCGTCATTCTGATCCTGTGCCATATGCATGTTTGGATCCAGTGGCATAGGGATGTCCGGCACCGTTGCGGCGGTCTTGCCATGGGGCCGACTTGGCGCCGGCACGACTAGCGGTGTTGTCTTTGGGGTGGTGTCCCCCGCCCCCAAACGAATCTGGCTCTTCGACCAAAGCAGGGGCCAACTCAGGCAGGCGCTGAGGGTCATCACGTCATCATCGTCGGCCCCGACGGGTCGAATCGGAGGTAACAACTCGTCGCAGCCTGGCAGCACCCGAACCAGTTGAACCCTAAACAAGTTGGGTGGCATCTGGGTACCGTGGAACAAGGGGTTGCCCGGTTGAACGATTTTGCCCTTGGCGACATCGACCAACTCGTTGTTCACGAAGTGCAGGAGAGTGCACGGAACGTCGGCGGCGCCCTGCGAAAACATGTAGGGCGTCAGGGATGCCCAGTCAAAGGCAAGGAGATGAAGTCCTCGGCCGAGAGAGGCTTAATTAGTTACCGTGATGATGGCGTCGAGCTCGGCTAATGTCGAGGCACCGCCAACGGCGGGCGTGCAGTTGACGGAGGGGCCGCTTGCTGCAGAGGTGCCGGTCGGCGTACACCCGGGTGCATTAAGCTCCCGTGCCGGCGTCGGAGACACCAATGCCGCCTCCGCCGGAGACACCAATGGCCCCGCCATCGCGTTCTGCGAGTTGCTGGCCGTGAAGCCAGGAATCGGGGGGCGGCCCCTGTTGGCCGCCCGCAATCCACGCACTCAACCCCTCGATCAAGGTAGGCACAATGGCGGTGATCGTCGCTCCGAGCTGTTGTTGCACTTGCTCTTGGAAAATCTCCGGAATCCGCGCCACCTGTGCCTTGAGTTCTTGAACCTCGCGCGCCTGGCTTTCCGAGCTGGACTTTTTCTCCTTTCGCCCACCAGTGTTATAGTATGACGACCATTTTGTTGACAAGCCTTTGCCGGCCACACGACCAGCTGACGTCGGCTTACTGAGCTTATCCTTGTTCTTCATTACATTCAACGCCCTATTTAGAGTCGTGTCCCAAGGGTTGCTCTTAGTCGACCCCGCGCTACTGCTTTCAGTCGCCTGCGGAAGGAATATGAACCATTTAGAAATTTGGCTTCATTAATTAGAATGCAACCATATGGAGCTAATTATGCGGGGGTGTATTCCTTACCAGAACAAGCTCAAGCCCCCTGGTCTTCGGATCCGTGGTAAGCTCCTTTGTTTTCGGGTCCTTCTTGTACCGGGCCCTGACAAAGTTCCTGGTCTGCTTGTCACCGTATTTATCGAAGAGGGGCGGTAGGCCTTGCTCAGCATGGTCCGCCTCCTCCTTGTCCCATATAGGCTCCGCCACTCTGTAACCGTCGGGACCGAGTGTGTGTTCCCCTAAGTTCAGCTCCCGCATTTCTTTCCCCCACTGACTTGATTCGGAGTTTGCGGTGCTCGAGCAATTGATCTTGAAGTCGTTGTAGTCATCTTCGGTGATCAAAGGATTTTTCTCCTTGATCTTCTCATAACTCTCACCTTTCTCGATCATTCTCTTCACATTGCTTTTCCAAGTAGACAGGGCCTTGCTCATCTTCGTGAGGGCAGCATTGTTCACTTTATTCCCTTTGAGGCTTGTGTTTTCAAATTCAGCGGGGAACTTGTATCGTTCGTGCAGCTTCGTGAAGAGGAGGTTGCGCAAATTCCCTTGGTCAGGATGCCTCGGGTTCTCGGTGTTGATCGAGACGGTGCTCCGGAGAATGCACCCGAGCTGAAGCGAGTACCCCTTGACTATTCGTTCGGGCGCCATTGGATTCTCGTCGGAGTCCACTTCAGTAACTTCCTCCTTGAGGGTGCGGAGCACGGTCGAGCGCCGGTCCTTACGTTGCCTCTTCGGTTGGCTGCCATCTGTGCGTGCGCCTCCATCATCAGTGGTGGCATCCTCGGCGGCACCATCAGTGGTGGCATCAGTGGGGTCATCCTCGGCGGTACCATCAGTGGTCTCAGGATCGGTGGGGAAGGCGGCGTCCTCATACAAGTGAGGTTGTTCCTCCATCTCCTGGGACAACTCCTAGAATGCCTTGCCGCCCGAACCCCCGGCCTCATCGTTGTTGGCCATGTTTCTCTCTAAATAGGAACAAAGTTTGGTCAAAAAGTTGGTTATTGTCAAGGAACAAGATCATGGTCTCATCATTTAGGGTTTGTCGACACCGTGGCATCCTAAAAGCTAAGCTTTTATCATTGAGGGTTTTTCGACGCCGAGGCACCCTAAAAGTCTAAGCTTTCATCATTTCGGTTTTTATCGACACCGAGGCACCCTAAAAGCCAAGGTTTTATAATTTATGGTTTGTCGACACCGAGGCATCCTAAAAGCTAAGCTGGGAAGGAGAATTCTAAGTTGGGCCTAATCACTTGGCTCTATTGCCGCCTATGGTTTAATGCAGCTAGAATAAAGGGGCACTTGATCCTACTTAATTAACTACTAAGATACCCCGGCCCATGCATTAGTCACAAGTACCCCATATGTCCTATTTTTAGCAAAGTCATGCTAAAATTCACGGAAAATTTCAGCATGACCTTTGCTGAAAATAGGACATATGGAGTAACCGAATTTGCCGGAACGGAAGTTAATCGACATTCTAGCAAACTCAAGGGCCTCTCGGGTGGACAAGGCAAAAAAGGCCTCCATCACAACATGGAAAATACATTGGCATGTGAAGAGGTGAAACAATATATGCATCTCCAAGCAGTATCATTCAACATTTTGGACAAACCACTACAAGCAATACTGGATCAGATACAAGAAGAATGTGAGAAAATGCAGACAAATACTAACAGATTGAGGTGTTGTGCTATTAACATTTCAAGTCAAAACCTTTTCTGGTTAGTAAGTGTTTCTTGAGCAGATGTATGTAGTAAGTGTTTCTGCTCTCAGTGTTTCAGAACACATATTTTAGCTACCTAGTACCAGTGCTATTACCCAGCAGTTAATTAGCTTTTGCTTTTGCTTTTCAGTGCCAAATTCTAGCTAGTACCAGCAAATTAACATCTAGCAGCAATCATTTTCAAATATATATACACTGGACATTTTTATATTAACCTAAGGAAAAATGAACTAGCAGTACTAGCAGTTGTTTTTCTTCTTCATTTACTGTACTAGCAATTTTTTCTTCTTCTTCATTAACTGTATTAGCTATTTACTAGCAGTACTAGCACTTGGATCATATGCTAATGCTACATTGATACATCATCATTCTGGGTAATATTAAACCCAAGCAACTTTATAATCAACCCAAGATACATCAACTACTGCACTGTCCTGCCTAATAAAAACAGTCATGCCAGCATATAGTATATAAATCTGAATTTGTGTTTACAAGAAGAGTGCCCATTGCAATGTAAACCTGAGAACACAACTCACCTCGAGTGCAGGATATAGCAGACACCTACTTCTTCAGTCAAGTGCAGTAAAAGACCGTTTGCAGAACTTGTTTAGTCAGAGTTGAACATTAGAATCCATACTATGCTCTACTATGCTTGTAAAGGAACACTATGACCTCCCTACCATTTGAGTAAGCTGAAGCTTGGCTTCAACTACTGACATCACCAATTAAAATTCAGATAAAGAGTAAGGTCCTAGAACTCACAAATTATGCATGCATATTTAAGTGGAGGAAACTCCAAGCTTGTGTCCAAGGTTATCTATCTCCACGTTTACATAAGTAAGATCATGCAAATAGCAAAACTCTGCTCTTCAAAGATGCTGGACTCCAACCTTTCAGTACATTGGTAAAGCAGTCATCATACATATGCCTTCTAAATCTTCCATGCTTCTAAATGAAGGTCAAAATAGAATAATGCACACAGCATCGACACAATAATTATAATGGGAAAACTAAATGCACACGGCAAATTCATAGACGAATGAAACTAAATGTTTACAAACTAGAATCACCCGGGTGAGAAGCAAAAAATTGTACTCGCTTCGCAGGTAGCACTACTTGGAAATACAAAAAATTGAAAAATAAAATAAAAAGAAAAATAGCCACCAAATGGGGACTACGGGAAGATGAAAAGATGAGAACTCTACATAACTAATATTGGTATGACAGATAGAAAACTGAGAATGGATAAAAAAAACTAAGCATGGCAGCAAGACGCTGATGCATCTTCTGTGTCGCCAACTTTCAAAACAGAACCGGAATTCTGTTGATAAATGGAAGCATTTTTATAGTCCCTCGAAACAAAATAATCACAATACAGAAGCACCTAGGTAAGAAGCTGGAAAATAATACCATGGGTGCATTATGAGTGTTAGTTGGGAGCATGAAACTTCAATAACAGAATCTGTGCCAATACTGAGAATGGATAAAAAAACTAAGCATGACAGCAAGACATGAGTGTTATTGTGCCGCCCCCTTCAATAACAGCAATGACCTAGATGGCTTAAGTTGCATCCAAGGCGATGTATCGAAAGCTGAGTGTCTCCTGTGTCCTCACATGATCTGTACTAGCAATACATGGTTTAAATAAGCAATAAAATACTACCAGAGGAAGTCATAGCTGCAAAATTTGTATGGGCTGCAAAATTTGTATGTGCTCCTCCCTCTCTCTCTCTCTCTGGTAACTAACTAAATAAATTGACCACAAAATAAGTGGACTTGTTCATCTACACCATGGACGTAAAACCGACGCTCCATCTTTCAAGATTAATAAACAAGCCTTGATTTGCATGTGCCCATAACTATCATTCCAGTGCGGTGGTCTGTTTGCTTGTCATTCCAGTGCCATTTCTAGTCATTTCACATTTGCCCTAAAAATGTCTCATTTTCTATCAAATCAACTTTCATTTGAGGAATGCCAAAAAATAGCCAAGGTGGATTACACTGTGCTCAATTGTTCTTCAGTGAAGGCTTTCTATTACTTCTTAGAACAACATAGGTTTTCTATTACTTGTTAGAACAAAGTCATCTTTCTAATGTTCAAAGCATTCTCTTGTTTGATGTTGATGATGGGCATGGTCAGTCTCTTTTATCTTATTTCTAAGCCCATGTTTGTTTCTCCAGGATTTGCAAACCAATGTTTTCTCCTTCATCCATCCATCCATCTCCTTTGCATACATAACAAAACAGAGCACACATGCAATGCATCAGCCATCCAAAGAGAATGCACAAAACGGGCGGAGGTGATTTTATTTGGTCACAACCTTAGTCGATCAAACCATCAAAAAAACATGGATTCACACTCCAAATCACAGCACTACCATGCTAATGAGAGAGAGCAGATGGGAGTGGAAGGGGATGGGGAGAAGGCCAAACCTTGAGGAAGACGGATCCTTCGTCGACGGCGACCGTGGGAGCGGAGGAGCGGAGGAGCAGAAGACCGTGGAAGACGGGCGGCGGCGAGCGCTAGGGCTCGGGGGCATGGCGCCGGGGCTCCACGGGAAGGCGGCGCGCGTCGGGGACGGGGAGGCAGCGTCGAAGCGGGCCGGGGGGGGCGCCTGGCCTCAGAGTTGCGCGGGGAGGGCGGCGTCGGGGTTGCGCGGGGAGGGCGGCGTCGGCGCTGGAGTTGCGCGGGGAGGGCGGCGTCGGCAGAGAGTAGAGGGGAAGGGGATCGAGGGCAGAGAGAGGGGATAGGTTAATTTGGGCCGGGGAGGAATATGGATGGGGGCGGCACAATACTAATGGCGCACCACCCCTTGGTGCGCCATAAGTACCTCCATACTAATGGCGCAGCTCGCCCTGGTGCGCCATTAGTATTTTTTTTTCTGCTCGAGCCAACAGGTTATCTTCCACCTGACCTGATCCACATCAAGTCCCCTCTACTAGCTCGACTGGTCAGTAGCCAGTTCTCACACCAGGAGGTCCTGGGTTCGATTCCCAGGCTCCACAATTTTTTTTATGCATTTAAAATGATGTTTGATACTTATTTGTGTTTAAATATGTTCAAACTTGTTTAAATCATAACAGTAATATTTTTTTATAAGACAGTAATAATTTTTTTAAAAATATCATCAAACAGTAATGTCGGTGGAGCGGGGGGTGCGGGAGGTCGGCGGCGGCGGTTGA
>LR738712.1:32284091-32315484 GCA_902687465.1 Secale cereale
CGGCCGGTGGACTGGGGGGTGCTCGGCGGCGAGGGGGGCCGGATCTGGCGAGGTGGGGATAGCGATCGAGATGGAGGGGGATCGAGATCGAGTGTCCATGAAATTGAAAAATATTCATGATAGTTCAAAAAGTGCCCATGAAATACAATCGAGAAATGAAGGCTACGATTTAAATACAATCGATCTTAGCTAGCTATCTGTTCACAATCTTCTTGCCCTTCTTTTTCGCAAATGGAGTTCTTCTGTGGAACGGACGTCCTTTAGGTAGGGTGGTCCTGCTTCTTCTTGTGGTGTATGCTGCTACTTCATCATCGTCGTCATGTTCGATCCTCGGGTCGCCGTACTTGTCGAAGTCTTGGTCATTGGCTACTCCATCCATTCCGATGATCTTCCTTTTGCCTCTCCTCATGACAACACGACTGGGCTTTGACGGGTCGGTAATGAAGAAGCATTGGTCAACTTGGGAAGCCAGTACCCATGGCTCATTTTTCGCGGTGACGTTTGCGCCCGCGGTCTTGGATTTGGCTTCGGGTATAACCATGGTGGTGAAATACCGGTCTTCTTTTAGGACGCTCTTGGCCCATCTGACACGGAACATCGGGACCTTCTCTCCAGCGTAGCTCAGCTCCCAGATCTCCTCGATCCTTCCGTAGTATCTGTCCTTGTCATTACCGGTGTAGGATTCCATCGTTACCCCGGAGTTCTGATAACCATCGCTCTTCATGTCCTTGGCCTCGGTGTAGAATGTGTAGCCGTTGATATCGTACGCCTCATAGGTCATCAGGTTGTGCTCGGCGCCCTGTGACAAGGCGAATATGAGTTGTTCTTCCGCGGAAGAATCCTCATGTAAAGGGTACGACAGAAGCTTCTGCTTGAACCAACGCGTGAAACATGAGTTGTGCTCTTTGATTATATCTCCGTCCGTCCTCTGTTGGCCTCGGTCATTGTACGTCTTCTCAATAAAGGTTTTGTGCTCTACCACCCAACGATCGACCACGTCTATGTGTTGTAGCGCGACTAGGTTTGCTCTTTCAAAGTCGGCGAGTCGACCCTCGAAGTCGACATGCATTTCGCGGCGACCCTCACGGTGACCCCATCCAGCGAGCCTGCCGAGGTGCCTGTTGACGGGCCGAACAACGGGGTTCTCGATGCCTAGATAATTCGTGCAGTAGGAGATGCACTCTTCGGTCATAAAGCCCCTGGCTATGCTTCCCTCTGGACGTGACATGTTGCGAACGTATCCTTTGATGACACCATTCATCCTTTCGAACGGCATCATGCTGTGCAGGAACATCGGCCCGAGTTGGATGATATCGTCCACGATATGGACCAGCGGATGCACCATAACGTCGAAGAATGCGGGCGGGAAGTACATCTCAAGCTCGCATAGTATCACCACGATCTCTTCCTGTAGCCTTCTGAGTTGCCTCACGCCAACAGACTTCCGAGAGATGACGTCGAAAAAGTTGCATAGGCCAAATAGGGTTTCACGGACGTGCGCGTCCATGATCCCACGGATTGCAACTGGAAGTATCTGCGTCATCAGCACGTGACAGTCCTGAGACTTCATCCCGCTAAACTTCACCTTCGCTGGGTCTAGGTATCTGCTTATCTTCCCTGCGTAACCGTAAGGAAGTTTTACTCCTACGAGGCAGGTGAAAAACTGCTCGATCTCCTCCTGACTTAGAGTGAAGCACGCGGGAGGGTAGTCATTTCCGGTCTTCTTGGCCTTTTTGCCTTTGCGACGACTTTCCGTGTCCTGCTTCGCCTCATCATCATCATCATCATCATGATCATCATATATAGCGTGAAGCTCCTGCCTGATGCCCATTGATTTCAAGTCTGCCCTTGCTTTGGGCCCATCTTTGGTCCTCTCTGGCATGTTGAGCAGGGTACCAAGCAGACTCTCGCACACGTTCTTCGTGATATGCATTACATCAAGGCTGTGAGGCACACGGTGGATCTTCCAGTACGGCAAGTCCCAGAAAACAGACCTCGTTTTCCATACCTTCAGCAGCGGCTCTGGCGCCTTTCGCTTCTTTCCCGGCTCTGGCGCCTTTTGCTTCTTTCCCGGCAGTGGGCAATCTTTCCAATTTTTCAACAGCTCGTCTATTTCCTCGCCGCTCCTCGTACGCGGGCGTCCTCGGGGTTCGGTTTCACCATTGAACAGATCCTTGCGTTTTCTCCATAGGCCATCGTCGTGAAGCCACCTTCGATGTCCCATGAACACGGTTTTCGAAGACCCGGGATCTCTATCTAGCTGGCGATACGTTGTGTCATCCATGCACCAGACGCATCCATAAAATCCGTGGACCACCTGCCCCGCGACATATCCGTAACCGAGATAGTCGTGCACCGTCGTGAGCAGCGCGGCTCTCATAGGGAAATATTCTTTCTCTGCGGCGTCCCATGTATTGGCTGGCATTTTCCACAGCGTGTCAAGCTCCTCTTTCAGCAGCCCCAGATACAGATTGATGTCGTTCCCTGGTTGTTTCGATCCTTCAATTAGCATACTCATGTGAATGTACTTCCTCTTCATGCACAACCAGGGGGAAGGTTGTACATCCACACAAACACAGGCTGCTATATGTGCTTCTCTGGCTGCCAAACGGATTGACTCCATCGGTGCTCGCGCCCAGCACGATGTTCCTTGGATCGTTCCCAAATTCTAGGTCTTCGAAGTTCAACGCTTGCCACTGGCTCGCATCCTTAGGGTGACTCAGCATCTTGTCTTTTTATCTATCTCCGGATCATTTGCGTCATCTTCTCGCTTCTTCTCCTCCCTATCCGCGTGCCAATGCAGAAGCTTTGCTACCTTAGGGTCCGCGAAATACCGTTGCAGACGAGGAGTGATCGGAAAGTACCACACCACTTTTCAAGGAGCTTTCTTCCTCTTCTTGTATCGAGTGACGCCGCACACCGGACATATGGTAGACTCCGCGTCCTCGTCCCGATAAATGATGCAATTGTTCATGCACACATGGTATTTCACGTGCGGTAAATCCAGAGGACACACGATTTTCTTCGCCTCCTCCAAACTGGTCGGGCACTTGTTCCCCTTGGGAAGATGTTCGTGCCAGAATGACATGTTCTCGTCGAAGCATGCGTCGGTCATTTTGTGTTTTACCTTCATCTCCAGAGCCATGAGCGTTACTTTCAGGCGGGTATCCTCGGGCCTGCATCCTTCATACAATGGAGTAACCGTGTCTAACTCAAGTTGATCCATCTTGGCTTTCTCTCGGGCGGCAGCTCTTGCGTTATCGGTCTGCTTGAGAAGCAGCTCTTGAATATGAGGGTCCTGCACCCAGCCCATCGATGGTCCAGCGTCGTCTGCTCCGCCGGCATCATCATCTTCATGATCATGCCCGTCGTCTTCTCCGGCATCTTCCTTGTCATCATGTCCTGCATCTTCTACATGATGACTATGTACAGCATCACGGTCGTGATCATCTCCTGGGGATTCTTCGTCTTCTCGCCCGTCCGAGCCACGGTGGTTATCTTGCTGCCCTTCCTCATTTCTTGCCCGGCCCCCATGGACGACTTCGTAGTCATCTTCATCACCTTGCCACCGATAGCCATCCATGAAACCACGCAAGAGCAGGTGATCCCGCACCTGCCCGGAATCCGGGTCCGCAATAAGGCTCTTCAGCTTGCATCTTCGACACGGACATCTTATCTCCGTCTCGTTCTTTTGAAGCATCTCGGCCTTCACGGACCTCAAAAACCTATTCACGATGCCTTCGGTCATCGTGCGCACCATGGTCGCCTGCGGGGTAGAGCAAAACGATATTTTAGAACCAAGAAAAAAATTGCGATGACTTTCCCTAAAAATAGGACCAAAAAGAATGCTTAATGCCAAAATTCTCACCGAAACGGAAATGAATCAACATTCCGGGAAAATATTGGCAACTATCGCATTTCAAATACCGGTACACCTCCAAACACAAACACATATGCAACACAACAAACATATGCAACACCACGAACATACATAGATCTAGCTAGGCCATAAAAAGTGCATGTGCACATTGTTGTAGGGAGAACAACATAAATATAGCTTCCCCCCTTACTTACCTATCAAAACAAGGTAATTTAACCACTTAATTTGAATGAATCTATGGTGGAAATGAGGTGAAAAAGAGGAGGGACCCGAGACAAGGAGCAGGTGGAGAGAATGAAGTAGGGAGAAAGTGAGTGTCGGTAGGAGAGGCCGTCCAAAATATCTTGTTGCTGCTCACTTACTAATGGCGCACCAACTGCAAATGCGCCATTAGTAATCCAGGTTACTAATGGCACATCTTCTATTAGTGCGCCATTAGTAGTTTTGAAAAAAAAATACTAATGGCGCACTGTGGAACAGTGCGCCATTAGTAGTTTTGCAAAAAAAAAGAATAAAAAAATATAATAAAAAAACAACATTAGTGGCGCACTTTCCGACAGGTGCGCCATTACTAGTTACAACTAGTAATGGCGCACTGTGTCTGGATGCGCCATTAGTATGTTTGGACAGGCGCACTAGTTCAAAAAAAAACTTTTTGATACTAATGGCGCACCCTGGGCCAGGTGCGCTATTAGTAGTTTGAACTCTAATGGCGTATCAGAAGGTGGTGCGCCATTAGTATATACTAATGGCGCACTGCTTGTCTGGTGCGCCATTAGTATCAATTCCATCTATAGCCCTTTTTCTAGTAGTGCGCAGTTCACATAGGGGTAGATCATTCATACATAACATAGATATATTAACATAAAAGATCGTCGGAGCTACGCTACCGTAGCACTAGACAAAATGGAGCTCATCGGAGCCCGTGCGGTAGCTGACCAGTAGCAGCGCTCAATCGGAGTCGTCGTCATAGGTGAGGTCGATGAAGATCCGGTCCTGCTCAGCGGCCTGGCGGCACCACTCCTCCTTCTTGCTCTCCTCCCACGCATTGCGCGCTAGCAACGCGGGCAAAATGTCATTCGCCTGCGCTGGGGGAAGGAAGTCCTCCGCCCCGACGATGGCACCGGCACGTCGCTCCGGACCCGCCTCGTCCTCCGGCTCCCTCTTCACCGGGGTGATAGAGGAGCATGAGCTGGACGCCCCAGAGGAGCTACCGGTGTCGGAGAAGAGGCGCCCGTGCGCGTGGTCGTACTCCTCCGTCTTGCGGCAGAGGAGCGACGACAGCGACGACGGCCCGTGGCATGTGTACCTCAAGGCGGCGCGCCTCCGTGCCCCATCGGATTTGACGCAACGTGCCCGCTCGGTGTCCTTGTTGTCACGGCGGGCGGATTTGGCCATCGCGGGCGGCGGATTGGAGGTACCGATGGTGAGGGATTGGGGATTTTCGCGGCGACAGAAGGATAGGGTTCCGGCCAGTATCCATCAGCTGAACCCACACATATACTGGTCGAGGGGGTGCGTTTGCGGGCCATTGCAAAAGTTTTACGGGCCAGGTTGCGTTTACGATGTCTGTTCTCACAGACGAAATGGCCCAAACCCGTATAATCGCCGGAATTTTACAGTTCCTGCCAGTTATACGGGGTTTGCTAGAGATGCTCTTGCACCATGGTAGATGAGCTCGAGCACATGTCGCCACATTCAAAATCAGCGGCATAAATAGGGTTAAAATAACACACCGGGGGTAAATTAGTCGTCTTACAACATCATAGGTCCCCATGGCCTCTGCGATACAACACTCAATGTCCCTTTGTTAAACCCTTGTAGTTGAGAACATGCTCCTCTGCACGCTCCACGTCTTTATGGATCGCCTTCATCATCATCTTCATCCTCGTCCGATGAAGACGAATCTATGAACTCGGCCTAGAAGTAATCCTCATATGAATCAATCATGTTTGCTTCAAAGTAAACAATGAGAACGCCAAAAGTTTTGGCAATGAAATTTGGCCGAACACTTCCCGGGTGTGGTGCGCACCATAGGCAACGTCGGTAGGGGCACAGGATATGAGACCGGTTTTGGGGTGGGTCGGTGGCGTAGGCAAAGTCGGGCAGGCGCTTGCGTGGAGTGGCGAATGTCCGGCAAGGCTTGGGATGTGTTTGGGGTGGTTACAATGGCGGTGTGAGAGTACGGGAGCATGGATAATGGATGGACTAGTGAAAAACGTGGGCTCCAGGTTGTTTTTTGTGTAGGCCGGAGTGGCGGACGTTCGGACTCTCCCAACCACCACCCCTTAGTTTGGTGCCAGTTTTTGGGTATTCAAATGTCAGTGGTCCGAAGAAACTAGGTCACCTCCGTTGGATGACCAAAAGTGTCCGGACCAGTTTGGTCCGGATATTTGCGGTCGATTTTATAATCAACTGTGTATGCATCATACTAGAGGCTAATGTGTGATTCGTCCCACTGTACTTCACTCCTGGGATTTTTTTTTCTCCCTAGCAGGTTATTACGGTCATTTATTTCGATTTACTTTATCTTCATTGGCTTGGGTTTCAATTGTGTTCTGGTGGTACCTTTTTTAATTTGTATATTTTGGACTACTTTGGGAGTTGGTATTTTATCTAAGAGGTGGGTGGAGTTGTTCGGTGCGTGATTGTGGTGTTCTTACATGTCTTGGCCTTGGTGTCAGCTGTTGGTGGTTGTGTGAGCTCCTTGGAGCTCCTATTTCACACTGAAACCGTGGAATTGTTGCTATAACGCTCATACGGGCGGACAAATGAATCACACGCTCGCTCAGCTTGTCTCCCTTCCGCTCGCTCATTTAGTTTTTCTATGTTCACCCACTGCTAGCTCAAAACAATAACTACGGTCACTTTTTATTGGAAAAGTCTGTTAAATCAAAGTTGTTCATGATTGTTTTAAAGTTATTGAATTTTAAAAAATGCCGTAAATTAAAAAACATGATTTTTAAAATGTCCAAGAACTATTTTTCGTGGATTCAGACTGTGTTCATGAATTTGAGAAAAGGTTTGCAAATTTTAAATTCATAATCTTTAGAAAAATTCATGAATTTTAAATAAATTGAGCATTTTTGTGAACTATAGAAAATGTTCATGAATTTTGCACGAATGGTGGTGAAATGAATGTGGAAAAAGAATAGAAATAAATGGGGAAACATAATGAAAGAAGAAGAAAATGTAAACAATTAAAACCGACAGAGAAAACACAAAAAAGGTAAAATAAACCAAGCAAAACTTTCGGCAACCTGTTCAAAACTAGAAAAACCACCCTGCCCATTAAGGCTATAGGTGTGTGTTACTTTCAACCAGCGACACACACCTCTACCGGTGGGGCCCATAGCGATCCAGCCCCTAACGAGGCTCCAAATTTAGAAAGATTTGTATCTTACTATATATGTCCTTGTTTACTAGTTCCTCTGTTATTTTTGAATCATTTTGATCATGACATCAACTAATAAAATGTAAATAATATCACTGAAATTACATTCAAATACAAATCCTACAATATGATAATTTATGGCGTGTATTAACATTTTGCTAGTTGAATATGCGGTCAAATTTTGACCCAAAATAAAATAAAGACTAATAAACCCAGATGGAGGTAGTAATAGATACCCCATCCGTTCACAAATATAAGTTGTTCTAACTTTTCTTCTGATTCGGGTGTATATAGAAACATATTTCATATTCACTCATTTCTGTAATATGTAACTCATAGTAAAATATCCAAATCATTTTATATTTATGAATGGTGGGAGTATTTCAGAAACGCCGGAAGTAGTAAATGTTTTCTTTCCTGAGAATAATCCGTACGTAGAAGAACAAAGGAAAGGCAAGCTAGTGCGTTGAATGTCCTTATAGAATTCCACCTAATTTGCCGATCGACCATGGAGACAAAAAGAGGCTATATAGCAGGCATGGAGATCGACAGTGGCGAAATCTTGACAGAAAATGAAGGGGAGGGAAGGGGGACTTAAAGTTAACTGTGGTAGAAAAAAAAATCAAAAAATCTCAATTTGTAATCCAAATATGGTCAAAATTTGATATGAATACTAGTAATTTTTCTTTTGCAAATTTTTTTGGGGTGGGGGGCGCTAGATTCGCCACTGAAGATCGATATGCACGGCAAAAAACGAACTGGCCAATGAGAGATAAGGTCATCCTCGTCTTGAGCGGCTCACTACACTTAGAGCATCTCCAACAGCCGCGCGACGCGCCGCGTCCAAAAATCGCATTTGCCGCGCGCGCTTCGGCTGGTTTGCCGCGCTGCGCCGCGCTGGCTCCAGCGGCTGCTGTAAAATGCAGCGCGCGCGCTCAGCTCCAACAGCGCGCAAAAATGCAGCGCGCGCGCCGCTACTGCAGCGCCAAATATGGCATTTGGACCCAAAATGAAACATTCAATCAAAATGCAATGAACATGTGAAATTTAACAAGTTGATGATGAATACATAAAAAGTCGCCCACAAGTTCATCCAACCAAGTCCAAATTCAAACCAAGTTCAAAATACAAGTGCAACCAACAAAGTTCAAGACATATATAAAACACATCAACCATCTTGCTCGTCTTCTTCGTCTTCTTCCTCTTCTTCCGCCGACGATTCTTCCTCTTCTTCCGCCGATGAATCTTCCTCTTCATGACGCACCGCATCACTTGTAGCTCCGACGTGAGGCACATCGAAAGGCATGGCCGGAGGTGCACCCATGCCTCCCATGGCGGCTGGAGGTGCGCCCATGCCTCCCATGGCGGCCGGAGGTGCGCCCATGCCTCCCATGGCGGCCGGAGGTGCGCCCATGCCTCCCATGAGAGAAGCAAAACTCATGCCACCCATGCCTCCCATAACGTTGGAGGGTGCTCCAATGCCACCCATGGCTCCCATAGCATTGGAGGGTGCTCGAAAGCCACCCATGCCTCCCATGACGGCCGGAGGTGCACCCATGCCTCCGAAGCCACCCAAGCCTCCAATGGAGCCGAGGCCCATGCCTCCCATGCCGCCGAGGCCACCGCCACCCATGCCGCCGAGGCCACCGCCGCCACCCATGCCGCCACCCATTGTGTTGATCATGGCTCTTTTTTGAATCAAGACTTCTTGACGGGCAAGGTTGACATATTCCATTTGCGCTTCATTGAACAAAGATGTGTCCAAGAAGAACAAATTTTTTTCCCATTCCATCAACCTAGTTCGCTCCTCCATGGCAACCTTCCTCTCCTCCAATGTCACTTTCCTCTCCTCGGCGGCCACCCTCCTCTCCTCGGCCGCCAACCTCCTCTCCTCGGCCGCGGCATCTTGGTTCCTTGCCATTTTCCTCACCTCGTCCGCTTCTTTTCTTGCCTTCACAATAGCTTCCATAGCATTTGTGAGCTCATCATCTTCTTTCCTCTTCTTCTTTTCGGTTTTGTCCTTCTTGCACACATCCGGTCGTTTGGGTTTCGAGTATGAAACCGAGTTGGGTGTGGGGCTTCTCATGCCCTCCTCACTTGAGGCATCATCCTCCTCATCATCATCATTCAACTCAATTGTGCGCTTGCGTTTGTTGCTCAAATGCAAATCATCCAAATCTTCACGCTTCCTCCATTTCTCATCATCCTTCAACACTTCATAGCAATGAGGCAAGGTAAAGATCTTTCCTTTCTTGATCTTCCCCTTCTTGGTTGTCCTCGTCTCTTCTCTGAACAAGTTTTGTGCAATGTTGTACTACAAGAAAAACAAAACAAGTTAGCACTTCGGACACCAAAAAAAAGTATGATGAACATGTATGATATGGCACTTACTCTATCATCCTCATCTGTCCCACTTGGGTTAAGCTTGTCAACTGCCTTTTGTGCGGCCGCCCACTTTTGACAATCCGAGTTGATTGTCGACCATCGGGACCGAAGTGATCTCTCGGAGCGGTCAATTCCACTCTTGTTCTGAGCATCAAAGTGTTCTTTCATTCGCCCCCAATAAGCATCTCTACTTTGATCACCTCCAACGGATGGATCCCTCGACACTTGCAACCAAGTATTGCATAGTAATTTGTCATCATTGATGGTGTAATTGCCCGCTCTTCCTTTCGGCGCCTCGACAATGCCCTCACCCTCCTCGTCCACCTCAAACTCATGGTCGTCCAAATGGATTTCATTGGTTTGAGACCAATGCGAATTGTTGGACCCAACACCCATAGTTGACATGTATGCATCATCGCTGAGACTACAAATGCAAATATAAGCTATCTATATGATGATGCATTGAACAAATAACAAAAAAATAAAAGTTGGAATTTTTTTCACCTTGGGGGCATTTCGTCGAGCACGTGGTGCGCGTCGGCCGCCGGCTCAACGGTTGAGCTCGCCGGCGCTTCGGTAGACGCCGGAGCCGTCCGCTGCCCTGCAAGCTTCTTCTTCTTCGAGGTGCCGGAGCCGTCCGCCGCCTTCTTCTTCGCGGATATTTTTCTTTTTTTCGCCTCCGACGCATTGGGGAGCTTTGACGGTGCGGCGGTAGCACTGGACGGCGCCGGCGCAACGCCGCTCGTCGGCGTGGTCATCCGCGGCGGCAAGAAGAGACTGCGCGCGAGGCCGACCGATGGCGGAGCTCCGGTGGCGGCGGCAGCGCCCGCGCCAACGCTCGCCGCGCTAGGGTTTGCGGCGGCGGCGGCGGCGGCGGCGGCGGCGGCGGCGGGGGGGGGGGTCGCGGCTGTACAGCGGGGTGAGAGGGGCTCCGGTGTGCGCATCCATGGCGGAAGGGGCGCGAGCGCCGGCGCGCGCGAGTGGAAGAAGAAGGAAAAAAGGGAAGTTCGCGCGCGCGCTCGAGTGTGCCGCGCGCGGAAGTAGACGCACCAAATCAACAGCGCGGGATGGGGCATTCACCAGCGCGCCCAACTCGTTTTAGCGCGCGCGCGTTTTTTGCGCGCCCGCTGGAGCTGTGCGACGCGTTGCGCGCGCGCTAAAATGACGTTTTTTCCGGCGCGGCGCTAGTATAGCGCGGCTGTTGGAGATGCTCTTAGTATGGTTATTCATTTTTGCCAAAGCGCACCTACATGTGCAATAAGTATTGCACATCTATGTCCTATGTCATTAATCTTATACAGAAATTCGTGTGGGTATTTCTTTTCCTTTTTTTTTTCTTTTTTTCTTGATTGAGTCACTTGCAATAACTAGGATGTGCCCCGGAAAGTTATTTATTAGCAGCGTGTTTTGTGGAGTTAGGCCAGGAAATGATACAACAATTAGGCAACTAAAGCACAGGATTCGATCCAACCTAACTTGGATTTTCTTTTTCTAGACCTACATAAAACAAAGAGTTTTTATCACTTTTGCCACTAGTTGTGCCACACTACTCACTTTTGCCACTAAAAAAAATCACTACTCAAAAATGCCACTGTTCCGTTAGAATCACACTCAAAAATGCCATTTTCTCACGTTACCGTTAGTCAAAGGCTTGTTGACCGCGCTATATGACCAAAATGCCCCTGGTTCGATTTCTTCCCCAAGTGTGGCCCCATATGCCAAGTGTGGCCCCATATGTCAGGGGCAGGGATATAATTTTCAGAATGTAAAAATAGGCAGCAACAGGGTTCGAACCTCAGATCTCTGTGGGACGCACACACGAGCTAGCCACTACACCCAAGGTCGTTAGTTGACTAATGAATGGTAGATACTCTACATATCCTTACGTAATATCTAGGCATAGCTATTAACAAACCAAGTAATTAAACTTGAGTTGTACATGCAACAGCAGCAACAAATGGTTCTCTAAATTTCTCCAAAAAAACTAGCATGACGCATGTACATAAGGTTGAAAATATTCAGCACACAAGCAAACATAATGTTCATTTCCTGAATTTTCAGCACACAAATGTCTCAGGTTCACAAACATACATTAAGGTCGAATAACATCCACTCGCTAGTTTGAAGTAAAAGGTCCAAATTCTCAACATAAGGTTCAAAATAAACAGGTCCAGGTTCACAATCTTATAAGGTCGCAATCACACAAATGTTCACATGTGCAGCCTTTTTTTGCTTCTTGTGTTTTGGGCGGGGCTGTCTGGCGATTTGTGTGCAACTCGGGTATGCATGGGAGATGCAACAGATCCACTTGTGGAACCTTCAGTTCTGGTTGAAGGTTCATCTTGCTTGTTCTTCCTTTTATTGGTTTTCTTCTCTGTTTTCTTCTTCACACTTTTCCTTGAGCTGTATAGAAGTTGGTCATGGTGTAAAAAAATGGAAATATAAAAGCATCAATTTTGTACAGAATATAGTCATAGCTTACATGTAATCAAATTCTTTAGGAAATGGAAAGTAAAATTAGTCTTTGACGACTCAGGTTTTAGGACAGAATGTTGAAAATGCATGAATGTAGTATGTAGCCATGGATGTTGAAATATAGAAAGCACAGGTTTTGGAGTTACCTCGCTGAACTTGCAACCCCAGATGGCTCAGGGTCGCCTTCTCCGGCCACAAAAGGGGCATCTCCAGCATGTAGGTCAGCCTCATCTTCTCCAAATGCTGGGTCAACTGGATTTTTGCAAATTCTCGCTATGTGGCCGAAGCCTCCGCAACGCTTGCACTTCCTTTTCCTAGGGCCAAGGCCAGCACCTTCAGCACTAGATCTGATTCTAGTCTTCCGTGGTCGTCCTTTTGGCCTCCTCAACACTGGAGCTTGTAGTTTGAAGCCAGGGTCAACAATGTCCCATTGTTGCTTGCCTACCATTGTAGGTATGTTGTCTGCATACGCAGCCTTGAATTTTGCAACGGAGTAGAACTCATGTACATAAGGTTCAATTTCTGATACTGGACCTCTTAGTGAAGTAATAAAATAGAGAGCATGGATACATGGCAAACCCTTGACTTGCCATTGCCTGCAGCTACATGTTTCCTTGGCTATGTCAACAGGGTACCTCCATTCCCTATTTTCTTTGTCGACTGCAGTAATTTCTGCCTCAACATCACTGCGTCTAACTACCTTCATCTTCAGTCCTGAAAAGAACACCAAATATTAAACATTTAATTTAGTTCGCTATGATATTAATAGGTTGAAAGAGCACAAGATGTTTGTTTACCTTTGGATTTGGCATGTAGTGCCTTTGTCACACTTGGTATTATGAGATGGCCAAGCCATTTTTCTAATGCTATCCTCATCCGCAAATCAAACTTCTCCATTATCATCTGCCTAATCTTGTCCAACATGTCAACAATAAGAAGAGCCTTAATTTTCCTGACTTTGCTATTAAATGACTCTGCGAGGTTGTTATTGACGTAGTCAACCTTGCAGATTTCATTGAACTTGCTTCTATACCATATCTTTGTGTGGTGTTCAGCCATATATTTTTGAACACTCTTCTTAGCAAGGATCTGCTTCATATGCCAATTGTGCTTCCTAGAACTGTAAGTCAAGCTTGCTGGCCAAATATTATCATCATAGACCTTCCCCTTGAATTTTTTCCCAAAATTTGCAACAAGATGCCTCATACACTCCCTATGCTCCACTCCAGGCCACACTTGTTCTACTGCTGTCTCTAAACCTTTGCAAGCGTCGGTGTGTATGACTAGTCCTTCAGGATGCCCAATAAGATTACATAGATTTTGAAGAAACCAAGACCAACTATCTGATGATTCTGTCTCTATCACCCCGTAGGCAACCGGGTAAAGCCAATTACGGCCATCAATGGCACAAGCAGAAGCTAGCTGCCCTTTGAATCTCCCGTTTAGTGCAGTTGAATCCACGGCCAAGTATGGTCGACACCCATCTAAAAACCCTTGCCAACATGCCTTGAATGAAACAAACACTCTCCTAAAGCATTCCTTCTCCCTGACTTTTCCTTTGATTGAGTACTTCACAGTCTCTTTGTCTATTTCCACTACACTACCAGGAGAACGCTTCTCCACCTCAGCCTTGAAACTATAGAGAAGATGGAAGCTATCTTTCCATTTTCCACTAATCATATCCATTGCTTTCTCCTTACCACGAGATACACGCATGTACGGCACCGTGAAGTGATACTTCTCCTCGATCTTCTCTTGAAGAGCAGTAGGGCCAATGTCTGGGTTCTTTCTGACCCAATCTAGGATAACATCAGCAACCCACCTGCTCTTAGCCGGCTTGAACTTCTCACTTCTCAGCTTAGTTGGGCATGTATGAGAGAAAGGACACACCTTGATCTGCATTTAAAAAACAGCAAAATCAATTAGTATGTTCCTAGTATTTTGAACTTGTCACATTGTATTGCTGCCAGTTGCACAAAAGAAAGGACACAACAAACAAATCAATTATATGTTAGCAAGTTATACCTGAAATATTGTGCTATTCCTCATATAAGAGCCATGTATCCTCCACTTACACCTCTTATATGCACAACAAACTCTCAGCCTATTAGGATCACTCTTTTGGACTGTATAGTCAAATTCACTTTTAATTGCAAAAGTAGACAGTGCATTCTTGCAATCCAACAAAGAGGGGAATGCCGATCCTTCTAGAAATGATGGATCCTCCTTATTATACACTACAATAGGTCTGTCCTCCTCCTCCTCCTCTTTCTCCTCATCAACTAAACCCATGTCTCTATTCTCTTCTTCCTCTTCAGTGTCAGTGGATTCTAGTGCTGGAGGATCATCTTCCTCTTCTATATCTGTTGAATCATCTTCTTTCGTAGACTTCTTGACTAAGTCAGGATACTCCCTCTCATCATCATTGTCTGAGAGTATAGCATCATCAGGTATAGCATCATCGGTTATGTCTCTGTTGGGATCATCAAAACTAGTAGACTGCATGACTCCCTGTATGTTGACTATATTATCAACATCAATTGTCTGACTCCCTGTATGTTGACTCTCATTATAAGAAGGCTGTGTAGGTGGATTGTGGTTAGGTGTGCTAGGAGTTGGGGATTTCTGAAGAACCTCAATTAGCATAGATATTTTCTTTGAATCTTGATGCTTTCCAAACATCAAAGCTGCATCATCATCACATGCAACATCAACCCATATATTATGTTCCCTCTCGTAGTACTTCAACTCCACAGAATCATGGCACCCCCAGGGATAAGTATCACACAACTTGCACAACAATGTTTTGTAGGTGATATTGGATTCGACAAACAGAGGATAATCAAAGCCGCCAACATATCGCTTGCGGCCATCGCTACTAAGACGACTTGTTTCCATCCTAACGGACAGCGTACAAGCAATTTCCTCATCCATCCTAGATGAACAAATAACCAAATTGTGTGTAGTTAGTCACTATGAATTATACACAACAAATTCGACCGCTACATACTACTATGAACACACACATGCATCATCCTAATAATTAGCATACTCACCCTACTGGAATATCAGAGGTTGCAACCTGTACACTTAGCACTATCTGGTGGCCGAGGCAAGCCTCTGATTCGGTGCTGTTGTCCGTTGTCACTGCCGTGGAACAACCTCTGTTCAAGCAATCACAGGCGGAGGCAGAACAGAGTCAGATGGGAGTCATGTCGCGATGCTGCTCGGGAGGGAAACCAGAACTGCGGCGAGTGGAGGTGCGCGGGGGGCGAGGCGTCAGAGATGCGGCGAGTGTGGGGGAGCTACGCAGGCCGCGCCGGCGACCGGTCGTACCTGAATGGAGGAGTTCGGCGGGCGGCGGCAGCGTCGGAGATGCGGCGAGTGTAGGCGCGCCCGAGGTCCGCAGGCCGCGTCGGCGACCGGTCCTACCTGAATGGAGGAGTTCGACGGGCGGCGGCGGCGTCGGAGATGCGGCGACTGTAGGCGCGCCCGAGGTCTGCAGGCCGCGCCGGCGACCAGTCCTACTTGAATGGAGGAGTTCGGCGGGCGGCGGCGGCGTCGGAGATGCGGCAAGTGTAGGCACGCCGACGACCGGTCGTACTTGAACGGAGGAGTTCGGCGGCGGCGGCGGTGATTTGTGGCTGCGGCTGCTAATGGATAGGGGAAAAGTACGAGTAGTCTCGCGACATGATTAGTACAATCGATAGCTTAGTCACGTAAAGCAAAATGAACTACTCGTCAAAGATCTCCATAATAGACAGGTAAGTGCGTCTTCCGACATGGTAGTACGCGTGCGTGTATTAGCCGCCCTGGTCGAAGGTTTGGGGTTCGATCCCCACTCTCCCCATTTCTTTTCTTTTGCTCTTTACAAATGAGCCCACATGTAATGGAACCAGGGGCATTTCGGTCATACGACGCGGTCAACGAGCCTTTGACTGACGGTAACGTGAGAAAATGGTATTTTTGAGTGTGATTCTAACGGAACAGTGGCATTTTTGAGTAGTGAATTTTTTTAGTGGCAAAAGTGAGTAGTGTGGCACAACTAGTGGCAAAAGTGATAAAAACCCTAAAACAAAAGTGTATTGAGACCAAGGCGATTGAATCAAACGACATGAGATCGAAGAGCACAAGCTCTACACGCACGCCTACACCTGAGATGCATGTATGAGTCGCAACGCGGAAATTGAATTTCGCCTTCTCTTTTCACCAATCTAATTGAGTGGCCGACAAGCGCGCTTGTAGGCTCTGTGTATGATAGCCCTTCCATCCACCACCTCGGCCTAATTCGAGTACGACGTGACTATATATTGATGCATAGGTGGACTAGCATTTTGCCCGTGCTGGGCACCGCACATGCTTCCGATCAAAACGGGCTGACGTGTCATCGAAAAAAAAATTATATGAGACCAGGTCTCATATAATGCACGTGAGACCCATTCTGATGGATGACACGTCGCATTCACAAATCATAAAGCATTTAATCTCTCCCTCCTGATTTCAGGTAGGGATGGGATGGGTGCTTTGTGATTTATGAATGACACGTGTCATCCATCAGAATGGATCTCACCTGCTAATCCGTGAGACCTGGTTTCATATAATTTTTTTCCCGTGCCATCGGCTCATCTGTGCTACGCAGCATGACAAAAGCTGCAAAGATACAAATACAAAAACAGAAGGAAGATAAGGGCGTGGTGACTCCTGACTAGCACCATGCGATGCGACATTCACTCAACAGATAGCCTAATTTGTTGGTTTGTGTCATCCGGGGTCGAGAAGCTTCGTGGAAGCGGCCAGCGCCGTCCATCCAGATCCAGGGGCACGCGTCACCGTTCGGTCTCTACTACCGTACGTACAACGCTGGCGATCGACGTGTAACTGTGTGCAGGATGGACGGCTGAATCACGAGACACTCCAATCGAGATGGCCGGAGATTCAATCATTTGTACGTTTTCTCTCGTCAATTATATAATATTAGAAAAACCGGGCGCAAAGGGAGGCGAGACGTGGTGGCTACACACCCGGCACCGTGTGTTTTTTTAAAAAGAAGGATGCATCCCGGCCTGGGCAATGCATACGATCATTTTATTTATTATTACAAGGATCTTATAAAGTAATGCAGCACTAAGCCCGATACCACCATCTAGACGACACATGTCGCTACTCCTAACTTTTTGATGAAGGGGTGTCGAATGTCCAGGCCACATATCAAACATACATCGCACCACAGCCTAACATCTAAAACCAGATGCCTCATCCAAGCCACATAGGCGGGACTGGGTAACACTCCGGTCCAACACACTCTCAGTGAGTACCACATGCACATGCTGCAAGGGCCGTCACCTCCGTCTTCCATCGATCCATCCTCAAAGCATATATTGTCGTATCGACCTTGTCAGGCCACTCTGTCATCGACGCCACCACGACGCCAGACAATGTTGTCCTCCTGCGCGTGTCCATTGCCACAAATCTGATGTCGAGCCTCCACTGCTCCACGCCGCCGAGAACTGCCGTCATGAATATGTAGAAAGAAAACACCGGTCCACCGAAGAAATCGTCCGCTGGTCCCTCGAGCACGAGTGCATCTCCAAAAATGCCGCCCAAGGGGGTAACGACACATGATTGCCGCCGTCATCCGATCAACTAATATAGGGTTTTCCCCGGAGGTATTGGGTGGGGTTTGGAAATTCACCTCGATGATGCCTTCATGAAGAAAAAGATGATAAGGGCATCGTCATTACCGGCTCCTGCCACCGACCAAAGACCAGGTTTTCATCCGGATCCGTCTCAAGAATCCACCCGACAACATGTGCACTGTCTCGACCGCCTTCAAAGCCCCTGATCTAGCCGCCTAGATCCGGTGACCAACCACAGCTGTGCTACCGTAGGAGCCCTGGCGCACCGACCACTGCCTGAGTGTGCCACCACTGGAGCCTAGGAGGAGGGCTCCCATTCCACCTCACCAAACCGCGAGGGCCGCCGAGATGGATCCCGCACGCTCGTCATCGTCTCTGATCTGCCAACCCGTAGCAAAAACCACAAGATCGCCGACACTGATCCGCCTTAGACAGGGACTGCACCACTCCATGCCGTCGTGGGAAGCCCGAGCTTCACCCACCGCCACCTTCCAGGGCGCCGCCCCGGGATCCAGACAGAACATCGCCGCTGCCACCGTCCATGTTCCGCCGCCGCCGACGGGCCGAGCCGCCAGCCACCAGACCAAGGCCGCCATGACCCTGTGAGCCCACCGAGTGGCCGGTGCCACCAGATCTTCCACAAAGCCCCGCAGCTCCGCCGCCTCCGCCCATCACCATGCCGACACCTTGCGCCGTCGCCAGAGACGAACAGCCGCACCGTCGCGACGTAGATCGGGGAAGAAATTAAAAACACCCCGGCGCCATGGGTGACCCGCCTCACCAAATCCGGCGCAGAAAGGAAGAGGGACTCACCCGCCGCCGTCAGCCGCCCGGGGCTTCGCCCGGCGACCTCCTCCAGCCGCGGCGGAGGGGAGGATGTGGATGGATGTTACCGGCAGCGGGGGCTAGGGTTTCCGCCCGAGCCACCCGAGCGGGGGGGCGACGCGGGGGCGTGGTCTTTCTTGAATATCGTACCGAGTTGTATTTTGTATAATCTACCTATATATTACAACTGTATTATTAGTACCATCCTAGTATTTGTTTGTGTCTGCAAGAATCTCACGCCATCGAGCTAGCTAGTGACACGAGTCACGTCACCGACGAAAAGCGAGGGGAGAGCCGGCATGCGATCAAGCAACTGATATGAAGATCCACTCAGGAATTAAACACAATAACAGTTGCGCAATGTGCGCACTCTCGCCGCATTGGGCGCACCGGGCGTGCGGGAGGCGTTGTGCACACCCGAATTGACCCAGCCCGCACTGTGCCGATTTTTTTTTACCGGAAAAGGTGAAAATGAAGGGAGCTAGGTCGCGTGAGACAAATTACGCAGCCCCTCCCTCCCCCTCTTCCTCGTCTGCCGCCGCCACCACTCACCGGAGCCCTCCCCCACCGTCGCCGCCGCCGCCTCCTCCTCCTCTCCTCTTCCCTCTTTCTTCCACGCTACCTCTCGCCTGCCACCGCCTCCCCCATCCCAGATTCTTCTCCTCCGCCGTGCCATGGCGATCCCCTATGATCGATGCGCCATCAGGTTCCGCTGTTCTCTAAACTCCGTCTCCAGTCTGCTTTGCTTGTGGCGACCGCGTGCTGATCTGGCCGCCCTGCGGCCGGGCACGATCTGGAGGACCAGCAGGCGGTGGTGCAAGGTCTGGGCGGCGGCGACCTGCACGGCCCTGGTGCTGCACCGACGCCTCCTTCCTCTGTCGCCCAGGTCCAAGGCGGCTCTCTTCTAGCCAACCTTCAGCCATGCGTCGTCCCCTCCTCCTTGGCCAACTCTCTCCTCCTCTAGAGAAGTAGAATGGAGCTCGTTGTTGTGCCTGAGCCGCCACAAGGACGTCCGGTGGAGGGGATCCTGATGTTGCTGCAGGTAGAAAACGGCGGAACATGTGAGCTCTTTCTCCCTCTTTTCATCATCTCCCCGCTGCTACTCTACTAGCAGTAGCGGAACAACGCCACTAACCTTGCCCAGGCTGAGATTTTTCTTCATTACCTTGCCCCTGTCCTGTTTGATGAATTGTCTATGAGCTGATTCGTCATGTGTTTCATGTTGTATTTTCTCCTGTAGGGAACTCTAGGTTCTCTGGTTGGGTTTGTTTTCATTGCCTTGCTCGATTTGTGTTTGCTGAAAATATATATGAGCTAATGCATTGCATTTGTGTTCATATTTGTTTGATCGATGGAACTTGAAGTAGTGATTTATTTGACGGACTAACCAACACTGGAAAGATAGTATTTTAGGAAAGCGGCTAGAAATGTTTGGTTTGAAAGAGCTATACTTCTATTATTTCAAGTTATATATTGTCATGGATATCCCTATGCTTGCTAAAAGATTTTAATCTTGTTCTATATCTGCCCTTAATATCAAAAAAACAAGTTACTGTTGCGGCATTTTATCTAGCCTACAACTCTCTGTTATTCTGCAATAGTAGTATGAGTCTTGGTACTGTCGTTACATCTGTAATAGATAGAATTATTCCTCAATACCGGGGCATCTATTGTGGCATCATCCATCCCTTCTGCGGCCGATGGCCGTGTCTCCCACAAAGTACGCCCAAGGTGATTCACTTTTGCACCAACAAAGGCTAATCTCACCTTCTTCTTTTTTTGATTTCTTGCGGTAGTATTACAATCCAAGATAATTAACATGATATGCTTGTGTTCTGTCCTGATGGAAGCTCTCTTGTTGGCCTTGTGCAGTTGATGTGGTGAACTAGCTGAAGGAAGAGCTATGGTGGACAAAACCAAGACTTGCAGTGGATGTGCTGAAATAGCTATAGCAGGAGCTATGGGTGACAGATCCAAGACATGAGATTCCAACCATCTTCATGCCAAGTCTTTCTTGCAAATCAGTGGATGTAACCATGTTATAGTTTGATTTTAAGTGCCATGGAATCTTGACAGTGGTCACATGCTCTTTTATCCTTTTTACTGCTAGCATTTTTATCACTCTAGATATTCCCTTTCTAATGTCATTTGAATTGAGATCTTTCTGTCACTCGTCCATGGATCCTTTGCATATGAGACGTGTTTTGTGTGATTGCAACCAGTCATATATGTTTGGGTTTGAACATATATCATGATATATCTTGCTGGTAATGTTGTGCTACCATGGAAAAAACATAGGTAGGTATGATTCTATCATCTCACATTCTTGATGAGTTAAAAGGTCCATATTTGTTAATCCCAGTATGAGCTACAGATTATATTTTATAGGTTTACATGTTAATTCCTACAGGTTTGCTACTGATTTTAGCCTATAACTCTTCTACTTTTAACCACTGGTTATGCCTTTTTTTTTGGTACAGAGTGCTTTGTAGTGTCAGTGATTTACAAGGGCGATGCTTTGGTGCTATTGTTCATCGTTTCAATGTCCCCAAAGCGGTGCCTTCATTTTCTCTTTATATCGGCTACATGTTTGTATGTACATTTGCAATTTTCTTTGTTTTATACATTTTCTTAGTGCACAACTAGCTTGATCAGGCTCGTGAAACCGAGCTTCAGGGAGATCCAAAGTCATTCTAGAGGTTACAACACGATAATGGCATTCATAGTTTCCACCTTGAAGCAGTTACACATTTACTATTTTCTGTTTGTTGAGATTTTTTTTTGGATTCCTATGCATTAAAAAATAGTGAATCTTTTGCTGCATTTATTAGGGCTTAAGGGCTAAAATTATTCAGCTTTGCATACATATTGTGAACAGTATCATAAGCTTTTGGGGATGAAATAAACCCAGTATGATCTAAGTTTCTCTCCTTGCACTGATTTTCTTTATCTGAAATCACAACAACATTTTGGTAGCGGACATGGTCCATGGGGAGATGGCCCACCTCTGATGCAGCTGGAGACGCTGCTGGCACTCAGCCTGGACCAGCACATGGCGGAGAACCAAGCTTCAGAGGTTCGCTGAATAATTTTCGCATTTGATGTGTGACAGCTGTAACTACTACTAGAGATGTATTACTAGATCTTATCACTAAGTTGAAGTTCTCTTAAATTCTAATGTTCTGTCCATGAGTTGGGTCACTTCGGGCGTTCTTGTTGGTAATATACTGGTGCTTTTGTTGTATGATTATTTGGTGTAGCAAGAATGATAGTTCTAGGCCAGAGCAAACAATGGATAGGAAAATAGCTGCCTTATTAACCAAAACTGAATATTGAAATGAGGACTTTTTATAGTTCAGATGAGATAGTAACAGATATGGCTGAGTATATCTCGCAAGTTTTATAAATCTCTGTTAAAGAAAGTGGATACTTCGCTATTGTCATGTCTGGAGCGCCACTTGTCTGTTTTTTGGGGTAATTATTTTTTTCTATTCTTTGCTAGCTATATGCCTTTTTTTTTGCACACGAATTTTCAATACACTATGCATTATTGTGTCTGAAGTATCCTGTTTTTAATTTATGAAAAGGTAACTTTGTGAAGCGACATATATATCCTGCTCTGATGAACGTGATGTAGCAAAGAACCATGCAGACAGTATTATGACTTGTTGTTTTAATTTATAGGAGATTGGGCCCGACGCCTTCGCTCGCCGTTTCCCACGCCTCCGCATCTGAGTCGCGCGCGGTGGCGGTGATAGGAAGGTGCGGCGCTGCCCCTCCCCATGACCCCGTCGGCAAGAGCTAGAAGGCGTGCGGCGCCGTGCGCTCTCGTCGCGAGGAAGCCGCAGAAGGACTGACCCGAAGGGACTATGAGCTCATTGCCACCGCCCGCGGCGAGACGCTCTTCACGCAGTCCTGGTGGCCGCACGCCTCCTCCTCCTCCGTCAAGCCCAGGTAGGAATTCAACGAATCGCAAAATTTGTCCTTTCTTCAGCCCGGGTGTCCTCTGTTGTTGCCGTGCTGCATGCTCTGTCCTTGGTTGGTGATGCAGGGCGCTTGTTCTTGTCGTGCACAGATTGAACGAGCACAGGTGAGAATTTGGTTCCCTTCCTTCTCTGTTTCATAGAAAATTTACAGTAACTTGTGTGGCCGGTAGCTGATGGTTGGGTACCTTGTATTGATTTGGCAGTGGGAGGTAATGATCATCTGGCAAAATGGTTGAACGCCATGGCTGTCAAGGTTTATGGCATGGACTGGACTGGACTGGTGAGTTTCTCTTTCATTTTTCCTCTGTTCACATTTGATTTTGGTTACATGATGCTTAGTGTACGTTAGTGCTTAACATTGCTTGACGGAAAATATTCAAGGTAATTTATTTTCTGAATTGCGAATAAAAGAGACCAAGGATGTCGAACTCTCTTCTAAGTTTCCCCCAGACTGTATGAATTTAGGCGATTCACTTATGAATCTGAACACTTAAGCGATTCGATGAGTGGTCCATACTCTGTTTTTTGTCCATCTAAGGATTTGTATTACTATTCAAAGCATAATTTTAATTTAAAAATATCGGCTAATTTTTGCCATCGGTAGTTAAGCATAGTTCTTTGTTTTGTGTTGGGCAATCAAGCTGTCAACTTAAATTTTAAATGTGCAAGTCTGGTTTCTCTTCAAGTCATTTGTGAATAATGTTTAGTTTCCCGCTTGGCATGTTTCTTTTCATCAATCAATCAGATTCAACACTGTTGGACAGAGTTGCGCCTAATTCATACTGATGTTAAGGATGAATCTTTGTTTTCTAATAGGTCAGACTGGATTCTATGGTCTTGCTCATGCTCTGTTCACTGGCATTGCCTCTTGATTCCCCTCTTAGAGTAGAAAATCCACACTGAGCATAGCAAGTCCACTGGAGGAGCAAATGTTGTTTATCACCGTATCTCTTCTCATGTTGACAAGTCCGATATCTATGAATGTACACCTTTGTGCTTGGTGGTAAACTTGTTTCTTTTTCACTTATGTTCAGAATTTCCTTGATCATTTTGTATTATTATTTTAGTAATTTTGCTCTGCATTAAGATTTATGCACGGTCTGGTACACCTTTGTGCTTGGTGGTAAACTTGTTTCTTTTTCACTTATCTTCAGAATTTCCTTGATCATTTTGTATTATTATTTTAGTAAATTTGCTCTGCATTAAGATTTATGCACGGTCTGGTACTTAGAAGAATATACTGCTGGTTTGTCGATTTTCTCCTTGTGTGATTTCGACATTAATTTGACAATGAGTACTTAAATTCTGAATTCTGAAGTGCATGGAAGCTATATAGATTCGTTATTATTCGGTTTGAGCTATGCGGCAGAAATAAGCTTCATGCTTCTCTCAACATACTAGGCACCATACAAGGCGGCGACGGCGTACCTGCTCGATACCTGCAACCCCTGGTTCAGACAGGAGAAGATGCTGAGCTTCTCGGCCTCGACGACGTCCTCGTGCCCTTCTCTACTATGGCAGATCTGTTTGTTTCTCAGGTGGGACTGCAGTTCTTCCGAAGCTTTGCTTTTCTGTATGACATGTTTAGTAATTTATTAGTTATGCTTCTCGAGCAGCATCAGACTACTTTCTCTTGTGATCACTTCAACGATGAGGAAATTGGAGTGCATCTTAATTATTAACACCTCATTGTATGACAAGCTCGGCAAGAAAGGCGAGAGTTGACGGGAGGATGTCACCACCAACAAGACCGAGGCCGCGTCGACGGACTCAGGTGTGTGTGCTTGTTGGTGGTTTCAGTTTCATAATTCTCATTACACCTAGCCTCTGTTCACTCAATCTTTGAGAATTTTTGTCTGCCATTGCATTGTTGAGTACGTGCAGCAGGATGGAAAGCAGCGAGCAGCGGCGCATTGTTCACGGAAGCGGTCGCATGGGGCTAAGCCTGTTGTTTCCCCTCACCAAGACCTAAGATAGCATGAGCTACGCGCAGATAGAGGCACTCATGTAGGAGAGAGATGAGGGAGCAGCTGGTGGTCCGAACAACGAAGATAAGCTGAACGTTGGCTCCCATGAAGTTTGATTGATTGTGCCTCCGCTTTTGTGCTGGTGCGTTGCTTTTGAACCACTGTCATTTGTGTCGTCGGTGATGTAGACTATAACGACATATCAATAATATCTATGACTCCTAAGGCCGACCTCTTGTGTCCTGTTTCCAATATTGTGTACTTGTTACTTTTCGAGTCAGAACTATGCAATAACGTGGAAGGGGCGCGCTCAACCTGGCAGCGCCCAGCTTTCTCTCACGCGGCGCGCCATGGACGCGCCCCAACCGCTAGTCATAACCCACCGTGTAACAGATCTCAGCATATTATTATGTTTACGATTGTTATTGGTCATATATATGCATATTAGCTTTGAGGTGCTGGGTGAATCAACTAGTACTGTGCAAACTCGACCGAGTGTGGAATATGTTGTTTGCGCTGACTATTTGCATGTCCAAAAGCCAAAGTGACGTGAACTCCTTGAGAATCCAATCCTTGCCTAACATCTCTACTCTTCTGCCCCTGCAAACTCCATGTGTATATAGATTCAGGCCGTGTGGCGTTGCCAGCCTATTCAAGCCGTTCAGGTTGCTGCTGCTAGCGTGGTGATGAAATGTGTATGCCAGTGTGGTTGTCTCTGGTGGTACAAATTTCTGCAGTCGACGTAGAGTAACACTTTACCAACCACAAACCTCACCGTTCAACAAAAAAAGTACATATGAAATTGAAATTCATTAGAACATCACAAGTAGACTTCAGGACTTCGGATATACTATATTTCTTTTCTGTTGGCATTCAGCAGATTTAACAGATGCATAATGGCACCTCATCAAATCTTTTATCTCTCAACAATAAAGGCTTATTTTCAATATACATTTTTCTGGTCCCCATATCGACCAACCAATGCAACCATTTTTTTAATTTATTCATCATCGGATTACAATGCGGAACTCAGAATAAGTGCAAAGCAACAGAACAACAACAACAACAACATATCTCATGCATTGATCATCCGGTAAGATAAAAATCCCGACAGTGGACACTAGGTACAATTTAAGATCAATATAGTCAGCCTTTATATCATTAATTAATAGGATGAGACCACAGTCGATTTATGCCTTGTAAAAGGATATGTATATATAAGCACTCACAAATCACACAATGCACACAATCCCGCCTTGCCTGGCTTCCTGAGTTATTGACACATACCTATCCTTAGAGCATCTCCAGCCGCGCCCCCAACAACCCCTCAGGCCACTTTTTCGGCGCTAGTCGCGCCCCAGGAGCCCGTTTTCCGTCGGATTAGGCTGAAATTAACGCCGGCGTACCCAACTCGAACCCGGCGCGTTGGGGTCGCCTGGGGGCGCCAGACGGACTGTTTTTTACGCGAACTGTGATGGGCCCGCCCTGTCAGCGACGCGCCGCTTTGTCGTCCACATCGCCTCGTTTCCCGCGGGAATCAATGCCAAAGCTGCCGCGCTGCCTCGCCGTCGCCTCCATTGATGCCGTGCCATCCACGATGCAGCGCGCCGGTCAGCATGCCCATTGATGCCGCGTAGTGAACCGTCGCGTCGCCCAGCGCCACGGCCGTGCGCCTCGCGTCGCCTGGCATGCGCCTCCCGCTGCCCCGAGCTCCGGCTATAAAAGCCGCCTGCCTCGCCGGTGACGCCACACCGCAACACCTCGCCTCTATTCCCCCCACTCGCACACACCACTCCCACGCCGACGACAATGGCAGCGTGATAGCCAGGCGACTCGGCGGCGAAGAACGGCTTTAGCCGCCGCCACCTGCACGAGTGGGAGGCGCGCCTCCTGTTCGAGGCCGACTACCCGGCTCCGCCGGACATGAGGGTGTCGGGCGCTTGGCGGGCAGAGATCGCCCGCATTAGGTTGTCGCTGGCGGAGGAGGAGCGGCGACGGCCGGCGTACTCCCCCGACAACACCGCCTTCTGGACTCTGTACTTCGACCGCCGCCGCGACGGGCTGATCGCCTCCACTAACGGCATCGTGCCGCGCGGCCGCCACAACGCCGAAGGACGGCGCGAGTGGTGGGGGGGTGCCCGGCCGCACCCTCGGACACGTCCTCGGCTACATCGAGGCCGACAACACGCCGCGCCTCGAGTACCCCGGCCCCGCGCTCCCGTCCTTCTCTCGCCGCCGTGGCAGCTCACGGATGCCGCGGCGGATGTCGGACGCGACGACCTCGTCCTCCTCGGGTGGTTCTCCAGCGTCCTCCGCCGTCAAACCCGAGCCACAGGACACGACCGGGGAGTCCCTGCTAGGGTGCCGCACCCACAGCGGCGCCCTAACCATCCCCAAGGAAGGCCGCGGAGGTAGCCTGCGCCTCGTCCGGCCCAAAACCGTGGCCGAGCCGCTCCCGGTGAAGCCGGAGCACCTCGCCATGGCCGCCGCCGACGAGACGGCCATGAGGTGGGCGAGGGAAGACTACGTCCGCGAGCAGGTGGCTCACCAGCGCCGCGCCCTTGAGGAACACAAGGCGCGCCACCGCCAGCCCGTCCGCGAGGTGGACGGCGTCCTCTACCTCGACAGCGACGAGGAGGAGGCCGGGCCAACCCGCGTCGGCGACCCCGTACAGGGCTGCAGCAAGGACGGCGGCGGGTGGCAGGACGAGGACGACGAGGACGATGACGACGACGACGGCGGAGACTACACCGTCTTCTACAAGCGCCTAGGCATGTAGAAGACGGACGGCGGCGAGGCGCGGCGAGGACGGCGTAGCTAGGCCGTGTTTGTTTTTTTATTTTATTATTTGAATGAATGTCGCCGAGTTTGTACATATTTGAATGGATGTCGCCGAGTTTGCATGAATTTCGACGAGTTTGTGTGAAAAACGCCGACTTTGTTTAGCCCTGGGGCCGACCTGGGGGGGACGACTGGGAACGCAGTCGCCCCCACGCCTAAATTTTCGCCGGCTCGCCCCCAGGACGCGTTTTTTCGGCGTCTTGGGGGGGCCGAACGGCTGGAGATGCTCTTAGCATATTCCCGGTGGTCATCAACGGGGAAGGCATATACAGTAGTACATTGGGCATGGGCGACCTTAGGAACTCGACTTTCAGTTCAAGACGAACAACTAGTTCTACTGATTTTCGAATTCAGCTTGGCTGCTAGTCATGTTTTGGTTTTTCTTTGCGGTCATGTTCAATGATAGGACCAAGAAAGATGCACTCTGGAACTAGTCTATTGCTGCAAGGATTCTAGGTGATCAAGCTAACTGGACAGTGAAACGACAAGGCGCAGAGCATGGTGCCAATGTGAAGATCCCTCCAGCAAGTACAAGCTTGCAGAATGACGCAATGTAACAGAGTTGTAACATGTTTACTACTCCCTTCGTCCCAAAATTTTTGTCTTAGATTTGTCTAAATACGGAACTATCTAACACTAAAAAGTGACTAGATACATCCATATTTAAACAAATCTAAGACAAGAATTTTGGGACGAAGGGAGTAGGTTCTGTGGCTAATCTTCGTGGCGTACATGGGTAACTCTTTCTTCAGTGGATTATTTTAGTTGCTTTGGTTCATTGATGAGCAAAGACAATCTCCTTGATGGGTTCTTCTTGTCCGTGCTGCACTACAGCTAATCAACGCAAAAGCATGCTATTTAATTGTTGTTGATCGAGGGGCATGAACCACTGACACTGCACAAGTTAGTCACAAAGCATAGTCGAGACAATAGTCGTTAAAGGAGGCGGCAGTGATTTGAAAACTGGAAGGAGGTAAGCAAATGGCGCTTTTCCATCTCCTGATAACACATAGGTTGCATATAACTTTGTGTTTTGATGCTAGTGCTAGTGGATCAATGACACAATTAAATTCTATAATGGTCGAGGGTTGTAAGTGAAATCTTCTAAGAATAAGATGTAGTCTTAGATACTGTATACGCTTCAGTATATGAAGCCACTTAAATGTATGGTTTGATCTATGGGAGACAGTTATGTCATCTCTGAATGACAGTACTTGCTTTGTTTCTTGGAATACCAGTGGGCTATGATTCCAGCAATATTTATCAAGCAAACATGTTTGTAGTCACATTTTGGAACATATCCTTTCCTAGAGCGGCGTATATCTAGCCATTCGAGTTAGGGAAACACTATGAATTCACATCATATGACCTCTTGATCTTGCAAGTTAACACCACATGTCTCATATGCAGCTTGCAGACTAGTTTCCACGTGCCAAGTGAATCAACTCTTTTTGCAAGTTCGACTGCAAGAAACTCTAGAATATGTGGTTTGTGCTGAATATTTTTCGGGCCAAAAGTGAAATGGTGCGTGAGCTTCTTGGGAATGCAATCCTTTGCCTACTTTTCCCTACAACTACATGTACTTCAGGCCGTGCAGCGTCGGCTCTTCAAGCCGTTCAGGCAATTGCTTGTGTTTTGAGGTGATGAGATGTTTGTGTAGTTGTCTCTGGTGGTATAAGTTTCTGCAGTCGACATGTATCAAATTTTCACCTACCACAAACATCACGTTCAACAAACAAAGTACAGATAAAATTATGAAGCATCATAACTAGACTTCAACTTCTGCATTGCAATTGATCTTGTTTCAGGTACAATTTCTGCTATTGGCGTTGATCATATTTAACTGATGCATAATAGTGGCACATCATCAAATCTAATATCCCTAAAAAATAAAGGCATGTTTTCAACATCTTTTCTGCAAAGGAGGATCACTCCTGACCTGTATATCAATTGATGCATGAAATCATTTAATTTGTTCATCATCCAATGACAACTCGTGGACACCAAGTAAGAATTCAAATTACTGGCCACGTTACTGCTTTCAGCCTTTATACGCTGATAAAATGAGACCCAGTGTCGAGTTATGCCTTCTAAAAGGACTCGCAACTCACACCATGCCTGAAATCCTAACTATTGGTAAGTACCTATCTAGCATATGACACTAGTTAGGTTGTGTTATGCCTTCCATAGTTCCATGTATATATAGGTTCAGGCCATGCGGCGTCTCCAGCCTCTTCAAACGGTACAGGCTGCTGTTGGTGTGGAATGTTTCGGGATGATGAAATATCTATGGTTGTCTCTGATGGTAAAACTGTCTGCATGCAGTCGATGTAAAGTACAACTTCACCAACCACAAACCTCACCGTTCATTTATGCCTTAAGCTTGTAAAAGAGGTAAATACACCAGGGGTCTTAGAACTTGCACGCAGTGATCACTTTGGTAGACAAAATTGCAAAATACGTGTTTGTGGTCACTGAACTTGCGATGATGTTCAAATACAGTCACTCTCCCGTACGCGGGCGTAGCCGTCGACGCGAACGTGGCATGGGCCCACTGTCAGTCACACACGGACATGTTTTTGCACAAAACCCCCTCTTCTTTTATGTTCAAAAAAACAAGTCAACCACCGATGGTTCCTACCTGTCAGGAAGAGCGATAATTTATCTAGAAAACGTAAGACCGTGAGTCTCAATCCCCCGACACGACGCTAGCATCCTACACGTCCTAAACAATGCACCACAGGTATGTACACAACTATTAAGGATAACTAAACTTAATGTACAAAACTTGAAGTGCTCATGGAGCAGAAAATGGACTGCGGTCCGCGCGGCCCATTTTATACTTGTTTATTTTTTCCAGAAATTTATAGATAAATTTTTAAATTATAATCCCAATAATAAGGTAGCTGCCAAATATTGTTCATGCATTATTCTAAAATAATCCTTATAAATTATAAAAACGGTTTTTATAATAGTAACTCAAATAGTTTTTAAAATATTCATAGTTTCAAAAATGTTCGTCTTTTAGAAATATTCATAATTATTCGATTTTATTTTATAAATTCTTGGATCATAAAAAATTGTTCATGTATTATTTTAAAATAATATTTATGAATAAAAATTGTATATTTATAATATTAATACTTTTTAAAAGTAAATTAATAAATGTTATTTTAATTATACAAGCATTTCAATAATTATAAGCACAGTTTGAATAGTTCAATGTTTGTATAGTTTACAATATTCATAATTTAAAATCTAAACTGTTGGTATGAATATTTAATTGTGTCTAATATTTAAATTATAATTTTCTTGAATATAAGTCATGAGTAAAAAATATACACAAGTTAATATTTAAATTATATTAACTAAATATTCTTTATTTTTAAAGGATGTTTAAACTTTATAAAAATATATTTGTGCAATTCAAAATATGTACATGCATTAAAGAAACTATGTGACAATTATAAAAATGTTTAAACACTGTAAAAAATATTTGTGTAAATTAAAAAGATGTATGTTGTGTTAGAATAATGTTGACCCATTTCAAAAAAAAATCGTGTAGTTTACAATGTACGAAAATGTTCGCATAGTCCAATAAACTGTTCGCGTAGTTTTTTAATGCATGAACATATTTTGAATTACACAAAACATATTTTACATATTTTTTTAAAAGTCATGTACTTACATACAACAGGAGTGATAAAAAGATATACATTGTTTGTCCCTAAACTACATCACATGTCGCAGTTGCCTGATGGTTAGCTTATGCGTGAATGAATCGCCATGCCACAGGTTAGAACACGCCGGTTGCACTTTGTATGGTAATTAGATAGATTTTTTTTCATTCGCTAAAAAAAGATAGATTTCTTCATTACATTTTTTCGGTCCGCACTGATGTGATATATATAAGATGGTTGTGCTAGTAAACATCACGTACTGTTGCCATGGTGGTTGTCCGAGCGAGCCACCTAGCAGTGCGTCGTCAGGTCGAACCCCCCTCC
>LR738712.1:32315552-32327400 GCA_902687465.1 Secale cereale
CCCCCCGCCCCACTATTTTTGCCTTCTTATTTAAGGAGCTTCCTACATGAATAAAAAAGAGCTGAGGCCTTTTCTACAAATCAATCATACGAGAACATTTACAGTGGCTTACAGCAGGCCCGTGCCATGTTGGCGTCGAAAGATACTCATGTGTACGGTGACAGTGACTGTATTTGAACGGCCTCTCAAGTTTAGTGACCACAAACACGTATTTTGCAACATTGTGCACCAAAGTGACCGTCACGTGCAAGTTGTAAGACCCTTGGTGCATTTACCTCCTTGTAAAAGGATGTGTATATATGTGCACTCACAACTAGGTCACAACATGCATGCAATCCCGCCTCGCCTGGCTTCTTGAGCTATTGACATAATGACATATACCCAGCCTAGGTTATTTCAACCGAGCAGGAATATACATTGCATTGGGCATGGGTGGCCTTAGGAACTCAACTTTCTGTTTCAGTCATTACCACAGTTCTACCGATACCAGAATCCTGGACTTAGCTGCTAGCCAGGATCGGAACTACTGTACACACGATGGTTTAGCAGACGAAAATCACACGACACTGATGATCAACGGCTGTTGCCCACTGAAAAAAAGAGATGCATGGCTGCAATTTTTTGTCGTGCATGAATCGGCCGCCAACTATCGTCCATCTAGCAGTGTTCAGCCACGATTTGGTTTTACTTTCCGGCCGTGCTCAGTGATAGCACCTTGAAAGATGCACGTTAGAACTTAGGACTAGTCTATTGCTGGAAGAATCTTAACTGATCAAGCATTCAAGCACGTTCAACAGTGACACGGCAAAGCTTAGAGCGTAGGAAGGGAAATGTGAGCGTGATCAAGCAGACGTGGTGCTTACAGGATGACGCGACTAGGGCTGTGCATTTTGAAACCTAACCGAAAAACCATACCGAAAATAAACCGAACCGAACCAATTTTATGGTTTTTATGGTTTATGGTTTTGGTATGGTATGGAATTTTCATACCGATTTGAACTTTGGTTTTTATGGTATATACCGAAAAACCGAACGGTTAACCGAATAAACCGAAGTAAAAAAATAAATTTATATTTCTTGAGACAAACAACCATACAAGTTGTCATTTTTCTTGTACATGAGTCAAATTCACTACTAAGCATGTACATTTTTCTTGTAACATAGTTATTTTTCTCTTTAAAAGATGCTAAGCACGTCGATAATCATTAAGGGATGAATATATGCATGCATATATACTTATATATATAGTTATATACTATTTACGTAAAATAGTATGTGTTTTGATTGGTTTTGAGTCATAAATTTGTAAATTATTATTACGTCATTTTCAAATTCGCGTCAACTTTGGTTTTTATGGTATATACCGAAATCATACCAAAATAATTTGGTATATACCGAAACCGAACCGTATTTTCATTTCATACCGTATTTACTGAAGTATTAATACCGTACAAACCGAAAAACCGTATAAACCGAACCATGTAAACCGAATAAACCGAACGCACAGAGTGAGACGCGACGTGTAACAGGGGCCTTGTAACATGAAGTGAAGTCTGAAATAAACCCTGAGGTTGTAGAACTCGATGGAAACGAACCCTCACATCAAAATCCTTGAAATATGTACCCTGACTTCACTTATCCCGTTCATTTTGAACCTTGAGGTCGTACCAAAACAGAGGACTCCAACATACCATCCGGAAAGGCCGGGATTGATTAGTCAGCCAACACCTGCAGATGGGTCCCACAGAATCAAACCCCTTCAGTCAGCACTTGGCACTCAGCAGCATCGCCCTGGACTGCACCTCGTGCGAGCGGCCACGAGAGCTGCGTCATTGGCAACCACTCATGGCCGTGCCAGGATCACCGGCTGGGGTACCAGCCACCAGGACCTTCTCGTTTTCGGTGCTAGCTGTTAGAAGGGAGAGAGAGGATTGGTGGAATAGTTGTTGTATTGCTTGAGCCTCGTGGGCATATATATAGGAGTATAATGATCTACTTGGAGTACAAGACAAGCCAGAACAAATCCTAGTCTATCTCTTCTTTCCTAATAAACATTATACTCAACATCCCCCCACAGTCACAACGGTAGCGACGCAGACGATGAGACTGGAGAAGAATCCGAAGGCAAGCCGACGGACACCCCCACAGAGTCGGAACGGTCGACGCATCGCGGAGTCGTGACTGGAGTGTAATGCCCAGGATGGAGTTATACCTCCTACGTGTCGAGGCACGACTTAAAGGCATAATTCCATCCTAGAATGATCTCAAGTTTGGTAATCTTTGCACAACTCATGTAAAAGAGGGAATAGTAAATAGAAATAGTTGGCTTACACTCGCCACGTCACAGAATTACAGTACAAGTCTCAAACATCATACATTAAGAACACTACAACCCTCTAAGGGCAAAAGCCAAATGTCAAAGTACCAAACTCAGATAAATAAACCACAGGCGGATCGAATCCTAGTAAGAGACTCCACTACTGATCGTCCGGGTAGCGCACGTAGTACCGACTACGCTCTTCGTCGTACTCCCAATCCAGCTCGGTGCCATCACCTGGATAGCTCACAGCTGGACCTGCATCTGGTGTGTGAAGTAACTGTGAGCCACAGAGGACTCAGCAATCCCGTCTCCGGGTAACAAGACTATCAAAGCCTTTGGGTGAGGGAAAGGCTGAAGAAAAGAACAAGTCTGCAGCAGGAACTAGCATCTAGCTTACGTAAGTGAGAGCGAGAAGAGAAGGCATCGGCGAGAAGTGATCACGAAGTGATCCTAGCTACAAGCTCACAAACATAACCCCTCCGTGTTCAACTCCCGAATCCCTATTCGGAAATTGACAGTCACGGAACACACGCTGGTAGTGTATTAGTAACATTGTGTCAAGTTATCTACAACCGGAATTAACAAGCTCCCATCTGCCACATAACCGCGGGCACGGCTTTCGAAAGTTCAAACCCTGCAGGGGTGTTCCAACTTGACCCATTACAAGCCCACGATCCGCGGAGTCGCAACTCCAAAGTGGGAAGACCCGAGTATCCTCGGAATCCCGTGCTCAAGATATACCGAGCTAAGGTAAGGCTAATCCAGCAAATCCTCCCGGCGTGTCGACACCCTGATAGTAGCCGCGCGTATCTAAGTCTCAGGACACGACCGGATGGGTGATGCTACAGGTGTATGCCAGATACCTCGGGTTGCCCCAAGGCGGCCCTGCAGGACCCCCGTTTCGGACCAACACTCATGTGGAGCACTGGCCCGGGGTTGTTGATTAAGAAAGAGGGTTAATTACTCCCTATGCAAGTTTAGTTTGTTATTAGGCAAATAGTACCAATGTTGGGACTTGCTGGAAAAGACTTAGCACTTAGCGGTTTATCGAGGGGGTCCCATACACCCCAACCGTGTTAGGAACGCATAATCAAGGAACATAAAACCGGCTTAGACGGATCCTAACGGCATGAGTGGAACAAAACACCAAGCAAAAGGCTTAGCCTTCCACCCTTGCCAATATATAGATGATTTCATTTTAAGCATTAATATAGTGTGATATAACCCAACCAAACTTCAACATGGAGCAAGCATCTTCACTTCACCTGCAACTAGCAACGCTATAAGAAGGGCTGAGCGAAGCGTACTTAGCCAAGCAACGGTTTGCATAGGTAGGGTGGTTAAACATGGCAATTGGTTACAAGTAGGAGGCTGACAAGAAGAACATGGGCATCGAGGCAAAACTATAGATCGAGACTACTAGCAAAAGGCAAAGATAGTAATGTTATCGGGGTTCGGTCATCTTGCCTGAAGAGAAGTCGTTCGGATCGTAAGAAGGGTCCTCGTGCTCAACCTCGTTGGAAACCTCGTGCTCAACTTCGTACTCGGTCTCAGCTTCCGGCTCTAAACAAAACAATCACACCAAGCACCAATCAACAAGATGCAATGCGCACTCGAAAAACATGAATGCATGATGGATGCACTAAGGATGCACACGGAGCACGTAAAACATCACTCAAACAAAACACCTCAAAACATGACAACAATCTGATATTATTAATCTACACGGAAAAACAACCAAGTTTGATATAAGATTCGCTGAAATCGGAGTTACGGGCTAAAAGTTATGCCCGAAACAAGATTTGAGCGAAAGCTGAAAATTACAGCAACATAACAACTTCGGAGCTCAAAAAAAATTAAGCTACAGCACCCAAAAAGCATGGCAAAGGACATGAACACAAACTAGACATATAGTACAGCAACTAAGTCCAAAGTGCACCCCCAACGGAGTCACGGATCAATAGCAATGATCTTGGACATATTGAACTTGACAATAAAATTCTGGCAGCAGAATTTTATTGAAACTTTAGAGCAAAAGATAAACATGCTACAGCCACTCAAATGGACATGTGAGGACATGGATGGAAAGACAACAATATAAACTACAAGGAACAATCAAAATCCACTCCAAAACTATCATGCTTTTTCCTAGAACAACACACGAACATGGCATCGAAACGTTACAGATTTCAGACTTAGTAAAAAATCACTAAGTCCTAAAACAGCAATATCATCATAGCATCAAAAAGAGCATGTTCAAGTCACCTCAAAACTAAACATGGCAAGGGGTAAGCACCTCATCAAAGTGCATATGAAGGTGATCCCGAAACACACAAGCATGCATCATAGAGGTGAACACAACGATTGCAACGAGCTCAACAAGATGGCATTTCATAACAAGTGAAAACACATCATATGAACATGGCACTTTGCAACGATGATAACAAGGCAACAATAAATCTAACATGCAACCTATCACAAGCAACACGTAGTTCGTGGCAAGACGAACACGTGGACATGTCATTTGCATCGTTTGGACAAACGAGCTAAAAGATATCACATGTCAAAGGTGGCATGAAAATAACACATAGCAGCAGTTTATATCATGATGCACTCTTGCAACAGCAAAACAAGCACCTAGATGATCTCTAACATGCATGACAACAACAGGTAAAACGTAGAGCACATCTCCACGAACGTCTGACATATTACACGCGCAAAACGGAGCCACACAGTAAAAGTTAGGGCAGGTCAAACTTAGCATCTCAGAACAGAAAAACAGAGACTTAGATCTAGGGTTCAACCTTCTCACAGATCAGATCTGAGGACAAGAAGATGGGCCGGCGGAACTGCAGCGGCGGCGGCCCAGTGGTGCGGAGGAAGAGGCCCGGGCGGTGCGGCCCGGTGTTGCGGCTGGACTGCGCGCGGTGGCGGGCCTTCACGGGCGAGCGGGAGATGCGGGCCGCGGGGAAGAACCGGCCCAGCCGGGGCGAGGAGACGAAGGGGAGGCCCGCGCGAGGGATGCCTCAGGCGAAGTGGGGACCAGGCCGTCGGTCGATCGGCCCAGGTGCGAGGCGAGGGCGTCGCGGGAGCGTGGCCTTGGCGCGACGAGGCGGCTCGGGGATGTGGTCCTGGGCCCGGGCCGGCGACGAAGGCGATGTGGCTGCTGCGTACGGGGCCGAGGCCTGCGGCTGGCGACGAAGTGGCCTCGAGGCCGAGGCGACGCGGTCGGGGCGTTGACCCTGGCCTCGCCTGGTCGGCGGCTGCTGCTGCGATCGAGGGAGCTGGCCGGAACGGCTGGTTCCCTCGGGATCCAGGAGAAAAACTAGGGATTGGATCTGAGATCTGAAAGAAAAGGGAAAAAAATAGAGGGGAAGGGGAAGAAGAAGGGGACATGCCAAAATAGACTAGGGTCTATTATATAGCAGTTTTTAGGGTTAGGAAGAGTTTTAGGGGCGCTAGGAGCCCTCCGATCGCGATCCGACGGATCCGATCGCGGGGGTTGATTTAAAAGGCCTAGGAGGAGATAAGAGACTGCAGCAGGGGTGTTTCCGGGACACGAAGTGAAGGCACATCGGACCCACACGAACAACGGATGGAAAAGTCAACGGAGTCCAAACGAGACGAGATTTGAGAGGCGGGTTGCACACAACAAAACAACAACACAGACAACAACCTCGCGGCACACCGGTAACGTAAAACGCCCAAACAACAAAGTAGTCCTACGGGACGTCACGGACACGTGAGGGAGCTCCGGAACACGAAACGGACAACGGGGAGAAACACGCGGAACCGGATGCAACCCACAACACAAATGCAATGCGATGCACATGTCTACATGATATGAATGAATGCCACACACTCACACAACAAAACGACGAAAGCCCGAAAGAGAAAGAACCCGGAATGGAAATAGATGAAGCCGGAGATATATTATATATCCAAAAGGGAAAGTATTACATCCGGGGCATTACATGGAGTGAAAACCGACGAGGTTGCTCAAGCAGGCGGTAGCCCTTTGTGCCGTTTGTCGATGTAGCCGAGAGCGTAGGTGGTGTAGCCGTAGTCGAGGTAGCCATGCGAAGAATGCCGTGGTCGATGTCGAGTCGGGGTAGCCGGTGTCGAGGAAGCTGCCGTGGGGCCGCGGGCGCAAGGGGGGTGCCGAGTTAGCATGGGCGCTGTGGTGTCGAAGTAGTGGTGCGCCGGGAAGAAGATGTTGTTGACGACGCGTCGCAACGGGTTTGCCAAGCCCGGGGACACATCGTAGACGAAGGCACGCACCGGTGTTGCCAGCACTGGGCATGCGTAGACGGACGAAGACGAAGTTGACGAAGCGCCGACCAGGCTTGCCAAGCCCGGGGACACATCGTGGATGAAGGCACGCATCAGTGTTGCCAGCACCGGCCATGCATAGACGAGAGACCTGCACGAGCTGTACGCCATGTCGGAGAAGTCGGAGGGGCTAGCAGAGAAGAACTCGACGACGATTGCGGCGTCCATCGGCGCGGGGCCGATGTCACCAACGGTGGTCGGGGTAGATGACGGCGACGCTGGCGACGGGCCGGTGCTTGGACGAAGACGAAGGGGGTGGACGGGTGACGGCGGCGGCTACGAAGGTAGCGGCGGCGGCGGCCAAAGAAGAGCGGCGGCGACGGCGGCTAGGTTAGGAGTGCGGCGGCGGTGCTCGAAGTAGGCGAAGAACCCTGACAGCGTGACAAAGACCGGCGCGGACGGTGGCGTTCCCGCGCCAAGGGGGACGGCGCGGCGCATACCACGGGAGGTCGACGCGCGGTGACAGCGGAGTGGACCACGCACCGCGACGCTACGGCCCAAAGGGGCGACGCAGCGGCGGCAAGTTGGTCGGGGCGACGGCGCGAAGACCTCGGGGCGGCGGCGGGGACCGCGTGCCGCGACGCTGCGGCCCGAAGGGGCGACGCAACGGCGGTTCGCGAGTCGGTGCAGCCGCGGGGACGGCCTCGGGGCGGCAGCAGGGACCGCTTATCGCGGCACTACGTCCCGCAGGGGCGACGCAGCGGCGACGCACGAGTCGATGCAGCCGCGAGGAGAACCACGGGGCGGAGGCGCTACGGCCCGACGGGGCGACGTAGCGGTAGCCCGATGCTCGATCGGTGAAGAGGCGCCCTGAACTCGGGGACGATCTTCACGGGACCTGCTGAGGCGCGCGCAACCGACGGGCCAGGTCGGTCGCACGGCGTAGATGTGGCGGATCGCGACGGCGGGCGGGTGATCAATCCGACCGCGCGCGAGGTCGGGGACGCCGCTCGGTGAAGACGGGGTGGCGGCTGAGTTCGAGATGAAGCCGGCGAGGGCGGACGGCGTGAGACGTCGTGCGACCGGCACCCGAGCTGCCAAGCAGCGCCGGCTTTCGGGCAGCGAGGCCCGAGCGACCAACGTAGTAGCGGCGCCCGAACTAAGACAGTCGACGAGCCTGACGCCGCCGGAGACGAGGCCGGCAAGGTAGACCGCATGGCCGTCGTGCAGACACGACGGAGGCGGGTGGTGTGGATAGATGGACGGACCGGCGCGAACGATGGCTATGATTGGCCGCCGCATGGCGCGAGGCCGCCGGGTGGGTGATGCAGGTGTCCCGGTCGGAGCAGGGCGGTGACGGCCGGCGCAGGGCGACGGGCGGGCCGGCGCGCGGATGACGGGCTTGACGGGCCGTCTGTCGCGCTGATACGTCCAAAACGTATCTATAATTTCTGCTTGCTCCATGCCACTTTTGGGTGATATTGCTATGATTTATAAACTTCCATACACTTTTGATCATATTTGGACTAACCTACTAATCCAGTGCACCCCAGTGCCAGTTTCTGTTTTCGGCTGTTTTTGTATTTCAGGTTTTCACGTTACGAGAACTGCCAGGAAAAATCCAGAAAAATTATATAAAAAATCAGCGTCTCGGAAACTACCGTGCGTCCGAAGGACAGCCGGGGGGGGGGGGGCACCAGGGCTCCAGGCGCCCTGGCGGCGCGCCCCCCCTGGGCCGCGCCGGGGGGGCGCCTGGGCCCCCCATGTTGGAGATATGCCCTAGAGGCAATAATAAAAGCATTATTATTATATCTCCTTGTTCATGATAATTGTCTGTTATTCATGCTTAAATTGTATTGTACGGAAATAGCGATACATGTGTGAATACATAGACCACAATGAGTCCCTGGTAGGCCTCTAGTTACCAGTTCGTTAATCAACAGATGGTCACGGTTTCCTGACCATGGACATGGGATGTCAGTGATAACGGGATCACATCATTAGGAGAATGATGTGATGGACAAGACCCAAACTTGAGCATAACACGAGATCGTATAGTTCGTAATAAGCTTTTCGGTGTCAAGTATTTATTCCTTAGACCATGAGGTTGTACAACTCCCGAATGCCGTAGGAATACTTTGGGTATGCCAACCGTCACAACGTAACTGGGTGGCTATAAAGGTACGCATCGGGTATCTCCGAAAGTGTCTGTTGAGTTGGTACGAACCGAGACTGGGATGTTGTCACTCCGTATGACGGAGAGGTACCTCTGGGCCCACTCGGTAAGACATCATCATAATGAGCTCAATGTGACTAAGTAGTTAGTCACGGGATGATGGATTACGGATCGAGTAAAGAGACTTGCCATGACGAGATTGAACAAGGTATCGGCAATACCGACGATCGAATCTCGGCCAAGTAACGTACCGATGGACAAAGGGAGTAACATACGGGATTGAGTGAATCCTTGACATGGTGGTTCATCCGATGAAGATCATCGAGGAACACGTGGGAACCAACATGGGTATCCAGATCCCGCTGTTGGTTATTGACCGGAGAGTCGTCTGGGTCATGTCTACGTGTCTCCCGAACCCGTAGGGTCTACACACTTAAGGTTCGGTAACGCTAGGGTCGTAGAGATAAATGCACGTGGAAACCCGAAAGTTGTTCGGAGTCCCGGATGAGATCCCGGACGTCACGAGGAGTTCCGGAATGGTCCGGAGGTAAAGATTGATATAAAGGAAGTCCAGTTTCGGCTATCGGGTGATCTCCGGGGGTCACCGGGAGCGTCCCGGGACCACCGGAGGGGCCCCGGGGGTCCACCGGGTGGGGCCACCCATCCCGGTGGGGCCCCTAGGCCACAAGGGGAAGTGTCCAGCCCCTCTGGGCTGGCGCACCACTAGGGGCCCACCTCCCCATGCGCCTAGGGTTAAAACCCTAAGGGGAGGGGGGCCACCACTTGCCTTGGGGGGCAAGGACTCCCCCTGGCCGCCGCCCCCCCTGCAGATTGGATCTGCAGGGGCCCTGGCGCACCCCCTGGCCCCCTATATATATGTGGGAGGGGAGAGGGCTGCCGCACCCTTGCCCTGGCGCCTCTCCCCCTCCCGTCACACCTCCATACTCCAACGCAGGGCGCCCGGCGAAGCCCTGCTGCGATCTCCACTGCATCCGTCATCACGCCGTCGTGCTGCCGGATCTCTGACGACTTCTCCTCCCCCCTTGCTGGATCAAGAAGGAGGTGACGTTGCTGCACCGTACGTGTGTTGAACGCGGAGGTGCCGTCCGTTCGGCGCTAGATCATCGGTGACGAAGAACGCGAAGAGTACGACTACTTCATCCACGCTTCTTCGAAAGCTTCCGCTCGCAATCTCCATAACGGTATGTAGATGCACTCTTACTTGCTCGTTGCTAGATGTCTCCATAGTTGGATCTTGGTGAAAGCGTAGAAATTTTTTGATTTATGCTACGTTCCCCAACAGTGGCATCAGAGCTAGGTTTTATGCGTAGCATCTTGCACGAGTAGAACACAAAGCAGTTGTGGGCGTTTGAGTTTGTTCAACTTTCTTACCGTTACTAGTCAATCTTGATTCGGCGGTATTGTGGGATGAAGCGGCCCGGACCGACTTTACACGTACGCTTACGTGAGACTGGTTCCACCGACAGACATGCACTAGATGCATAAGGTGGCTGGCGGGTGTCTGTCTCTCCTACTTTAGTCGGATCGGATTCGATGAAGAGGGTCCTTATGAAGGGTAAATAGAAGTTGACAAATCACGTTGTGGTTTTGGCGTAGGTAAGAAGCGTTCTTGCTAGAAATCCTATAGAAGCCACGTAAAACTTGCAACAACAATTAGAGGACGTCTAACTTGTTTTTGCAGCATGTGCTATGTGACGTGGTATGGCCAAGAACGAAGATGTGATGAATGATATATGTGATGTATGAGATTGATCGTGTTTTTGTAATAGGGAATCACGACTTGCATGTCGATGAACTTGACAACCGGCAGGAGCCATAGGAGTTGTCTTAATTATTGTATGACCTGCGTGTCACTGAATAACGCTATGTAATTACTTTACTTCATTGCTAAACGTTAGCCATAGTAGTAGAAGTAATAGTTGGCGTGACGACTTCTTCAAGACACGATGATGGAGATCATGATGATGAAGATCATGGTGTCGAGCCGGCGACAAGATGATCATGGTGCCCCGAAGATGGAGATCCAAGGAGCAAGATGATATTGGCCATATCATGTCACTTTAATTGATTGTATGTGATGTTTATCATGTTTTTGCATCTTGTTTACTTAGAACGACGGTAGTAAATAAGATGATCTCTCACTAAAATTTCAAGTATTGTGTTTCCCCTAACTGTGCACCGTTGCTAAAGCTCGTTGCTCCGAAGCACCACGTGATGATCGGGTGTGATAGGTTCTAACGTTCGCATACAACGGGTGTAAGACAGATTTACACACGCGATACACTTAGGGTTCACTTGACGAGCCTAGCATGTACAGACATGGCCTCGGAACACGGAAGACCGAAAGGTCGAACACGAGTCGTATAGAAGATACGATCAACATGAAGATGTTCACCGTTGATGACTAGTCCGTCTCACGTGATGATCGGACACGGACTACTCGATTCGGATCGTGTATCACTTAGATGACTAGAGAGATGTCATTCTGAGTGGGAGTTCATTAAAATTTGATTAAGATGAACTTAATTATCATGAACTTAGTCTAAATTCTTTACAATATCTCTTGTAGATCAAATGGCCCACGCTCCAGTTTCCCTCAACTTCAACGCGTTCCTAGAGAAAACCAAGCTGAAAGACGATGGTAGCAACTATACGGATTGGGTCCGTAACCTGAGGATTATCCTCATAGCTGCCAAGAGATCATATGTCCTAGAATCACCGCTAGGTGATGCACCTGCTCCCGATGCGGCCCAAGACGTTTTGAACGTCTGGCAGTCGCGTAGTGATGATTACTCCCTGGTTCAGTGCGGCATGTGATACGTCCAAAACGTATCTATAATTTCTGCTTGCTCCATGCCACTTTTGGGTGATATTGCTATGATATTCATACACTTCCATACACTTTTGATCATATTTGGACTAACTTACTAATCCAGTGCACCCCAGTGCCAGTTTCTGTTTTCGGCTGTTTTTGTATTTCAGGTTTTCACGTTTCGAGAACTGCCCAGAAAAATCCAGAAACGACACTGCTTCCGAAGGGGAGCCTGGGGGGGGGGGGC
>LR738712.1:32327677-32341906 GCA_902687465.1 Secale cereale
TTTTCGCGATCCCATCTCTGTTCCGCCGCCGCCGCCGCTTCCAAGATCGGGAGCACCAGGAGAACTCTTCCCGGCACCCTGCCGGAGGGGAGGATCACCACCGGGAGCTTCTCCACCACCATGGACGCCTCCCGGATGACTCGTGAGTAGTCTCCCTTGGACCATGAGTCCATGACCAGTAGCTATGTGATGTTCTCCTCCCGTTCTTGTGCCTCACTAATTAGTCCTCGTGAGCTGCCCTACATGATCGAGGCACCTATGTAATCCTTGTGTTGTTGCTATGTTGAGTTTGCTGGGATCCGATGGATTATGAGATTATGTTCAGATTGATCTTGAGTAATATATTTGATTCACCTCTTTTATATTTTAGTTCATAAGTAATTCTTGCATGTTCTCCGTTGTTATTTATTGCTTTGGCCAAGTAGTAGGTAGTGACTCCAAGAGGGAACGTTATGCTCGATTGTGGGTTCATGCCCCTCGATGACTAACTTGAGTGACAGAAACATGAGTCTAGGGGATGTGCTGTTGCCACAAGGAGGAAAAGAACGGTGCTTGTGCCCGCGGGTGCAAGGATTATTTACTTTACGCAAAGTTCTTTTAATGCAGTTGTCTGTTGCATTGAGTTTACACTATGGGTGGGACTCGCAACTTAATACCAGCGAGATGTTCTGGATAGATATCTCAAGGTGGATGATTAGTAGTAGATATTGATGGATTTCGGTCTACTTACTTTGGCGTACCGCCCATGCTTTGAACCTCAACCTTTCTTGCAATGTAGTCAGCATTGGTTTGCGTTCGTGGTCCTGTCAATTGCCCAGCTGTAATTTGTTACCTCGCATAGCTGTTTTATCGTCTTTTGGGAGAGAGACATCACTAGTGAACATCATGTGACTCCGGTCCATATTACCATCATTGACCACATACACTATTTTACTTTCCGCTATTTTACTTACTATTGCAAAACACTATCTATCACTACTATCATATTGCTTTTAACCCTTTGTGAACTACAAGGCCGGAGAGATTGACAACCTCTCTGTACTCGTTGAGAGCAAAGTTATTCGTATTTGTGTGCAGGTCCACGTTGATTGCTAATTGCGCCGTTAGCAGTTGACACCTACCTGTTGAACCTAGGAGTCTCTGGGGATTCGATCCTTGGCATCTTTGCTAGGGGAAAACACTTCTACTTACTGCATCTTACACCTTCCACTTGGGGTAACCAACGAGGGGTTCGAGGCCCATCAAGGAGTATTTTCTGGCGCCGTTGCCGGGGACTCCACTCTTCAGGATAGGGGAGTTGCATGCTATCTTTTACCTTTGCTTTTTAGTCTTGTTAGTTTACCTTTCATATTTGCTTTAGTTCTTTTGTTGAAAATCACAAAAATAGTTATCTTGCTTGCTTGCTACTATTGGTTCCACCGAGAACACCAAGTTGTGTGACTTCACTAGTCACAACAATGATGACTTTATCAGCACACCTATCACTACACCTGCCACTTCAGCACCTTCATATGAAATTAAACCTGCTTTACTTAACTTAGTCATGAGAGAACAATTATCCGGTGCTAGAGATGATGCTGCTTTACACTTGAACAACTTTGTAGAACTTTGTGATATGCAAAAGTACCAAGAAATAGATGGTAATATTGTTAAGCTTAAGCTTTTTCCTTTCTCTTTGAGAGGAGGAGCTAAAATCTGGTTTCAGTCTTTGCCTAGAAATAGCATAGATTCATGGGATAAGTGCAAAGATGCTTTTATTGGAAAATACTATCCACCTGCTAAAATTATCCAACTTAGAAGTAACATCATGAATTTTAAACAATTGGATAATGAACATGTTGCCCAAGCTTGGGAACGTATGAAGTCTCTTATCAAGAACTGCCTACTCACGGTTTGACTACTTGGATGGTTATCCAAACTTTTTATGCAGGCTTGAACTTTACCTCGCGGAACTTGTTAGATTCGGCCGCGGGAGGAACTTTTATGTCAACTACACTTGGTGCTGCCACAAAACTTCTCAATGAGATGATGACCAACTATTCCCAATGGCACACCGAACGCGCTCCAACAGGTAGGAAGGTAAACTCTGTCGAGGAGATTTCCTCCCTCAATGAAAAAGTTGACTTGATCATGTCTCTACTTTCGAAGCAATCTACTGTTGATCCTCGTGATGTTCCTTTAAATTCTTTGATTGCTCAAGAACAAGTAGATGTTAACTTTATCTCTAGAAACAACTTTAACAACAATGCTTATCCTAGTACCAAGAACTCCACTACTGAACTAGAGACCATGCTTAGAGATTTCATCACTACCCAAAAAGCCTTTAATAAGAATGTAGAAGAGAAACTACATAAACTAGATGATCTTTCTTTTAAGGTAGACCACTTAGCCAATTAGGTAAAATTGCTAAAAAATGAAACTTCTCCACTTAAGGAGAGGGAAGTCATCCCTATTAATGCTACTCAAGTACAAATTAATGAAAATATTAGGATGATGGCTAAGCTTAAAGAAAGATGGGCTAGATAAAGGGAGGAAGAGGAAAGAATTAAGAGCCTTCCTACCCACCACACTGTTGCTACTATCCAAGTTATTGAGGATGTTCACACTCTTAGCACCCAATGTACTCCTGGTCCCAATGGACCTATTAATGGTGATGCTATAGAAACTACCAAACAGGTGAGCCTTAAGGACACCACTACCACTTTACTTGATGCTCGTGACCTTGATTTTGATAATTGCACTCTTACCGAAGTTATTGATTTCCTTCACAAGATGTCTAGAGACCCCCGCACTAGCACGCTTAACCTTGCCTTCACGGAGCATATCACTAATGCTCTCATCAAAGCTAGGGAGGAGAAACTTAGAGTAGAAGCCTCCATACCTAGAAAGCTAGAGGATGGTTGGGATCCTATGATAAAAATTAATTTGAATGACTTCTCTTGTTATGCATTATGTGATGTTGGTGCTAGTACCTTTGTTATGCCCAAAAGAATATATGATATGCTTAAATTGAAACCTTATGATTCTTGTTCTTTTGGTGTTCGTCTCGTTGATTCTTCCATAAAGAAACCTTTGGGGAGGATCGATGATGTTCTTATTGTTGTCAATGATAATTATGTGCCCGTTGATTTCACTATTATGGATATTGAATGTGATCCTTCATGTCCAATTATTTTGGGACGTCCCTTTTTGTGCACCGTTGGTGCTGTCATTGACATGAAAGAGGGCAATATAAAATTTCAGTTTCCTCTCAAGAAAGGGATGGAACACTTCCCTCGTAAGAAGGTCAAGTTACCTTTTGAGTCCGTTGTACGGGCTAGCTATTCTTTTACTTTTGATAAAACTTGATCTATGCATTATGCCTAGCTTAAAGGCATAAAAGAAAGCGCTTTTGGGAGGCAGCCCACATGAATAATTTTTTTGCTTTTGTTGTGTCTTGATGTTGTTTACTGCTGTAGCATCATCATTGTATCTTTACTTTTCATATTTGTGCCAAGTATAGCCTCTGATTGCTAGAAAGTTCAAAAGTTGTGAGGTGCTGTCCAGGAAACAGATTCTGTCCTTGGATAGAAAAATTCGTATAAAATCACCAGATCATCTTTTTGGTCTGAAATGTTTCAACAGCGTTCTCTATATAATTGTCTTTCGTGCGTCAGTTCTGAGTTTTTTGATTTGAGTTGCAGAAGTATCCCGAACAGGTCAATTACTGCCTGCTGTTCTGTTTTTCACAGATTCTGTCCTGTTTTGCCTTACCTTCACTTTGCAAATTGAGAACTTGCTTTTTCTTTGCAAAAACCTTTTGGCAATCTTGAGAAACAGTAGAACTTCAAGAATATCTTTATTTCCAGCAAGGTATAATTATTTTATTAAGGGTACTAACCTCGCTAATCAGATTATGATGAGTTGTGTATGAAGGGAGTTTTCAAGTGTGCGAGGGAAGATGATAAAAAGATTCAGGAGTGTCAAGCGCTCAAGCTTGGGGATGCCCCCGTGCACCCCCAAGAAATATTCAAGGAGACTCAAGCGTCTAAGCTTGGGGATGCCCCCCGTGCATCCCCTTCTCCATCAACGTTATCAGTTCGTCTTTCGTTCCGCTATATTTTTATCACTTCATGTGTTATGTGCTATGCTTGGAGCGTCTTGCTTTTAGTTTTCTTTTTAGTTTTTCATAACGAGTCGGAACCCAGCATTCCTTTATGTGGGAGAGAAACACGCTCCACCTCTACCTAGAACATTACATAGAATTTTCATGTCTATCTATGCTGTGTGTGTTCTTTGTCTTTTAATAGCTACTATCATACTTTGCTCTTAGTATTCATGCTTATCTCTTCAAGAGCTTTTATTTAGTTGGTTGCTTGAACTCTCTTTAATTACCATGCTCACCTTATTAATAGAGTTTGCTTCCGTTGCATTGGTTAATGTGTCTGTGATAAAGATGCTACTTTCATGATGGTGCTTAGTAGTTCAGGTTTTCCTATGGTTAATCTCAAATAGCTGGGGGGGTTCCCAATGTGTCATTGGAGTACCAACTTGGTTTGTTTGCCTATGATGTGGTATGGTTTAGTAATATCTTCCTTCGAGAATTTATTTTGATTGACTTGGCGTATGCTCACGCATATTCAAGACTGTAAAGAAAGTCTGTCAAGCCTTGATGATCTTTTATTTCTAAGTAGCGATATAACTACCATTCCTGATTCAATATTGCTTTGTTGCTCTGCATGATTATGACCGTCATTGCTCTCTTAGTTGGTCGCTCCCAGTCTTTTGCTAACCTACACCTGCACTAAGCAAATTAACCATGCAATACATAGCTCATGGGAAAGTAGCCTAAAAACTATTGTGGTAAAGAATATGTTGCCTATGTATCTTATTTCTTATGAGTTGCTTGCTGAGCGGTAACCATGTTTTTGGGGACGCCATCAACTGTCACAGTTTTGTTGAATATCATGTGAGTTGCTATGCATGTTCGTCTTGTCTGAAGTAAGGGTGATTTACCATGGGTTGAATTAATATGCATATTGTTAAAGAAGAACATTGGGCCGCCAACCAAAGCCATGCATCATGGTGGAAGTTTTAGCTTGGACCTTAATCCTCAATCTCTTATGAGAATTTGCTTATGCATTAAAGAGGAGCCCATCATCTATTTTCTATGTTGTCCCGGTATGGATGTCCTCAAGTTGAGATCTATCAAAAACGAGAAATCAAATGCGATCTAACTCCTTGGACCTTTGTACAGGTGGCATAGAGGTACCCCTTTGTGACACTTGGTTAAAACATATGCAATGCAATGATAACCCATGGGGATCCGAGCTAATTAGGACAAGGAGCGAGCACTATTAGTATTCGATGCATGAGGCTTGCATCTTATAGGATGTTTTATACATGACACATATGAAGTACTACTACCGTTGACACAATTGCTTCCACGTTTCAAAATAAAAAGCTCTATCACTTCAAGCACCAACTACTGAGAGCATGATTGTCATTCTGAGTGTAATGTGCATTGTCCCAAAGTAGCATTGTCTTTTGCATGATTGTGATATCGTTTATTCTGAAATGATTGTATCTAGTCATCACTTAAACCTTGAAGGTGCCCTTGCATTTATGTTTTGCATCACTAAAGGGGGCAAGCTAGATATCACTTGATCATATTTGCACATCATGTTCATTGCATATCTTTTTGATGTTTGAATTTCATGTTGTAAAACTTTCAGTCATTTGTGATTTTCTCTTGAGACAACTTAATTACTTTAGAATCATTGTCTCAGTAAGCTTTTGTCATATGACTATGAGAAAGTCCTATATGGTTAATAGCATGTCACCACAGAAATTATTCTTGTTATCATTTACCTACTCGAGGACGAGCAGGAATTAAGCTTGGGGATGTTGATACGTCCAAAAGGTATCTATAATTTCTGCTTGCTCCATGCCACTTTTGGGTGATATTGTTATGATATTCATACACTTCCATACACTTTTGATCATATTTGGACTAACTTACTAATCCAGTGCACCCCAGTGCCAGTTTCTGTTTTTGGCTGTTTTTGTATTTCAGGTTTTCACGTTTCGAGAACTGCCCAGAAAAATCCAGAAAAATTATATAAAAAATCAGCGAACCGGAAACAACACTGCGTCCGAAGGGCAGCCTGGGGGGGCCACAGGGGCTCCAGGCGCCCTGTGGGCGCCCCCCCTGGGCCGCGTCGGGGGGCGCCTCGGCCCCTCGAGGCTCCCCCGGTGCCCTACTTTGGCATATATTTAAAGGGTTCCCCGTAACCTTCAGAACATGACTTCTTTTCGCGATCCCATCTCTGTTCCGCCGCCGCCGCCGCTTCCAAGATCGGGAGCACCAGGAGAACTCTTCCCGGCACCCTGCCGGAGGGGAGGATCACCACCGGGAGCTCCTCCACCACCATGGACGCCTTCCGGATGACTCGTGAGTAGTCTCCCTTGGACCATGAGTCCATGACCAGTAGCTATGTGATGTTCTCCTCCCGTTCTTGTGCTTCACTAATTAGTCCTCGTGAGCTGCCCTACATGATCGAGGCACCTATGTAATCCTTATGCTGTTGCTATGTTGAGTTTGCTGGGATCCGATGGATTATGAGATTATGTTCAGGTTGATCTTGAGTAATATATTTGATTCACCTCTTTTATATTTTAGTTCATAAGTAATTCTTGCATGTTCTCCGTTGTTATTTATTGCTTTGGCCGAGTAATAGGTAGTGACTCCAATAGGGAACGTTATGCTCGATTGTGGGTTCATGCCCCTCGATGACTAGCTTGAGTGACATAAACATGAGTCTAGGGGATGTGCTGTTGCCACAAGGGGGAAAACAACGGTGCTTGTGCCCGCGGGTGCAAGGATTGTTTACTTTACGCAAAGTTCTTTTAATGCAGTTGTCTGTTGCATTGAGTTTACACTATGGGTGGGACTCGCAACTTAATACCAGCGAGATGTTCTGGATAGATATCTCAAGGTGGATGATTAGTAGTAGATATTGATGGATTTCGGTCTACTTACTTTGGAGTACCGCCCATGCTTTGAACCTCAACCTTTCTTGCAATGTAGTCAGCATTGGTTTGCGTTCGTGGTTCTGTCAATTGCCCAGCTGTAATTTGTTTACCTCACATAGCTGTTTTATCGTCTTTTGGGAGAGAGACATCACTAGTGAACATCATGAGACTCCTGTCCATATTACCATCATTGATCACATACACTATTTAATTTTCCGCTATTTACTTACTATTGCAAAAACTATCTATCACTACTATCATTCCTTTTAACCCTTTGTGAACTACAAGGCCGGAGAGATTGACAACCTCTCTGTACTCGTTGGGAGCAAAGTTATTTGTATCTGTGTGCAGGTCCATGTTGATTGCTAATTGCGCCGTTAGCAGTTGACACCTACCTGTTGAACCTAGGAGTCTCTGGGGATTCGATCCTTGGCATCTTTGCTAGGGGAAAACACTTCTACTTACTGCATCATACACCTTCCACTTGGGGTAACCAACGAGGGGTTCGAGGCCCATCAGAGGGCTGCCGCACCCTTGCCCTGGCGCCTCTCCCCCTCCCGTCACACCTCCATACTCCAACGCAGGGCGCCCGGCGAAGCCCTGCTGCGATCTCCACTGCATCCGTCATCACGCCGTCGTGCTGCCGGATCTCTGACGACTTCTCCTCCCCCCTTGCTGGATCAAGAAGGAGGTGACGTTGCTGCACCGTACGTGTGTTGAACGCGGAGGTGCCGTCCGTTCGGCGCTAGATCATCGGTGACGAAGAACACGAAGAGTACGACTACTTCATCCACGCTTCTTCGAAAGCTTCCGCTCGCAATCTCCATAACGGTATGTAGATGCACTCTTACTTGCTCATTGCTAGATGTCTCCATAGTTGGATCTTGGTGAAAGCGTAGAAATTTTTTGATTTATGCTACGTTCCCCAACACCCCGAAGCTTCCCCGATGCCCCCCTTTGGCATATATTTAAAGCGTCCTCCGAAACCCTCAGAACAGGAACTCTTTTCGCGATCCCATCTCTGTTCCGCCACCGCCGCCGCTTCCAAGATCGGGAGCACCAGGAGAACTCTTCCCGGCACCGTGCCGGAGGGGAGGATCACCACCGGGAGCTTCTCCACCACCATGGACGCCTCCCGGATGAGTCGTGAGTAGTCTACCTTGGACCATGAGTCCATGACCAGTAGCTATGTGATGTTCTCCTCCCGTTCTTGTGCTTCACTAATTAGTCCTCGTGAGCTGCCCTATATGATCGAGGCACATATGTAATCCTTATGCTGTTGCTATGTTGAGTTTGCTGGGATCCGATGGATTATGAGATTATGTTCAGATTGATCTTGAGTAATATATTTGATTCACCTCTTTTATATTTATGTTCATAAGTAATTCTTGCATGTTCTCCGTTGTTATTTATTGCTTTGGCCAAGTAGTAGGTAGTGACTCCAAGAGGGAATGTTATGCTTGATTGTGGGTTCATGCCCCTCGATGACTAGCTTGAGTGACAGAAACATGAGTCTAGGGGATGTGCTGTTGCCACAAGGGGGAAAACAACGGTGCTTGTGCCCGCGGGTGCAAGGATTGTTTACTTTACGCAAAGTTCTTTTAATGCAGTTGTCTGTTGCATTGAGTTTACACTATGGGTGGGACTCACAACTTAATACCAGCGAGATGTTCTGGATAGATATCTCAAGGTGGATGATTAGTAGTAGATATTGATGGATTTCGGTCTACTTACTTTGGCGTACCGCCCATGCTTTGAACCTCAACCTTTCTTGCAATGTAGTCAGCATTGGTTTGCGTTCGTGGTCCTGTCAATTGCCCAGCTCTAATTCGTTTACCTCACATAGCTGTTTTATCGTCTTTTGGGAGAGAGACATCACTAGTGAACATCATGAGACTCCGGTCCATATATACCATCATTGATCACATCCGCTATTTACTTTTCGTTATTATTTACTATTGCAAACATTATCTATCACTACTATCATTTGCGTTTAATCCTTTGTGAACTACAAGGCCGGAGGGATTGACAACCTCTCTGTACTCGTTGGGAGCAAAGTTATTTGTATCTGTGTGCAGGTCCACGTTGATTGCTAATATCTGGCGCCGTTAGCAGTTGACACCTACTTGTTGAACCTAGGAGTCTCTGGGGATTCGATCCTTGGCATCTTTGCTAAGGGAAAAACTTCCACAACACTGCATCTTACACCTTCCACTTGGGGTAACCAACGAGGGGTTAGAGGCCCATCAAGGAGTTTTTCTGGCGCCGTTGCCGGGGACTCCACTCTTCAGGATAGGGGAGTTGCATGCTATCTTTTACCTTTGCTTTTTAGTCTTGTTAGTTTACCTTTCAGTTTTTGCTTTAGTACCCTTTATCGAAAATCACAAAAATAGTTATCTTGCTTGCTTGCTACTATGGGTTCCACCGAGAACACCAAGTTGTGTGACTTCACTAGTCACAACAACGATGACTTTATCAGCACACCTATCACTACACCTGCCACTTCAGCACCTTCATATGAAATTAAACCTGCTTTACTGAACTTAGTCATGAGAGAACAATTCTCCGTTGCTGGAGATGATGCTGCTTTACACTTAAACAACTTTGTTGAACTTTGTGATATGCAAAAGTACCAAGAAATAGATGGTAATATTGTTAAGCTTAAGCTTTTTCCTTTCTCCTTGAGAGGAGGAGCTAAAATTTGGTTTCAGTCTTTGCCTAGAAATAGCATAGATTCTTGGGACAAGTGCAAATATGCTTTTATCGGAAAATACTATCCACCTGCTAAAATTATCCAACTTAGAAGTAACATAATGAATTTTAAACAATTGGATAATGAACACGTTGCCCAAGCTTGGGAACGTATGAAATCTCTTATCAAGAACTGCCCTACTCACGGTTTGACTACTTGGATGGTTATCCAAACTTTTTATGCAGGCTTGAAATTTACCTCGCGGAACTTGTTAGATTCGGCCGCGGGAGGAACTTTTATGTCAACTACACTTGGTGCTGCCACAAAGCTTCTCGATGAGATGATGACCAACTATTCCCAATGGCACACCGAACGCGCTCCAACATGTAGGAAGGTAAACTCTGTCGAGGAGATTTCCTCCTTAAATGAAAAAGTTGACTTGATCATGTCTCTACTTTCGAAGCAATCTACTGTTGATCCTCGTGATGTTCCTTTAAATTCTTTGATTGCTCAAGAACAAGTAGATGTGAACTTTATCTCTAGAAACAATTTTAACAACAATGCTTATAGGAGTAACTTTGGTAACAATCCTAGACCGTTCCCCTCTAACTCTTATGGGAACAATAATGCTTATCCTAGTACCAAGAACTCCACTACTGAACTAGAGATTATGCTTAAAGATTTCATCACTACCCAAAAAGCCTTTAATAAGAGTGTATAAGAAAAACTACATAAACTAGATGATCTTTCTTTTAAGGTAGACCATTTAGCCAATGAGGTAAAATTGCTAGAAATTAAAACTTCTCCTCTGGAGGAGAGGGAAGTCACTCCTATAAATGATATTCAAGTGCAAATTAATGAAAACATTAGGATGATGGCTAAACTTAAAGAAAGACGGGCTAGAGAAAGGGAGGAAGAAGATAGAATTAAGAGCCTTCCTACCCACCACACTGTTGCTACTATCCAAGTTGTTGAGGATGTTCAAACTCTTAGCACCCAATGTACTCCTGGTCCCATTGGACCTATTAATGGTGATGCTATGACTATAGAAACTACCAAACAAGTGAACCTTAAGGACACCACTACCACTTTACTTGATGCTCGTGACCTTGATTTTGATAATTGCACTCTTACCGAAGTTATTGATTTCCTTCACAAGATGTCTAGAGATCCCCGCACTAGCACGCTTAATCTCGCCTTCACAGAGCATGTCACTAATGCTCTTATCAAAGCTAGGGAGGAGAAACTTAGAGTAGAAGCCTCCATACCTAGAAAGCTAGAAGATGGTTGGGATCCTATGATAAAAATTAATTTGAATGACTTCTCTTGTTATGCATTATGTGATGTTGGTGCTAGTACCTCTGTTATGCCCAAAAGAATATATGATATGCTTAAATTGAAACCTTATGATTCTTGTTCTTTTGGTGTTCGTCTCGTTGATTCTTCCATAAAGAAACCTTTGGGGAGGATCGACGATGTTCTTATTGTTGTCAATGATAATTATGTGCCCGTTGATTTTACTATTATGGATATTGAATGTGATCCTTCATGTCCAATTATTTTGGGACGTCCCTTTTTACGCACCGTTGGTGCTATCATTGACATGAAAGAGGGTAATATAAAATTTCAGTTTCCTCTCAAGAAAGGGATGGAACACTTCCCTCGAAAGAAGATCAAGTTACCTTTTGAGTCCGTTGTACGGGCTAGCTATTCTTTTACTCTTGATAAAACTTGATTTCTATGCATTATGCCTAGCTCAAAGGCATAAAAGAAAGCGCTTTTGGGAGGCAGCCCACATGAATAAAGTTTTTGCTTTTGTTGTGTCTTGATGTTGTTTACTGCTGTAGCATCACCATTGTATCTTTGCTTTTCATATTTGTGCCAAGTATAGCCTCTGATTGCTAGAAAGTTCAAAAGTTGTGAGGTGCTGTCCAGGAAACAGATTCTATCCTTGGATAGAAAAATTCGTATAAAATCACCAGTTCATCTTTTTGGTCTGAATTTTTTCGACATCGTTCTCTATATAATTGTCTTTCGTGCATCTGTTCTGAGTTTTTTGATTTGAGTTGCAGAAGTATCCCGAACAGATCAATTACTACCTGCTGTTCTGTTTTTCACAGATTCTGTCCTGTTTTGCCTTTCCTTCATTTTGCAAATCAAGAACTTGCTTTTTCTTTGCAAAAACCTTTTGGCAATCTTGAGAAACAGTATAACTTCAAGAATATCTTTATTTACAGCAAGGTATAATTATTTTATTAAGGGTACTAACCTCGCTAATCAGATTATGATGAGTTATGTATGAAGGGAGTTTTCAAGTGTGCGAGGGAAGATGATAAAAAAGATTCAGGAGTGTCAAGCGCTCAAGCTTGGGGATGCCCCCGTGCACCCCCAAGAAATATTCAAGGAGACTCAAGCGTCTAAGCTTGGGGATGCCCCCGTGCATCCCCTTCTCCATCAACATTATCAGTTCGTCTTTCGTTCCACTATATTTTTATCACTTCATGTGTTATGTGCTATGCTTGGAGTGTCTTGCTTTTAGTTTTCTTTTTAGTTTTTTTTTCATAACGAGTCGGAACTCAGCATTCTTTATGTGGGAGAGAAACGCGCTCCACTTCTACCTAGAACATAACATAGAATTTTCATGTCTATCTTCGTTGTGTGTGTTCTTTGTCTTTTAATAGCTACTATCATGCTCTGCTCTTAGTATTCATGCTTATCTTTTCAAAGAGCTTTTGTTTAGTTGGTTGCTTGAACTCTCTTTAATTATCATGCTCACCTTATTAAGAGAGTTTTCTTCCGTTGCATTGGTTAATGTGTTTATGATAAAGATGCTACTTGCATAATGGTGCTTAGTAGTTCAGGTTTTCTTATGGTTAATCTCAAATAGCTGGGGGATTCCCAATGTGTTATTGGAGTACCAACATGATTTGTTTGCCTATGATGTGGTATGGTCTAGTAATATCTTCCTTCGAGAATTTATTTTGATTGACTTGGCGTATGCTCACGCATATTTAAGACTGTAAAGAAAGTATGTCAAGCCTTGATGATCTTTTATTTTTGAGTAGCGATATAACTACCATGCCTGATTCAATATTGCTTTGTCGCTCTGCATGATTATGACCGTCATTGCTCTCTTAGTTGGTCGCTCCCAGTCTTTTGCTAACCTCCACCTGTACTAAGCAAACTAACTTTGCAATACATAGCTCATGGGAAAGTAGCTTAAAAACTATTGTGGTAAAGAATATGTTGCTTATGTATCTTATTTCTTATAAGTTGCTTGCTGAGCGGTAACCATGTTTCTGGGGACGCCATCAACTGTCACACTTTTGTTGAATATCATGTGAGTTGCTATGCATGTTCGTCTTGTCTGAAGTAAGGGTGATTTGGCAAGGGTTGTATGAATATGCATATTGTTAGAGAAGAACATTGGGCCGCCAACCAAAGCCATGTATCATGGTGGAAGTTTTAGCTTGGACATTAATCCTCAATCTCTTATGAGAATATGCTTATGCATTAAAGAGGAGTCCACCATCTATTTTCTATGTTGTCCCGGTATGGATGTCCTCAAATTGAGATCTATCAAAAACGAGAAATCAAATGTGATTTATCTCCTTGGACCTTTGTACAGGTGGCATAGAGGTACCCCTTTGTGACACTTGGTTGAAACATATGTAATGCAATGCTAACCCATGGAAATCCGAGCTAATTAGGACAAGGAGCGAGCACTATTGGTATACGATGCATGAGGCTTGCAACTTATAGGATGTCTTATGCATGACACATATGAAGTACTACTACCGTTGACAAAATTGCTTCTATGTTTTCAAAATAAAAAAAACTCTAGCACATAACCATTCTTTTACTTTTATGTTAAAGCACCAACTACTGAGAGCATGATTGTCATTCTGAGTGTAATGTGCATTGTCCCAAAGTAGCATTGTCTTTTGCATGATTGTGATATCGTTTATTTTGAAATCATTGTATCTAGTCATCACTTAAACCTTGAAGGTGCCCCTTGCATTTATGTTTTGCTTCACTAAAGGGGGCAAGCTAGATATCATTTTATCATATTTGCACATCATGTTCATTGCAAATCTTTTTGATGTTTCAGTTTCATGTTGTAAAACTTTCAGTCATTTGTGATTTTCTCATGAGGCAACTTAATTACTACAGATTCATTGTCTCAGTAAGCTTTTGTCATATGACTATAAAAAGTCCTATATGGTTAATAGCATGTCACCACAGAAATTATTCTTGTTATCATTTACCTACTCGAGGACGAGCAGGAATTAAGCTTGGGGATGTTGATACGTCCAAAACGTATCTATAATTTCTGCTTGCTCCATGCCACTTTTGGGTACTAATCCAGTGCACCCCAGTGCCAGTTTCTGTTTTCGGCTGTTTTTGTATTTCAGGTTTTCACGTTACGAGAACTGCCAGGAAAAATCCAGAAAAATTATATAAAAAATCAGCGTTTCGGAAACTACCGTGCGTCCGAAGGACAGCCGGGGGGGGGGGGGGGG
>LR738712.1:32342066-32364735 GCA_902687465.1 Secale cereale
CCGCGCGGGGGGGGGGGCGCCTGGGCCCCCGAAGCTTCCCCGATGCCCCCCTTTGGCATATATTAAAAGCGTCCTCCGAAACCCTCAGAACAGGAACTCTTTTCGCGATCCCATCTCTGTTCCGCCGCCGCCGCCGCTTCCAAGATCAGGAGCACCAGGAGAACTCTTCCCGGCACCCTGCCGGAGCGGAGGATCACCACCGGGAGCTTCTCCACCACCATGGACGCCTCCCGGATGAGTCGTGAGTAGTCTCCCTTGGACCATGAGTCCATGACCAGTAGCTATGTGATGTTCTCCTCCCGTTCTTGTGCTTCACTAATTAGTCCTCGTGAGCTGCCCTACATGATCGAGGCACATATGTAATCCTTATGCTGTTGCTATGTTGAGTTTGCTGGGATCCGATGGATTATGAGATTATGTTCAGATTGATCTTGAGTAATATATTTGATTCACCTCTTTTATATTTATGTTCATAAGTAAAATTTGCATGTTCTCCGTTGTTATTTATTGCTTTGGCCAAGTAGTAGGTAGTGACTCCAAAAGGGAACTTATGCTTGATTGTGGGTTCATGCCCCTCGATGACTAGCTTGAGTGACAGAAACATGAGTCTAGGGGATGTGATGTTGCCACAAGGGGGAAAACAACGGTGCTTGTGCCCGCGGGTGCAAGGATTGTTTACTTTACGCAAAGTTCTTTTAATGCAGTTGTCTGTTGCATTGAGTTTACACTATGGGTGGGACTCGCAACTTAATACCAGCGAGATGTTCTGGATAGATATCTCAAGGTGGATGATTAGTAGTAGATATTGATGGATTTCGGTCTACTTACTTTGGCGTACCGTCCATGCTTTGAACCTCAACCTTTCTTGCAATGTAGTCAGCATTGGTTTGCGTTCGTGGTCCTGTCAATTGCCCAGCTGTAATTCGTTTACCTCACATAGCTGTTTTATCGTCTTTTGGTTGAGAGACATCACTAGTGAACATCATGAGACTCCGGTCCATATTACCATCATTGATCACATCCGCTATTTACTTTTCGTTATTATTTACTATTGCAAGCATTATCTATCACTACTATCATTTGCGTTTAATCCTTTGTGAACTACAAGGCCGGAGGGATTGACAACCTCTCTGTACTCGTTGGGAGCAAAGTTATTTGTATCTGTGTGCAGGTCCACGTTGATTGCTAATATCTGGCGCCGTTAGCAGTTGACACCTACTTGTTGAACCTAGGAGTCTCTGGGGATTCGATCCTTGGCATCTTTGCTAAGGGAAAAACTTTCACAACACTGCATCTTACACCTTCCACTTGAGGTAACCAACGAGGGGTTAGAGGCCCATCACGCGTGAGGCCACCTGGGTCGGAGGAGAGGCCGGTTGGTCGTGCCGGGGTCGGAGTAGAGGCGCACGGGGTCGACGGCGGCGCCGGGCGACGCAACCCGATCTAGATTAGATTGGAAAACCAAAAAGAAAATCCCGATCAAAATGACCGGTGAGAGAGCGAAAAAAACCCGGAGCAAAGGCTCGGGAAAAAGACTCTCTAGGGCAGCCGGCCAACACGGCCGGCGGACGAACCCTAGGTACGGGCGGCGCGGCCCCCGGCGATGGTCATGAAGGCCGACCGCCCCGGGGGCGGCGCGCGGGTGCGGAAGCGGTGGCGGCTAGGGTTTAGAATCGACTTGCGATAGATACCATGTTAGAAGGGAGAAAGAGGATTGATGGAATAGTTGTTGTACAAGATCTACTTGGAGTACAAGACAAGCAAGAACAAATCCTAATCTATCTCTTCTTTCCTAATAAACATTATACTCAACACTACCCATGGCGTCACAGCCAGCTTCCTACCGCGGCGAGCTGCCCGCCGTCTCGCCGTATCCTGCGTCGCTTGGGCTGCCGGCCAGGCCACCGCGTCGCCAGCACTGCCTTACATCGCCGGTTTCTTCGTCGCTCGGGCGGTGGCGCGTCTAGCCGTCTAGTTGATGCCAGGGCAGAGCGCCTCACTGGCTCCGTTGCTAGTTGCGTCAGGCGCTGCCGCGCCGTGCCGCGTGACTTGCTGAGACCTGGGCCACGCATCTAGTGAGGCGTGCACACCGTGGTAATATTTCGGCAATTCCGCTACGGGGCACTGGAAGTCGAAGCCACCCATGACGGACGCACCCGCATCGCCCTGAGATTCCTGAGCACGTTGCTGTTAGCTAGCCACCGTGGTGTGCTGGACGCCGGGGTCGCCGTGGTGGTCCAAGAACATTTTTACCTGGCTCCGGTGCTTGGTGCCATGCACCGGTTTGTTGTAGAGCTTGATCAATGTTCGCGGGCTACATGCACACGTACAAGCTAGCAAGCCACAGGCGTTACTCATCTGTTCCCAGCGAAAAACACGACGCACGCGAGGCAGAATGAGAAGTCGGCGACGAAGATGTACAGGATGAAGCACGGGACACGGAGATCGTTCGCGGACAGGGCAGCGAGCTAGAGCATGGACAGGAGGTAGGTAGTGGAGCTCGTAGTGGCAGCCCCGGAGCGCAACGCAGATAGCCAGCACAGTGGTCAAATGGGCATGGCGGCGGCTCATGTGAGCACGCCCATGTGGCACTCATTGATTCGGTCAAAGTCAACAATCCCAGCCTCCTAGTGCCACGTCATCAAATCCTCGCCCACAAATGTCAAAAGGTTTAAAATGAACTCTGAAGGGCGTCGCTACGCGTCTTCCGGTGAATGTATTAGAAACATCCGCCGCATGGAGCACCGTTGGATGAGTGTCCTGACGGCCGTCTAATCTAACCATCACACGCGCATGTCCACCTTTCTATTTCCTGCAACAACCACTCAGTTTCGGAAACAGAATCCCCTGTCCGTCGTCCTGCCACAGCTTCGCCCAGCGCGGTGGCAGTCGCCACCACCGCAAAATCGTTGCCGCCGGTGCGTCGGGGGAACCAGTCCTTGCCGTGCTCGCCGGAGTTGCTGCTCCTCCTCCGTCTCAGCCCGCGAGCAACTGCTAGCTCCAATCGAGCACGACTGCGACGACCTCTCACGTCCGACGCTTCTTCTGCGTTTTCTGTAACCGGAGCTATGTTTCTGAAACATGCCTCATGTTGCAATGTCTGGCCACTCACTCTCGGGCGCTCCTGCGGCGCTGCAACTCGGGCTATGTTTCTGAGACCCTTGTTGCAGAAAATAAAACCTTCACAACTGAAACATTTCTTTTCTTTCTGAAACAAAAGATATGTTGCAGAAATATTTTGAAACAAAACCCTAGTTGCAGAAAAAAAACCTTCACCACGGAATCATTTTTATTTCTTTCTAAAACTAGTCCCGTGTTGCAGAAATCTACTGAAACAAGACCCTTATTGCAAGAAAAAGACTCGCCGTGAGGGATTGACATGTGGCCAGCGTGGCTGCTTGATAAGGATTGATCTAACGACTACGTAAGCGGCGGACGCTCGCGCGTGTATCAGCCGGTTGAAGGTAAGCTTTTCCCGGATCTGAAAGATCAGGGCACATATTTCAGGGATTTAGATGTAGAGGATTAATTTTTGTCGAGCTCTACAACTTTAGGGTTTATTTCACACTTTACTCTGTAACATGTACGTTCTGCTATTGATCTTTCCATGGGACCTTATTCTGTTCATGGAAGCGCCCGACACCGTCCTTCCAGGCCATGCGTCCCTGTTCGGTCTCTACTACATACGTACCAACGCTGACGATCGACGTGTAATTGTATCAGTGTGGATGGCTGAATCATGAGACACGCTAATCGAGACGGACGGAGATTCAATCATGCATGCTCCGTACTCAATGCTTTTCTTTTTACCAAGAAAAGGGTGCAAAGGAAGGAAGGCGACGTGGTGACACCGTGTTGGAGCGTTTCGTAATCTATCTATTAGGGCATCTTCAATGCTAACCCGTAAATTTCTTCGGTATATGTTCGGACGTGATCCACAGACATGATGCAAAAGGAAGCAATCCAATGTGGTGGGATATTCATGATTTAGTGTCTGGTTGGGAGAAGAGAGAAGATGAGGCCATGCATGTGCGGATGAGAGGAGAGAGTGAGAAGAGGGGGGCCATGTATATGATTCATCAAGTGCATGTCCGGACTCCGACAAAACTCCCTCACGTTTGTCTCATTGATACCGGAATATGTACGTCCGGACTAGTAAGTGGGCATATACAAGTCTCGTTGAATAAAATGGTCCAGACACTATGGTCCGGACATATAATGTAGGTTTGAGGGTCTGCCCGTAGATGCCCTTACTCCCTTTAATTCTATATATAGGCATTTTTAGAGATTCTAATATAAACTATGTACGAAGCAAAATGAGTGAATTTACACTCTAAAATATGTTTATATACATTCGTGTGTACTCTCTTTGTAAAGAAATATAAGAGTGTTAAGATCACTCTAAAATATATTTATATACATTCGTATATACTCTCTGTAAAGAAATGTACATAAGAGCGTTTAGATCACTAAAATAATGATCTAAACACTCTTTATATTTCCTTACGGAGTGAGTAGTCATTAATTTTTTTAAATCGTATATTTAAAAATGAAGTGAGTACTAGTATATTGTTTACTATATTTGTTCGCGCCCGCAAGAATCTCACACCATCGAGCTAGCTAGTGACACGAGTCACGGCACGTCGATGAAAAGCGGGGGGAGAGCTAACATGTGGTCGAGCAACCGGCCTGAAGATCCGCACCTGCCCTCTTAGGAACCATGACCCAATGTGTATCAGATCTGCAACATATTATTATATTTTTTATTCGCGGAATATATTGAGTGAAAGGTAGCGTAACTGCTTGAGAATCCAACCCTTGCCCAGAAATCTGCTACTCTTCCACTCCTACAACTCCATGCATAGATTCAAGGTGATGGAAATGTCTATGGTTGTCTCCGGTGATAAAATTATCTGCAATTGATTGTAATGTAAGACTTCACCAATCACAAACCTCACGACAACAAAGTACTACTCATGAAATTCATTAGAGCGGCATAAGTAGATTTCACTCTGGACTTCAGGTTCAACTTTTGTGGCATTCATCAGATTTAATTGATGCATGCATAATGGGACAACATCAAATATTTATCATTAGAGCATGTTGTTTTAAAGGAGGATCAACATCGATCTCCGTATCAACCAATCCACACAATCATTTATGAATTTATCAATATCAACGTGTGGTTCTATCAATTTCCGAATCCTAGCCTTAGCTGCCCGTCATGTTTTGGTTTTGCTTTGCGGCCATGTTCAGTGATAGGACGGTGAAAGGTGCATGTAGGAACTAGTCTATTGCTGCAAATATTTTACAAGACTGAGGAAACCAGACAGTGACACAACAAGGTCCAGAGCGTGAGTAGGCAAATGTGAGCGTGACAGTGGCGTATGATCGAGCAAACATGGTGCCAACCATCTAAAGTAGACTAAAATTCGTTTCTCTGCTTTTCAGAACAGTTGTGAAGATCCCTTCCACCTACCAGCTTACAGAACGACCCAACGTGTAACCGACGTGTAACCTGTTAGTACATTTGTGATTGATCTTTCCGTGGGGATCTACTTATTAATAAAATTTGGAGTGTGCCACATTTCTTCAGTGGATTAATTTAGTTGATTCAAATAAATGGAAAATAAGACATAAGCCCATGATAGTAAATGAAGCTTTGTTGATCTGCCTCTGTTTAAAAAGAGTGGAGATGAATCACTATTTACTACGCAGTTGTTCATGAATGTCAGATCCTCTCCAATAGGAATTTTCTAATTTGACCCTCTATATGATCGTGGACGCTTCCATCTACAAACACATTTGAACCCCACAAATCACGCAACGTTGATCAACATGTTGCCGAAAAAGACTTTCGCCCCACTTTATATATAAAGCATCGATCAACAATATTCTGATACAAATGCAAGCCACCACAATATACTCACACACGCAAGGCAGGTTACATATGCCTCCCGCCGGCGACGATGCCGGTCCGTTCCGTCTCCGGTGACCTTAGGGTCATGGAGGCGGAGTGGATCTCGGCCCTTGCCGGCGGGAGGGCTTCGTTTTTAGATATTTTTTTGAGCTTTGTTAGGGTTTGTGTCCTGCTCAGGAAGGCGAGACGGCGGCGGCTTTCTGAAGATGGAATAAAGGTCTCCCCGCCTAGCCCCGTTCCGGTGATGCGCGTCTAGCGTCACCGGTGGGTGTGTGGAGGTGTGTCTTCGGCGGATCTATCTTTGGTGGATTTGCTCAGATCTGTTCGTCGTTCGTCTCTGTTCGTGTATCTTCAGGTTGGATACTTTTGATCTACACTCTTCATCTGCGGCGGTTGCTGTTCTGGTGCGTTGGTTCTATGGGGCCTTAGCACGACGACTTCCCGACTGTCTACTACAACAACGTTTGCCCGGCTCCAACGAGGGAGGGGCGATGACAGCGGCGCGCCTTCGGCTCGTTTCAGTGCTTGTAGTCGTCGCTAGGTGGTCTACGGATCATGATGTAATTTTATTATTTCTAGTGTTCATTGTACTACCATGATTGAAGATGAATAGATTGGAAGTTTTTCCGGCAAAAAAAAACACCACGCCTACCACTACAAGCGCAACCAGGGGCTCAACCGGGAACATCCCCGCGATGACATGAAGCCGCATACGAAGAACAATGGGCTCCAAGGCGACACCTTCAGGAAGGATACGGCACTGGAGCGCCGCCACTGCCCGATCCGAGGATCAGAGTTTCCCCTGGAGCAACACGACAAGCGATGAGAGCTGCGACAACGCCTTCAAGAAGGGAACGAGTTTCGTTGTCGCCGGTCCGTCAGAAAATAGAACATGTTTTCACCTCGGCCAATACTCACCGCCACCGATCGCCACACCCGGCTACCGCGCCTCCCACACGGCCATGGCCACCGGGCAGCACCAAGCTACGAGCTCTGCCCATGAGCACCGCGCAACCCCTAGGGCCGCCGCCCCGACATTCAAGACCTTGACACCACCTCACCCGAGATCCGCCGCTACCCCAACCAAAGAGACGAGCGGAAAGGTCCTGCCTTTCCCACTCCCGGGCAGCCCCCAGCGTCGAGACTCAATAGGCCGACCACTCATCCTACAACACCGGGCGCAAGACGAGCTCGGTCCTGCAACACCATGTGCGAGACAAGGTCGGTCCTGCTGCACCGTGCACGAGATGAGGTCGGTCCTTCCGCACCGGGCGCGAGACGAGCGACGGACCGCAGTTGGGAGAGGGTCAGCCATTCGATAGAAGTAGAGCCCGGACGACGAGGAAATGAAGCGAAGGTCGACATGGTCCAATCGTGGATGAGCCGACGCCGGCGAAGAGCCGGCCGTCGCCACGGGCAGAGCCGCCGAGCCATTGTGTAGCCGCAGCGCTACCGGGAGGCCACCGCCCATGCGCCAGACCTCCCTGCGCCGCCGCCCATGGCCGGAGCAACATCCATGCTAGGTCGCTGCACAACCCGCACCGCACACCCTGATCCCGAGCCAGATCCAGGACGAGCGCGCTGCCACCCACCTCCACCTGCCACAGCCTACCTCCAGCCCCGACCAAGCAACCAGAGGAGAGGTAGGCCGAGAGCCACACCGCTGCGCCGCCACCTCAGCGAGCAGATCACCACGGCGAAGATGACCGCCCGCAGCCCGCACCCACCGCATTTGGATTTGTCTGCCAGCCTTCACCACGCTGGCCGTGCACCCCAGGGAGTGGCCCATTGCGGCGCCACCGCACCGCACGCCACCACCAGCGTCGGTGCGACGCCGTGCGGAGGAGCCCCACGGGAGCACCACCACCCACTTCGGGGCTGTCGGCCCACGCCGGCCTCCTCGCGCAAAGAGACGAAAGGAGCCCCGTCGGCGGCGGCGGCGGCCAGGATTCTCCCAGCCCCGCCCTTTGACGACGACGAGGGAGGAGGAGGCGGGAGGAGGGGGGCGCTGGCGGCGGTGGCAAGGTCGCCCTCCCACCACCTTGGCCTAATTCGAGTACGATGTGACTATGTATTGATGCATATACAGGAGTAGCATTTTGCCGGTGCTAGGCACAGCACATGCGTCCATTCAAAAACGCCTGACGTGCCACCGGCTCATCTGTGCCTACGCAGCATCACAAAAGCTGCAAAGATACAACTACTAGTACAAAACTGAACGAAGATAAGGCATGGTGACTAGCGCCATGCGATGCGAGATTCACTCAACAGATAGCTGAATTTGTTCGTTTGTCTCTTCCGGGGTCCAGAAGCTTCATGGAAGCGGCCAGCGCCGTCCATCCAGACATCCAGATGCAGGGGCACGCGTCGCCCTTCGGTCTCTACTACCGTACGAAAAGCGAGGGGAGAGCAGGCATGTGATCAAGCAACTGATATGAAGATCCACTCAGGAATCATAACCTAACGTGTAACAGATCTTAGCATATTATTATGCTTATAATTGTTATTGGTCATATATATGCATATTAGCTTTGAGGTGCTGGGTGAATCAACTAGTACTGTGCAAACTCGACTGAGTGTGGAATATGTTGTTTGCGCTGACTATTTGCATGTCCAAAAGTCAAAGGGGCGTGAACTCCCTGAGTATCCAATCCTTGCCTAACATCTCCTACTCTTCTGCCCCTGCAAACTCCATGTGTATATAGATTCAGGCCGTGTGGCGTTGCCAGCCTATTCAAGCCGTTCAGGTTGCTGCTGCTAGCGTGGTGATGAAATGTGTATGCCAGTGTGGTTGTCTCTGGTGGTACATGTGAAAATAGCTGAAAGCGTATGCCCTAGGCAGGGACGGCTGCATGTTATATAGAGGCCGAAGCCTATCAGATATACATGGTTCGTTGGAGTAGATTGATCTCAACGTAGATACAAAATACTAACAGACTAGATTGAGATCAATCCTAACTTGCCCAACACGTTTACAACAAACACACGCACCCAATCCTCTACTACACGGTTTATACAATACCGTGATAATACAATGTTTGACACTCCCCCTCAATCACAACTTATCTAAGTTGAGATTGCGTCGAAAAACCTCCAGCTGACGTACTGTAAGAGGTTTAGTAAACCCATCTGCCACTTGATCGCCGGTTGGTATGAACCTGATATTTATTAACTTGTTTGCTACCCTCTCTCGAACAAAGTGATAGTCAATTTCAATATGCTTCGTCCTAGCATGAAATATAGGATTTGCAGACAAATAAGTGGCACCTAGATTATCACACCATAGAGAAGCTGACTTTGGATGACTAACACCCAACTCTGTCAAAAGATTCTGAACCCAAATAATTTCAGCAGTGGCATTAGCAAGTGCTTTATATCCCGCTTCTGTACTAGAACGTGACACAGTGGCCTGTTTCCGAGCGTGCCAAGACACCAAGTTACTTCCAAGAAACACTGCAAAACTACCTGTGGATCTTCTATCATCAGGGTATCCTGCCCAGTCTGCATCTGAAAAAGCACTTACAACCATAGAATCTGACTTCCCAATTCTAAGCCCATGACTGGGTGTTCCCTCCAAGTAACGAAGAATACGTTTGACAGCTGTCCAATGTACAGTAGTAGGAGCATGCAAGAACTGACAAACCTTGTTCACCGAGAAAAAAATATCTGGTCTAGTCAAAGTCAAATACTGCAAGGCACCTACTATACTTCTGTACTTGGTAGAATCTTCCCCTCCAAGAGGTTCACCATCATGAAGAGATAATTTTTTTGATGTTGGTAGGGGTGTGGCAACTGGTTTGCAACCCTTCATACCCATACGTTTAAGCAAATCTAGTAAGTATTTTCCGTGTGACAACAAAATACCATTCTCGACAGATGTTACCTCAATACCCAGAAAGTAATGCAGATCCCCTAAATCCTTAAGGGCAAAATCCATGCGAAGGTCCTTCAGAAGGGCTTCAACTGCCTTGGATGATGAGCTTGTAACAATTATATCATCAACATAGATAAGCATAAAAATGGTTACCCCATGTCGAAAATAAAAGAATAATGATGTATCTCCCTTGGAAGGATGAAAACCAAGAGACTGAAGCTTGGATGATAAGCGAGAGTACCATGCCCGGGGTGCTTGCTTGAGTCCATACAATGCTTTATCAAGTTTGCAAAGAGACTGTGGTGCGTTTGGATTTTCATACCCAGGAGGTGGCTTCATAAACACTTCCTCTTCCAGAACACCATGCAAAAACGCGTTCTTCACATCCAACTGTCGCATGCACCAGTTCCTAGAAACAGCTAGAGAGAATGAGTCTGATAGTAGCAGCCTTAACTACAGGGCTAAAAGTATCCTCATAATCAATGCCATAACGTTGCTTAAATCCCTTTGCAACTAGACGTGCCTTATACCTGTCAATACTGCCATCAGACTTCCTCTTGACTTTATACACCCACTTACAGTCAATAACATTTTTACCTTTACTTGGTGGAACCAAATGCCAACTTTGATTTTTCAATAGTGCACTGTACTCTTCGTTCATGGCTTGTTTCCAATTTGGATGACCAAGCGCCTCCTTCAAATTTTCTGGTTCACCTGTAGCACAAAAAGAACCCCAACGAATACACCCATCCTTATATTCTTTAGGTCTATGTATACCACTTTGTGACCTGGTGTGAGCTCGTGTTGGTGGAGCAGTCGGAGGTGGCAGTAGGCGTTGCTGGATCCGCTGAACCGCAGAAGACTCAGAGGAAACAGCAGCTGAATCAGTGGAGACCTGAGGCGAAACAGGAGCTGCCAGGTAGGCATCATCGGCCGCGTCGTCCAGCGAAACGTCCCTGGTCGCAGGCGACAGGACAGGGCCCAGGGAGGAATCTCCCGAGTCCACCAGCGAAGAGGCGCCACCCGAGGGAATGTGGGCCGCTCCTGCGGCCCGAGTGGGGGACAGCGCATGCCCCGCACCCGTCGCGACGCACGCTGGCTGGCGCACGGATCCCTCCGCTGATCCGCATCCAGGCGCTGAGACGCGCGATCCCGAGGGCGATCCGGCAGGGGAGTCCACCCCGTAGTCTGCGCCGCCCGGATTTTCTGTGGTACTGGATCCAGCTCCGGTTTCCTGCATAAAATCATAACTGTTTCTGCACTGTTTTCATTAGATTCCTGCACACTGTTAGCAGAGTTTTGATCAATGGTATTGGAAATCGATAGCTGATCATTACGAACTTCCTCCCGATGAAGTAGGCTCGAAGGATTAAGAAGTGTGGATGGAAGAAGAACAAGTTCCGCACGAAGTTGTGCACCTGCATTGGGATGCAATGCAGCAAAGGGAAAGACATGTTCATCAAAGATAACATCACGGGAGACATAAACACGACCCGTGGAAGCATCAAGACACTTGTATCCTTTATGAAGGGAGCTATAGCCAAGAAATACACATTGCTTAGACCGAAACTCAAGTTTGTGTTTGTTGAAGAGACGCAAATTTGGCCAAACCGCACACCCAAAAATGCGAAGAAAAGAATAATTGGGTTTCGTTCCAAAGAGACGTTCTAGGGGAGTTTCATTGTGTATGACCCGACTAGGAATACGGTTTATGAGATAAACCGCGGTGAGAAAAGCCTCGTCCCAAAATTTGAGAGGCATGGAAGCATGAGCGAGGAGGGAGAGACCAACCTCCACAATAAGTCTGTGCTTGCGTTCAGCGGAACCGTTCTGTTGGTGGGCATGGGGGCATGACACATGATGAGTGATGCCAATGCGCTCGAAAAATTGATTCAACTTTTGATACTCGCCACCCCAGTCGGTTTGCATGGCTAGAATTTTGCGAGCGAATAAACGTTCAACATGTTGTTGGAAGATATGAAATTTTTGGAACACGTCAGACTTATTTTTGATAAGATAAATCCAACTAAATTTGCTGAAATCATCTATGAAGCTAACATAATATTTTTGCCTACCAACAGAAAGAGGCCTGGGGCCCCATATATCAGAAAAAATTAGCTCTAAAGGAGCTTGAGACTCACTAGTCGAACGAGGGTACGGTAACTGATGGCTCTTAGCCATTTGACACGCATCACAAACAAGATGGTGATCACTTTTATTGGACACTGGAAGACTATGATTACGAAGGATTTGCTGGACCACCGGTATGGAAGGATGACCAAGACGCCGGTGCCACCTAGAGGTAGATGGCTTGACAACTCCAAGCATGTGACGTCCATGGGAAGCCGGTTGGTCAGTGAAGGGGTACAACCCCTCCTTACTTGGAGCGTGAAGAATGGTTCTCCCCGTGGCCTGATCCTTAACAGAAACGAACTCGGGGTAAACAACAAGATATGCATGATTATCTTTAGTAAGTTTATGAGCAGATAGAAGACTTTTGGCACTACTAGGAACATGAAGGATATCGTTCAACTTAAGAGGATCATGTGGAGTGGGAAGAAGCGAACGACCAACATGTGTAATTTCCATACCTTGACCACCCGCGGTGTGGATTTGTTCCAGCCCGGTGTAGCGATCACGTACGTGGAGCTTCTCCAACTCTCCGGTCACATGATTAGTGGCTCCGGTGTCAAGATACCAATTGGTATCTACGCCATAGGAGGTTGTAGCAGCCGTGTTGACAGAACGAGCACCTGCACCTTGGCGGTCACCTCCACCATGGCGATCACCTCCTCCATAGCGCTTCTGGTTGTTGTTGAAATTCTTGTCGTAGCGCTTGGCGCAGCTCCATGCACCATGGCCATCTTTCTTGCAGATCTGGCACTTGAGAGGGCCACCACTCCCACCTTCTGGGCGTGATCCACCTCCGCCGCTGTTGCCAGCAGAGGAGCGACCAGACTGGGCACGGTTCCCACCCTTGGAGGCGAGGTTGGCGGAGTAGCTGGAGTGGGTGCTGTTCTGGGAGTCGAGCCGCGCCTCCGCCGAGAGCAGCAACGCGTACAGCTCGTTGAGACCGATGGTCTGGTCCGTGCGAGCAGAGAGGGCCGCGACGTACGGATTGTAATCCGAGTACAGCCCACCGAGGATATGTGAGACGAGGTCGTCTTCATCAAGGCGTTTCCCGGCCGCCGCCATCTCATCGGCGAGGTCCTTCATCTTGGCGAAGTAGGCGGTGGCAGACAGATCGCCCTTGCGAGTGTTGACGAGCTGTGTGCGGAGCTGGATACCCCGCGCACGGGACTGCGACGCGAACATGGCGAGGATCGATGTCCAGACTCAAGTGGCCGTCGGGGTGTCGTGGACCTGAAGAAGTACCTCCCGTGAGAGAGAGGCGAGCAGAAACGCAAGGACCTGCTGGTCCTGCATGACCCAGACGTCATGGGCAGGGTTGGGGGTCGATGTGACCTCCTTCTTCCCGGAGACCTCCGTCTCCGCGATCAGGACGGCGACGGGCTCTGCCGTTGTGCCGTCGAGGTGGCCCATCAGACCAGCGATGCGGATGTGTGGGAGGACCTGGGCCTTCCACACCAAAAATTGTCGCGTGTGAGCTTCTCGGTGATGGTGTGACCGAGAGCAGCGAGGGAGGGAGCAGCCATGGCAGCGGAGGAAGAAGAGCCGGCGATGGACATAGATGTGAAGGAAGAGATTGGCTCTTATACCATGTGAAAATAGCTGAAAGCGTATGCCCTAGGCAGGGACGGCTGCATGTTATATAGAGGCCGAAGCCTATCAGATATACATGGTTCGTTGGAGTAGATCGATCTCAACGTAGATACAAAATACTAACAGACTAGATTGAGATCAATCCTAACTTGCCCAACACGTTTACAACAAACACACGCACCCAATCCTCTACTACACGGTTTATACAATACCGTGATAATACAATGTTTGACAGTACAAATTTCAATATACATTTTTCTGGTCCCCATATCGACCAACCAATGCAACCATTTTTTAATTTATTCATCATCGGATTACAATGCGGAACTCAAAATAAGTGCAAAGCAACAGAACAACAACAACAACATATCTCATGCATTGATCATCCGGTAAGATAAAAATCCCGACAGTGGACACTAGGTACAATTTAAGATCAATATAGTCAGCCTTTATATCATTAATTAATAGGATGAGATCACAGGCGATTTATGCCTTGACACATACCTATCCTTAGCATCACTAGTAGATAAAGGGTATTTAGCCCCGGTTCATTTGGCCTTTTAGCCCCGGTTCTGGAACCGGGGCAAGAGGGTCGGTACTAATGCTCTGACCCTTTAGTCCCGGTTCAATCCAGAACCGGGACAAAAGGGTGTCCACGTGGCCTGTGCACCGAGTCCAGGCAGGAGGGGCTTTAGTCCCGGTTGGTGGTACCAACCGGGACCAAAAGGCATCCACGTGTCAGCATTTCTGTGGCTGTGGTTTTTGTTTTTCTTTTTGAAAGGGGAGGGGGGGTTTTAGGTTTTGGGGGTTAATTTAGGTGTTTCATATATTGTGTTAGCTAGCTAATTAATAGAGAGAAGTGTTCTCTCTTATGTCCGTGCTTGGTCGACGCTACATACTACACATACGTATATGGAGAGGACTAGAGTCACGCTAGCTAGCTAGCTGCTAGCTACTAAGCAAACGAAGGAACAGAAGATCTCGTATATATAATCAACATATATATATATATGCATACAGAGAGAAGTAATATCGACCACCTCTCCTTCTCCGAGAGATTGGTCGAACAACAAGTTCTCGTATATCTATCCGACACTACCGGGCACATATATACAATAATTATCTCTTACAAAAATAATCTCCTAACACATGGATGCATGGTCCACATAGTATTCTCCGTCTTCAGCGATCACGTGTTCAAGGAAGAATGCCGCCAATTCCTCTTGAATTGCTCGCAGACGATCTGGTGTTAGGAGTTCATCCCGTATCCGAAACATCTAATTTGAAGTAGGGGGTCAATACATGAAATGATGCTATAAATTTGTGAATATTATTGATTGCTTACGCACTTCAAATTGTTCATCTGTGTAGCCCCGCTCACAGGTCGTGTGGCGGATGGACTCGCAAATGTAGTATCCACAATAATCATTCCCGGGTTCCTGCCACAACCACTTTACAAGAAATAGAGCTCAATCAAACTGATAAGCAAGAATGCCAAATTGGTATTGATGAAACTAGCGCTTGAATCAAGATATAGGAGATGCGCGCGCGGAACATGCTACTATATAGTACTTACTTTCGGGTATCTAAATTGTAGCTTCTTCGGCAGTCCCGGAGCTTTTTTGATGAATTTTTTCCAAGCCCTGCCAGACAAAGGAAACAATTAGTTGATATCAGAAATGAAGTTGCTGATATATATGCATGGTGGATAATATTGATCGATTTAACTTACCTGGCTAGCATTTGAGTCATGTCCGCATACTCCTCGGGATCTTTACGTTTAGAGTCGAAGACAGTTACTATTCCCTTCTCAAGCTTAATCTCTAAGAGAATATAGTGGAAACTGCGCACGAATGCATGAGATCATCAATTACATCACTATAAACTTGACTGATATATAAGGGAAACCAAATATAAACAAGACATTAACACTCACTTGAAGTTGTAAGGAAAGAGTATTATATCTTTGTTTTCATTTACCACCAACGATCGTAGCAAGTTGGTCTCGGTATCGTCGGGACGCAATTTAACCTCGGTTGCATCTATGAGGTATGTGTTAATAAACCCAATATCACCTACTTGTCTTTTCTTCAATTCGACGATCTTCAATCTGCATAATATAGTGAGGATAATTATAAATACATGCAATGAAGATCAGCTATATAGAGAGACTTAATGACAGAAGTAGTACTACTTACAGACAGTAGCAGGTGACCGTTGCTTTATCGAGGGCCAATTGATTGAAAAATTGATAGAACTCCTCAAATGGAACAGGCAACAGGTCAATTCCAACGAGGTCATGCTCCGGTTTAACTCTCAAATACAAGTTATTCCTCCCCCAGACTCTCTGCAGATTTTCATGTACCAATCGTGCAATCTTTGCATATTCGTTGATAGAGATCTTTCATTTTTGACGAGAGGCTTTTTGTACTCGTATCTTTCTATCTGCACGTCCATGAAATCATAGTGTACATCGTCGGACGCGTAATCTGCAAGATTGGTATAACCGGGCACCATCCTCGGATCATTAGCGACCATGTCGCTAGACACCTTGAGCGGGGGGCACGGTTGGTTCGCTTGTTCGCCGAGCTGGGCAATTTGTTTCCCAGCTCGCCCTTCTGCTAACCTCTGATCACTTTTTGTACTTCCGGACCGCTTGGCATCTTGAAATGTCTTTTGAATAATGCGGTCATAGTTGCCCTTCGGCTTACTTTTCGCTGTTTGCTTCAGGGCAGCAAGAGTGCGCTTTGCTTTCACCGCATCTATCTTCTCCTCCGGAGGTGGATGTCTCTGTGCTTTCAACCCTTCAAAAAAGTCCTTCACTTCGCCTTCAGCGATCTTCATGTTTTCCTCGTCGGACCTCTCGTACGGTAACTTCTCTAGAGACGTGAGAGAAGGATCGAATCTGCATCGCCTCCCGCCTCTGGCTGTACTGGTAGACGTCGCCGGACCAGACGAAGCGGCTGTCTTTTTTACTTGCTTAGGCGCCGGAGCAGGAGCAGCCGGAGCGGCGGCAGGTCTCTTCCGCCCTTGCTGATTAGGCGGAGAAGGAGGAGCAGGCTGTCTGCTCGGGCGCGCCGGCGGCGAAGGAGGCGGAGTGCCGCCACGCGCCGGCGGCGAAGGAGGCGGTGTGCCGCCACGCGCCGGAGAAGGAGCCGGAGTGCCCTGATGGTCACTCGCTGGAGAAGGAGCCGGAGTGCCCTGATGGTCACTCGCCGGAGGAGGAGGCGGTGGAGGAGGCGGAGTGCCCTGAATCGTCGGAGGAGGAGGAGGAGGTGGAGGCGTCCAGTTCAGAATGTTGATTAGGTCCTTCCGCCATAGGCATGGAGTCTTCAGTGAAGAACCCAGCCGAGTCTCCCCTTCACCGGTAGGGTGGTCAAGCTGGAGCTCCTCAAATCCCTCCGTTATTTCGTCGACCATCACCCTAGCATATCCTTCTGGAATCGGCCGGCAGTGAAAAGTGTCGTCTGGTCCAGAAGGATAAACAGAGCCAGCAGCCGCCTTGACCTTCAGATTCATCCACTGTGCCATAAGGTGGCAATTTTGTGCCTGCGTGATAGCATCCACAGGATTCCTGGCAGTAGCCGTCAAGGCAAGCTCTGGCTGAAGCAGCTCGGTGGAAGCCACGCTGCTTCTCCGCTGAGATGGCGGGGTAGCTTCGGGGGAAGCTTCGGCAATTCTTTTCTCCCGATCTGCTTCCCGTTCCTCTATCGCTTGTATTCTGGCCCGCAGCGCCTGGATTTCGGTCATCTCCATTTTCTTCCTCCTGTCGTGGCATTTGTAGCCTCCTGCGTCCGGAAACCCAGCACGCCACGGAAGGGAGCCTGGCGTGCCTCGTGTCCGTCCAGGGTGCTCAGGATTCCCGAGGGCCATTGTCAGCTCGTCGTTCTCTCTGTCGGGGATGAACGTCCCTTCATACGCTGCTTTGATATACTGCCGCATCTTCCTGAGTGGTGTTTCCAATTGCTTGTCCGTCCAAATGCACCACCCTGTTACAGGGTCCAAGGTTCCGCCAGCCCCGAAGAACCAAGCCCGGCAACGTTCTGGCCAGTGCATTGTCTCTGGTTCGATCCCTTTCTGAAGCAGATCATTCTCAGCCTTGGCCCACTTAGGCCGGGCTACGAGGTAGCCGCCCGACCCCGTGCGATGGTGATGCATCTTCTTTGCAGCATTTATCCGGTTTGTCTCCGACATCTTCTGACTCTTTTCCGACTTCTTATGGGCCACAAATGCGGGCCAGTCATCTTTGATCTTCTCATATATGCCCACGAATTCTGGAGTCGTTTTATCTCTGACAAACGTATTCAGTTTTTTCTTCCATGCCCTGAATTGGTCTGCCATCTTCGAAAGTGCAGCAGACTTGATTAACTCCTCTTTAACTGGCTTCGCCGGATCAACCTCTCGCGGTAGGATGAAGTTTGACTTCAGCTCAGTCCAAAGATCTTCTTTCTGCATATCAGTGACATAAGTCACCTGAGCGTCGTTTGCAGCCGGCTTTAACCATTGATGGATGCTGATCGGGATCTTGTCCCTAACCAGAACCCCGCACTGATTAACAAATGCGTTCTTTGTGCGGATGGGTGCAATCGGCTCGCCGGAGCGCGAGATTTCTGAGATCTCAAACTTTTCATCCGGCCTCAACTTTTTCTTCGCTCCTCGTCTCTTTACCGAAGATTTGCTCGATCCGGAGGGCTAGAAAAGGAACAAAGACGAGAGTTAATGAATGAATCAATTAACTAGTCATCACATGCTTAACTAACATATATACCTCCTGGCCGGACTCGGTTCGGTCACCGGAGCCAGCATCACGGTCTCCTTCTTGCACCGGCATTGGGTCACCGGAGCCGTCCTCACGGTCTACTTCTTTCATGTGCATTGGGTCACCGAATTCATCAATATCATAGCCTAGATCTTCCAGCCGCAGCTCTTGTTCGACCTGCTCATCGGTGTCGTTGAGATACGACCTGACGGCATTTTGTCCGTCTGCGATTATGTCCATCAACATCGCTTCTTGTGCTAGGTCTCGGGTGTTGTCGTCCATTGTTTCTACAAATATTTACAACATGCCAATTATTATTCAAACATGACAGATGGATATATTAATGGCAAACGTAGAACTAGCTTCAACCCTCGACTGCTCGGCGATCCACAAACCCTAGACCCCCTCATGTCACATTTTGTCTAGCTAGTGTCAAAGGATTCAACAAACCAATACTTCATCATTAGGCGAAAGTAACAGTAGCATGATGGTACGAAGCTCTCCAAAGTTGTTTTGGAACGGAGTCCCCGGATAAGATAATTCGTAACAAAAGACGGATTATCCTATCAGGGACTTCGTTCCAGAACAACTTTGCATAACTTTGTACCAAAATGCCCCGGTTACTTCTGGCAAATGATGAAGTCATGGAATTCTTCAATACTTTGACACTAGCTAGGCAACCTCTCTCGACCCCTCGACCCCCGACTTCTCGGCGATCCACAACCCTAGTCCCCCTCATGTCACCTTTTGTCTAGTGTCAAATGATTCAACAAAACCAATACTTCATCATTAGGCGAAAGTAACAGTAGCATGATGGTACGAAGCTCTCCAAAGTTGTTTTGGAACGAAGTCCCTGATAAGATAATCCGTAACAAAAGACGGATTATCCTATCAGGAACTCCGTTCCAGAACATCTTTGCATAACTTCGTACCAACATGCCCCGGTTACTTCTGGCAAATGATGAAGTCATGGAATTCTTCAATACATTGACACTAGCTAGGCAACCTCTCGACCCCCCCGACTTCTCGGCGATCCACAACCCTAGACCCCCTCATGTCACATTTTGTCTCACTAGTAGATAAAGGGGATTTAGCCCCGGTTCATTTGGCCTTTTAGCCCCGGTTCTGGAACCGGGGCAACAGGGTCGGTACTAATGCTCTGACCCTTTAGTCCCGGTTCAATCCAGAACCGGGGCAAAAGGGTGTCCACGTGGCCTGTGCACCGAGTCCAGGCAGGAGGGGCTTTAGTCCCGGTTGGTGGTACCAACCGGGACCAAAAGGCATGCACGTGTCAGCATTTCTGTAGCTGTGGTTTTTGTTTTTTTTTTTGAAAGGGGAGGGGGGTTTTAGGTTTTGGGGGTTAATTTAGGTGTTTGATATATTGTGTTAGCTAGCTAATTAATAGAGAGAAGTGTTCTCTCTTATGTCCGTGCTTTTGGTCGACGCTACATACTACACATACGTATATATATGGACTAGAGTCACGCTAGCTAGCTAGCTAGCTGCTAGCTATACTAAGCAAACGAAGGAACAGAAGATCTCGTATATATAATCAACATATATATATATGCATACAGAGAGAAGTAATAATATCGACCACCTCTCCTTCTCCGAGAAATTGGTCGAACAACAAGTTCTCGTATATCTATCGATCCGACACTACCGGGCACATATATACAATAATTATCTCTTACAAAAATAATCTCCTAACACATGGATGCAGGGTCCACATAGTATTCTCCGTCTTCAGCGATCACGTGTTCAAGGAAGAATGCCGCCAATTCCTCTTGAATTGCTCGCAGACGATCTGGTGTTAGGAGTTCATCCCGCATCCGAAACATCTAATTTGAAGTAGGGGGTCAATACATGAAATGATGCATGCTATAAATTTGTGAATATTATTGATTGCTTACGCACTTTAAATTGTTCATCAGTGTAGCCCCGCTCACAGGTCGTGTGGCGGATGGACTCGCAAATGTAGTATCCACAATAATCATTCCCGGGTTCCTGCCACAACCACTTTACAAGAAATAGAGCTCAATCAAACTGATAAGCAAGAATGCCAAATTGGTATTGATGAAACTAGCTAGCGCTTGAATCAAGATATAGGAGATGCACGCGCGGAACATGCTACTATATAGTACTTACTTTCGGGTATCTAAATTGTAGCTTCTTCGGCAGTCCCGGAGCTTTTTTGCTGAATGTTTTCCAAGCCCTGCCAGACAAAGGAAACAATTAGTTGATATCAGAAATGAAGTTGCTGATATATATGCATGATGGATAATATTGATCGATTTAACTTACCTGGCTAGCATTTGAGTCATGTCCGCATACTCCTCGGGATCTTTACGTTTAGAGTCGAAGACAGTTACTATTCCCTTCTCAAGCTTAATCTCTAAGAGAATATAGTGGAAGCTCCGCACGAATGCATGAGATCATTACATCACTATAAACTTGACTGATATATATAAGGGAAACCAAATATGCACAAGACATTAACACTCACTTGAAGTTGTAAGGAAAGAGTATTATATCTTTGTTTTCATTTACCACCAACGATCGTAGCAAGTTGGTCTCGGTATCGCCGGGACGCAATTTAACCTCGGTTGCATCTATGAGGTATGTGTTAATAAACCCAATATCACCTACTTGTCTTTTCTTCAATTCGACGATCTTCAATCTGCATAATATAGTGAGGATAATTATAAATACATGCAATGAAGATCAGCTATATAGAGAGACTTAATGACAGAAGTAGTACTACTTACAGACAGTAGCAGGTGATCGTTGTTTTATCGAGGGCCAATTGATTGAAAAATTGATAGAACTCCTCAAATGGAACATGCAACAGGTCAATTCCAACGAGGTCATGCTCCGGTTTAACTCTCAAATACAAGTTATTCCTCCCCCCAGACTCTCTGCAGATTTTCATGTACCAATCATGCAATCTTCGCATATTCGTTGATAGAGATCTTTCATTTTTGACGAGAGGCTTTTTGTACTCGTATCTTTCTATCTGCACGTCCATGAAATCATAGTGTACATCGTCGGACGCGTAATCTGCAAGATTGGTATAACCGGGCACCATCCTCGGATCATTAGCGACCATGTCGCTAGACACCTTGAGCGGGGGGCACGATTGGTTCGCTTGTTCGCCGAGCTGGGCAATTTGTTTCCCAGCTCGCCCTTCTGCTAACCTCTGATCACTTTTTGTACTTCCGGACCGCTTGGCATCTTGAAATGTCTTTTGAATAATGCGGTCATAGTTGCCCTTCGGCTTACTTTTCGCTGATTGCTTCAGGGCAGCAAGAGTGCGCTTTGCTTTCACCGCATCTATCTTCTCCTCCGGAGGTGGATGTCTCTGTGCTTTCAACCCTTCAAAAAAGTCCTTCACTTCGCCTTCAGCGATCTTCGTGTTTTCCTCGTCGGACCTCTCGTACGGTAACTTCTCTAGAGGCGTGAGAGAAGGACCGAATCTGCATCGCCTCCCGCCTCTGGCTGTACTGGTAGACGTCGCCGGACCAGACGAAGCGGCTGTCTTTTTTACTTGCTTAGGCGCCGGAGCAGGAGCAGCCGGAGCGGCGGCAGGTCTCTTCCGCCCTTGCTGATTAGGCGAAGGAGGAGCTGGCTGTCTGCTCGGGCGCGCCGGCGGCGAAGGAGGCGGAGTGCCGCCACGCGCCGGCGGCGAAGGAGGCGGTGTGCCGCCACGCGCCGGAGAAGGAGCCGGAGTGCCCTGATGGTCACTCGCCGGAGAAGGAGCCGGAGTGCCCTGATGGTCACTCGCCGGAGGAGGAGGCGGTGGAGGAGGCGGAGTGCCCTGACTCGTCGGAGGAGGAGGAGGAGGCGGAGGCGTCCAGTTCAGAATGTTGATTAGGTTCTTCCGCCATAGGCATGGAGTCTTCAGTGAAGAACCCAGCCGAGTCTCCCCTTCACCGGTAGGGTGGTCAAGCTAGAGCTCCTCAAATCCCTCCGTTATTTCGTCGACCATCACCCTAGCATATCCTTCTGGAATCGGCCGGCAGTGAAAAGTGTCGTCTGGTCCAGAAGGATAAACAGAGCCAGCAGCCGCCTTGACCTTCAGATTCATCCACTGTGCCATAAGGTGGCAATTTTGTGCCTGCGTGATAGCATCCACAGGATTCCTGGCAGTAGCCGTCAAGGCAAGCTCTGGCTGAAGCAGCTCGGTGGAAGCCACGCTGCTTCTCCGCTGAGATGGCGGGGTAGCTTCGGGGGAATCTTCGGCAATTCTTTTCTCCCGATCTGCTTCCCGTTCCTCTATCGCTTGTATTCTGGCCCGCAGCGCCTGGATTTCGGTCATCTCCATTTTCTTCCTCCTGTCGTGGCATTTGTAGCCTCCTGCGTCCGGAAACCCAGCACGCCACGGAAGGGAGCC
>LR738712.1:32365735-32454729 GCA_902687465.1 Secale cereale
CTGCCACCAACCGGGACTAAAGGTCCCTTTTCAGCAGCCCAAAGGGCGGGAAGGAGGGGCCTTTAGTCCCGGTTGGTGGCAGCAACCGGGACTAAAGGGGGGCATTAGTCCCGGTTTCAGCCACCAACCGGGACTAATGCCACCCTTTAGTCCCGGTTGGTGGCAGCAACCGGGACTAAAGGCCTTGCCGCGGTGCGGTGGGAAGTTTAGTCCCACCTCGCTAGTTGAGGGAGAGCAGCACCAGTTTATAAGCCCCGCTGCCTCTCTCCACTCGAACTCCTCTAAACTGCAGGCCTAAGGGCCTAAACTGACACTACTTTGCCTGTGGTCTTGCTGGGCTTTATACGGGCCTGAATCATGGCCCATGGTTGGGTTTCTAGTTGTATTCAGGCCGTGTGGGCCCAGCAGGTGGCATATTTTTTCTTTTTTTCTTTGTTGCTTTATTTTTTAGTTTTGTTTCTACTTTCAACAAAATACTTACTGTTGCTATTTTTATTTATTTGTTTTCTTTGTTGCTTTATTTATTTGATTTTGTTTCTACTTACAAAAAAATATTTATTGTTGCTATTTTTTTTTCAAGTTTTTTTGTTTTGTTTTCTGCATTATTTATTTTCTTTTGTAAAACCAATTACGAACTTTCTGTTAGTGCAAGTAGTATTCAAATTTGAATAGTTTAAATTTAAAATTATTTGTTTTCTTTGTTGCTTTATTTATTTTATTTTGTTTCTTTTCAGCAGCCCAAAGGGCGGGAAGGAGGGGCCTTTAGTCCCGGTTGGTGGCAGCAACCGGGACTAAAGGGAGGCATTAGTCCCGGTTTCAGCCACCAACCGGGACTAATGCCACCCTTTAGTCCCGGTTGGTGCCACCAACCGGGACCAAAGGCACTGTGCTGGCGCGGGTGCGGTGGGATGTTTAGTCCCACCTCGCTAGCTGAGGGAGCTCGAGAGTGGTTTATAAGGGCTGCTGCTCCCACCCTCTCGAGCTCCTCTCAAATGCAGGCTTCTGGGCCTAACTCTGCGCGCTGCCCTGTGAGCTTGCTGGGCCTTATATTACAGGTGGATCCTGTGCTATAGGCCTTGCAGGCTCACTGGGCAGCGCCCAATTTTGTTTTTCCTTTTTTGCTTTATTTATTTCTAAGTTGTTTTTTGCTGTATTTAGAGTTGCTTTATTTATTTTATTTTCTTTGTTTATTTCTAAGTTGTTTTTTGCTGTATTTAGAGTTGCTTTATTTATTTTACTTCCTTTATTTATTTTCTTTATTGCTTTATTTATTTTATTTTGTTTATACTTAATTACAACAAAATACTTATTGTTGCTATTTATTTCTAAGTTGTTTTTTGTTGTATTTAGAGTTGCTTTATTTATTTTATTTTCTTTGTTTATTTCTAAGTTGTTTTTTGCTGTATATAGAGTTGCTTTATTTATTTTACTTTATTTATTTATTTTCTTTGTTGCTTTATTTATTTTATTTTGTTTATACTTACAACAAAATACTTATTGTTGCTATTTATTTTTCAAGTTTGTTTTGTTTTGTTTTGTTTTGTTAGTGCAAGTAGTATTGAAATTTGAATAGTACAAACGGACAATGGTATCATACTCGTTTGTTACAAAGTTGGCATGGTATCATCATAATAGTTGCGGAAATAACTCTTCACTTTTTCTTCGCTTGTGTCATTTGCTTATTGCGCCGTAACCATGGATAATCTTCATCGTTTATCAGGATGCTTGGGTCAGCCTTGACTTTGAAGGGAGGAATTTCATGAAACTTTTCATAATCTTCAGACATGTCTGTCTTGCCCTCCACTCCCAGAATGTCCCTTTTTCCTGAAAGAACTATGTGGCGCTTTGGCTCATCGTATGATGTATTCGCTTCCTTATCTTTTTTTTTTCTCGGTCTGGTAGACATGTCCTTCACATAGATAACCTGTGCCACATCATTGGCTAGGACGAACGGTTCGTCAGTGTATCCAAGATTTTTCAGATCCACTGTTGTCATTCCGTACTGTGGGTCTACCTGTACCCCGCCTCCTGACAGATTGACCCATTTACACTTAAACAAAGGGACCTTAAAATCATGTCCGTAGTCAAGTTCCCATATGTCCACTATGTAACCATAATATGTGTCCTTTCCCCTCTCGGTTGTTGCATCAAAGCGGACACCGCTGTTTTGGTTGGTGCTCTTTTGATCTTGGACAATCGTGTAAAATGTATTCCCATTTATCTCGTATCCTTTGTAAATCAATACAGTCGAAGATGGTCCCCTGGACAACAAGTACAACTCATCACAAACAGTGTTGTCACCTCTGAGACGTGTTTCCAACCAACTGCTGAAAGTCCTGATGTGTTCACGTGTAATCCAGTCGTCGCACTGCTCCGGGTGTTTGGAGCGCATACTGTTCTTGTGTTCATCGACATACGGGGTCACCAATGTAGAGTTCTGTAGAACTGTGTAGTGTGCTTGAGACCAAGAATAACCGTCCCTGCATATTATTGAGTCCCTTCCAAGCGTGCCTTTTCCAGTCAGTCTCCCCTCGTACCGCGATTTAGGGAGACCTATCTTATTAAGGCCAGGAATGAAGTCAACACAAAACCCGATGACATCCTCTGTTTGATGGCCCATGGAGATGCTTCCTTCTGGCATTGCGCGGTTACGGACATATTTCTTGAGGACTCCCATGAACCTCTCAAAGGGGAACATATTGTGTAGAAATACGGGCCCCAGAATGACAATCTCGTCGACTAGATGAACTAGGACGTGTGTCATGATATTGAAGAAGGATGGTGTGAACACAAGCTCGAAACTGACAAGACATTGCGCCACATCACTCCTTAGCCTTGGTATGATTTCTGGATCGATCACCTTCTGAGAGATTGCATTGAGGAATGCACATAGTTTCACAATGGCTAATCGGACGTTTTCCGGTAGAAGCCCCCTCAATGCAACCGGAAGCAGTTGCGTCATAATCACATGGCAGTCATGAGACTTTAGGTTCTGGAACTTTTTCTCTGCCATATTTATTATTCCCTTTATATTCGACGAGAAGCCAGTCGGGACCTTCATACTGAGAAGGCATTCAAAGAAGATTTCTTTCTCTTCTTTCGTAAGAGCATAGCTGGCAGGACCTTCATACTGCTTCGGAGGGATGCCGTCTTTTTCGTGCAAACGTTGCAGGTCCTCCCGTGCCTCAGCTGTATCTTTTGTCTTTCCATACACGCCCAAGAAGCCTAGCAGGTTCACGCAAAGGTTCTTCGTCACGTGCATCACGTCGATTGAAGAGCGGACCTCTAGGTCTTTCCAGTAGGGTAGGTCCCAAAATATAGATTTCTTCTTCCACATGGGTGCGTGTCCCTCATCGTCATTCGGAACAGCTAGTGCGTCGGGGCCCTTTCCGAAGATTACATGTAAATCATTGACCATAGCAAGTACGTGATCACCGGTACGCATGGCGGGCTTCTTCCGGTGATCTGCATCGCCTTTGAAATGCTTGCCTTTCTTTCGACATTGATGGTTGGTCGGAAGAAATCGACGATGGCCCAGGTACACATTCTTCCTGCACTTGTCCAGGTATATACTTTCAGTGTCATCTAAACAGTGCGTGCATGTGTGGTATCCTTTGTTTGTCTGTCCTGAAAGGTTACTGAGAGCGGGCCAATCGTTGATGGTCACGAACAGCAACGCCTTTAGGTCAAATTCCTCCTGTTTGTGCTCATCCCACGCACGTACACCGTTTCCATTCCACAGCTGTAAAAGTTCTTCAACTAATGGCCTTAGGTACACATCAATGTCGTTGCCGGGTTGCTTAGGGCCTTGGATGAGAACTGGCATCATAATGAACTTCCGCTTCATGCACATCCAAGGAGGAAGGTTATACATACATAGAGTCACGGGCCAGGTGCTGTGATTGCTGCTCTGCTCCCCGAAAGGATTCATGCCATCCGCGCTTAGAGCAAACCATACGTTCCTTGCGTCCTTTGCAAACTCCTCCCAGTACTTTCTCTCGATTTTTCTCCATTGCGACCCGTCAGCGGGTGCTCTCAACTTCCCGTCTTTCTTACGGTCCTCACTGTGCCATCGCATCAACTTGGCATGCTCTCTGTTTCTAAACAAACGTTTCAACCGTGGTATTATAGGAGCATACCACATCACCTTCGCAGGAACCCTCTTCCTGGCGGGCTTGCCATCAACATCACCAGGGTCATCTCGTCTGATCTTATACCGCAATGCACCGCATACCGGGCATGCGTTCAGATCGTTGTATGCACCGCGGTAGAGGATGCAGTCATTAGGGCATGCATGTATCTTCTGCACCTCCAATCCTAGAGGGCATACGACCTTCTTTGCTGCGTATGTACTGTCGGGCAATTCGTTATCCTTCGGAAGCTTCTTCTTCAATATTTTCAGTAGCTTCTCAAATCCTTTGTCAGCCACAGCATTCTCTGCCTTCCACTGCAGCAATTCCAGTACGGTACCGAGCTTTGCGTTGCCATCTTCGCAATTGGGGTACAACCCTTTTTTGTGATCCTCTAACATGCGATCGAACTTCAGCTTCTCCTTTTGACTTTCGCATTGTGTCCTTGCATCGACAATGACCCGGCGAAGATCATCATTTGGTTCCTCTTGATCTTCAGCAGCTTCACCCGTTGCAGCATCATTGGGCACATCGTCTGGTTCCTCTTGATCTTCACCAGCTCCCCCCATTGCAGCATCACCGTATTCAGGGGGCACATAGTTGTCATCGTACTCTTCTTCTTCGCCGTCTTCCATCATAACCCCTATTTCTCCGTGCCTCGTCCAAACATTATAGTGTGGCATGAAACCCTTGTAAAGCAGGTGGGAGTGAAGGATTTTTCGGTTAGAGTAAGACATCGTATTCACACATTTAGTGCATGGACAACACATAAAACCATTCTGCTTGTTTGCCTTTGCCGCATTTAGAAACTCACGCACGCCCTTAATGTACTCGGAGGTGTGTCTGTCACCGTACATCCATTGGCGGTTCATCTGCGTGCATTTATATATAATTAAGTGTGTCAAAAACCATTACAGAACATCATAAATAGATAGTTAAGTGACCAAATGGATAAAAGTTCATCATCACATTAAAACCAAAGTACATACATATATAGTTCTCATCTAACAACATATAGCTCTCCATACACATCGAAACTATGTAAAATATTTCAACGCGAAAACAAATGCCATCATAATCGCAACCAAGGTAACAATTGATCCAACGGCATAATGATACCAAGCCTCGGTATTAATGGCATATTTTCTAATCTTTTTAATCTTCAACCGCATTGCATCCATCTTGATCTTGTGATCATCGACGACATCCGCAACATGCAACTCCAATATCATCTTCTCGTCCACAATTTTTTTTATTTTTTCCTTCAAGAATTTGTTTTCTTCTTCAACTAAATTTAACCTCTCAACAATAGGGTCCATCTTGATCTTGTGATCATCGATAACTTCCGCAACATGCAACTCCAATTCCATCTTCTCCTCCTCCATTTTTTCCAATTTTTTCTTTAACGAAATGTTTTCCTCTTCAACTAAATTTAACCTCTCCACAAGAGGGTCGGTTGGAATTTCCGGTTCAACTACCTCCTAGACATAATAAAACATCTATGCATGTCAGGTTGTTCGGCATAACTATCATAAGCACTAAAACAAATAGTTATAAATTAAAGATAATATACCACATCCGAATCGTAGACCGGACGAGGGCCCACGTGGGCGGATATCAAAACCATCGCACTATATAATAACAAGCAATAATAAACGTAAGAAAATTAGACAAATATCTATCTAAAGCAATAATAAAAGTAAGAAAAGCATGGACATAACAAGAGGCTCACCACGGTGGTGCCGGTGACGAGATCGGCGGGGGCGATCGACGGCAGCGAAGACGGGGACGGGACGTGACGGACCGCTAAACCTAGACAAATCTCGGAGAAAATAGAGCTTCGAGAGGAGAAAAGCTTAACTAGTGTGGCTCGGGCATTCCACCGAACACGTTGTGTGCATAGGAGGTGAGCTAGAGCACCACTAACCCCTCTCCCCCTCGGCCAGAAAAAAAAACAGAGCAGTGAGCTCTGCTCTTGAGTGAGGGGGTTTATATAGGCAACTCACTGGTCCCGGTTGGTTCTACAAACCGGGGCTAAAGGGGTGCCTTTGGTCCCGGTTCATAAAACAAACCGGGACCAATAGTGGTGGGCCAGGAGCAAGAGCCATTGGTCCCGGTTTTTAGCTCCAACCGGGACCAATAGGTCCAGACGAACCGGGACCAATGGCCCACGTGGCCCGGCCGGCCCCCTGGGCTAACGAACCGGGTCCAGTACCCCCATTGGTCCCGGTTCTAGATTGAACCGGGGCTAATGGGCTGGACCAATGCCCTGTTTTCTACTAGTGCATATTCCCGGTGGTCATCAACGGGAAGGCATATACAGTAGTACATTGGGCATGGGCGGCCTTAGGAACTCGACTTTCAGTTCAAGACGAACAACTAGTTCTACTGATTTTCGAATTCACCTTGGCTGCTAGTCATGTTTTGGTTTTTCTTTGCGGTCATGTTCAATGATAGGACCAAGAAAGATGCACTCTGGAACTAGTCTATTGCTGCAAGGATTCTAGGTGATCAAGCTAACTGGACAGTGAAACGACAAGGCGCAGAGCATGGTTCCAACGTGAAGATCCCTCCAGCAAGTACAAGCTTGCAGAATGACGCAATGTAACAGAGTTGTAACATGTTTACTAGGTTCTGTGGCTAATCTTCGTGGCGTACATGGGTAACTCTTTCTTCAGTGGATTATTTTAGTTGCTTTGGTTCATTGATGAGCAAAGACAATCTCCTTGATGGGTTCTTCTTGTCCGTGCTGCACTACAGCTAATCAACGCAAAAGCATGATATTTAATTGTTGTTGATCGAGGGGCATGAACCACTGACACTGCACAAGTTAGTCACAAAGCATAGTCGAGACAATAATCGTTAAAGGAGGCGGCAGTGATTTGAAAACTGGAAGGAGGTAAACAAATGGCGCTTTTCCATCTCCTGATAACACATAGGTTGCATATAACTTTGTGTTTTGGTGCTAGTGCTAGTGGATCAATGACACAGTTAAATTCTATATTGGTCGAGGGTTGTAAGTGAAATCTTCTAAGAATAAGATGTAGTCTTAGATACTGTATAAGCTTCAGTATATGAAGCCACTTAAATGTATGGTTTGATCTATGGGAGATAGTTATGTCATCTCTGAATGACAGTACTTGCTTTGTTTCTTGGAATACCAGTGGGCTATGATTCCAGCAATATTTATCAAGCAAACATGTTTGTAGTCACATTTTGGAACATATCCTATCCTAGAGCGGCGTATATCTAGCCATTCCAGTTAGGGAAACACTATGAATTCACATCATATGACCTCTTGATCTTGCAAGTTAACACCACATGTCTCATATGTAGCTTGCAGACTAGTTTCCACGTGCCAAGTGAATCAACTCTTTTTGCAAGTTCGACTGCAAGAAACTCTAGAATATGTGGTTTGTGCTGAATATTTTTCGGGCCAAAAGTGAAAGGGTGCGTGAGCTTCTTGGGAATGCACTCCTTTGCCTACTTTTCCATAGAACTACATGTACTTCAGGCCGTGCAGCGTCGGCTCTTCAAGCCGTTCAGGCAACTGCTTGTGTTTTGAGGCGATGAGATGTGTGTGTAGTTGTCTCTGGTGGTATAAGTTTCTGCAGTCGACATGTATCAAATTTTCACCTACCACAAACATCACGTTCAACAAACAAAGTATAGATAAAATTATGGAGCATCATAACTAGACTTCAACTTCTGCATTGCAATTGATCTTGTTTCAGGTACAATTTCTGCTATTGGCGTTGATCATACTTAACTGATGCATAATAGTGGCACCTCATCAAATCTAATATCCCTAAAAAATAAAGGCATGTTTTCAACATCTTTTCTGCAAAGGAGGATCACTCCTGACCTGTATATCAATTGATGCATGAAATCATTTAATTTGTTCATCATCCGATGACAACTCGTGGGCACCAAGTAAGAATTCAAATTACTGGCCACGTTACTACTTTCAACCTTTATACATTGATAAAATGAGACCCAGTGTCAAGTTATGCCTTCTAAAAGGACTCACAACTCACACCATACCATGCCTGAAATCCTAACTATTGGTAAGTACCTATCTAGCATATGACACTAGTTAGGTTGTGTTATGCCTTTCATATATATATATATATATAGGTTCAGGCCATGCGGCGTCTCCAGCCTCTTCAAACGGTACAGGATGCTGTTGGTGTGGAATGTTTCGGGATGATGAAATATCTATGGTTGTCTCTGATGGTAAAACTGTCTGCATGCAGTCGATGTAAAGTACAACTTCACCAACCACAAACCTCACCGTTCATTTATGCCTTAAGCTTGTAAAAGAGGTAAACACACCAGGGGTCTTAGAACTTGCACGCAGTGGTCACTTTGGTACACAAAGTTGCAAAATACGTGTTTGTGGTCACTGAACTTGCGATGATGTTCAAATACAATCACTCTCCCGTACGCGGGCGTAGCCGTCGACGCGAGCGCGGCATGAGCCCACTGTCAGTCACACACGGACATGTTTTTGCACAAAACCCCCTCTTCTTTTATGTTCAAAAAAACAAGTCAACCACCGATGGTTCCTACTTGTCAGGAAGAGCGATAATTTATCTAGAAAACGTAAGACCGTGAGGTCTCGATCCCCCGACACGACGCTAGCACCCTACACGTCCTAAACAATGCACCACAGGTATTTACACAACTATTAAGGATAACTAAACTTAATGTACAAAACTCGAAGTGCTCATGGAGCAGAAAATGGACTGCGGTGGACTGCGGTCCGCGCGGCCCATTTTGTACTTGTTTATTTATTCCAGAAATTTATAGATAAAATTTTAAATTATAATCCCAATAATAAGATAGCTGCCAAATATTGTTCATGCATTATTCTAAAATAATCCTTATGAATTATAAAAACTGTTTTTATAATAGTAACTCAAATAGTTTTTAAAATATTCATAATTTCAAAAAAAATCGTCTTTTAGAAATATTCATAATTATTCAATTTTATTTTAGAAATTCTTGGATCATAATAAATTGTTCATGTATTATTTTAAAATAATATTTATGAATAAAAATTGTATATTTATAATATTAATACTTTTTAAAAGTAAATTAATAAATGTTATTTTAATTATACAATCATTTCAATAATTATAAGCACAGTTTGTATAGTTTACAATATTCATAATTTAAAATCTAAGCTGTTGGTATGAATATTTAATTGTGTCTAATATTTAAATTATAATTTGTTGAATATAAGTCATGAGTAAAAAATATACACATGTTAATATTTAAATTATATTAACTAAATATTCTTTATTTTTAAAGAATGTTTAAACTTTATAATAATATATTTGTGCAATTCAAAATATGTACATGCATTAAAGAAACTATGTGACAATTATAAAAATGTTTAAACACTGTAAAAAACATTTGTGTAAATTAAAAAGATGTATATTGCGTTAGAAAAATGTTGACCCATTTCAAAAAAAAATCGTGTAGTTTACTATGTACGAAAATGTTCGCATAGTCCAATAAACTGTTCGCGTAGTTTTTTTAATGCATGAACATATTTTGAATTACACAAAACATTTTTTTACATATTTTTTTAAAAGTTATGTACTTACATACAACAAGAGTGATAAAAAGATATACATTGTTTGTCCCTAAACTACATCACATGTCGCAGTTGCCTGGTGGTTAGCTTATGCGTGAGTGAATCGCCATGCCACAGGTTAGAGCATCTCCAGCCGCGCCCCCAACAGCCCCCCAGGCCACTTTTTCTGCGCCGGCGTCGAAAAAACGGCCCAGTGGCGCCCCCAGGACGTCGAAAATCGCTGGTTCGGCCCTTTTTTCCGCTCGGCGGTCACAGGCCGAACCCGGCGTGCTGGGGAGCAGTTGGGGGCTCCGGTGCAAGGGAAAAGCGCGCCTGGCCCACACCGTCACGGGAAAGTCAAGGTTTTCTTCCCCGACACGCCTCCCACCCCCCGCGCCCTCGGCCACCACAAGCTATATCCCGGCGCCGCCCGCCGCCCTACTCCGCTAGATAGCCATTCCCCGCCGGAAAATAGCAGCGCTTCGCCGCGGCAGCCCCTCCAACAGCAGCTGGGCGTTTCCGGCCGCCGTTTTCGGCCGCGGAGGCGCGGTTTAGCGGCGGGTACACGCCCACCGAGCGCAAGGTGTTTGCCAAGCTTGTCGAAGGTCATTCTCCTCCGGTGAACTTCGAGATCAATGGGCGGCACTACAACAAGGGGTACTATCTAGCTGATGGCATCTATCCGAGATGGTCGACATTTGTGAAGACGATCTCAAACCCTGTGGCAGGAGGCAAGAACGCCTGGTTTGCGGAACTTCAGGAGGCTTGCAGGAAGGATGTCGAGCGGGCATTTGGTGTGCTCCAATCTCGATTTGCTGTTGTTCGGTACCCCGCTCAGACCTGGTCCAAAGATCAAATGTGGGAGATTATGACTTGCTATGTCATCTTGCACAACATGATCATCGAGAGCGAGCAAGAAGACCCAGTGTTTGACACTGAACAATACTACAGGAAGGGTCCTCTAGCCGAGGTTGATCACCAGCTACCGGCAACTTGGACTGCCTATCTCAGTATGCGTCAGGAGATCCGAGACCCACAGGTGCATCATCAACTGCAGAAAGATCTGATTGAGCACCTATGGAGGCCCAAGGGGGACGCCGTGTGATGTACGAGTTTTTATTTGTTGAACTATATAATTTGTATTGAACTATTTGTTGTTGTATTATTTTGTTGAAGTATTTGATTTGTCTGTGATGAAATATGTGATAAGAAATAATTGTGGTTATAATTGAACGGCGAGACACGACGAAACCACGCCGAATATGGGCCTATTCTCGCCCATATGGGCCCTTTATTCGCCGAAATGGGGCTGCAAAATGGGCCAATTTTGGCGCCTGGGGCTGGGGGCGACAACTGGGCGCAAAAACCGCCCCCAGCGCCGATATGGTATTTAGATAGATTTTTCCATTTGCTAAAAAAAGATAGATTTCTTCATTACATTTTTTCAGTCCGCGCTGATGTGATATATATAAGGTGGTTGTGCTAGTAAACATCACGTACTGTTGCCATGGTGGTTGTCCGAGCGAGCCACCTAGCAGTGCGTCGTCAGGTCGAACCACCCCCGCCCCACTATTTTTGCCTTTTTATTTAAGGAGCTTCCTACATGAATAAAAAAGAGTTGAGGGCTTTTCTATAAATCAATCATACGAGAACATTTACAGCGGCTGACAACGGGCCCGTGCCATGCTGGCGTCGAAGGATACTCATGTGTACGGTGACAGTGACTGTATTTGAACGCCTCTCAAGTTTAGTGATCACAAACACGTATTTTGCAACTTTGTGCACCAAAGTGACCGTCACGTGCAAGTTGTAAGACCCCTGGTGCATTTACCTCCTCGTAAAAGGATGTGTATATATGTGTACTCACAACTAGGTCACAACATGCATGCAATCCGGCCTCACCTGGCTTCTTGAGCTATTGACATAATGACATATACCCAGCCTAGGTTATTTCAACCGAGCAGGAATATACATTGCATTGGGCATGGGCGGCCTTAGGAACTTAACTTTCTGTTTCAGTCATTACCACAGTTCTACCGATCCCAGAATCCCGGACTTAGCTGCTAGCCAGGATCGAAACTACTGTACACACGATGGTTTAGCAGACGAAAATCACACGACACTGATGATCAACGGTTGTTGCCCACTGAAAATAAGAGATGCATGGCTGCAATTTTTTGTCATGCATGAATCCACCGCCAACTATCGTCCATCTAGCAATGTTCAGCCAGGATTTGGTTTTACTATCCGGCCGTGCTCAGTGATAGCACCTCGAAAGATGCACGTTAGAACTTAGGACTAGTCTATTGCTGGAAGAATCTTAACTGATCAAGCATTCAAGCACGTTCAACAGTGACACGGCAAAGCTTAGCGCGTAGGAAGGGAAATGTGAGCGTGATCAAGCAAACGTGGTGCTTACAGGATGACGCGACGTGTAACAGGCCTTGTAACAAGAAGTGAAGTTTGAAATAAACCCTGAGGTTGTAGAGCTCGATGAAAATGAACCCTCACATCAAAATCCCTAAAATCTGTACCCTGACTTCACTTATGCCGTTCGTTTTGAACCTTGAGGTCGTACCAAAAGAGAGGATTCCTACATACCATCCAGAAAGGCCGGGATTGATTAGGTAACCAACACCTGTAGATTTTTTGAACCGGGCTATCCCCCTTTCCATTACTTAGAACGGAAATACAAAGTTTCGACAGAGAGAAAAAGGTCTAAGAACAGGGAAAAGGGAAAAGCGAGTTCAAAGCACTGCCAGGAAACCCAACACACTCGTCCGCCATCAAAACGAGTGCCATGGGGCGAAAACCTGAGCAGCACCAGCTAAAAGACTAGTCCTATTACAGAACAGGCTGCAAGTCGTCCATAACACCAACAACAGTTTATGATCAGGAACATATAGTAGAAACGGCGCCCACTGAAGCGTAAAGCTCTATTTGGACGAAGCATGGCGCAAATCAGCTCTCCAGTCTCCCCTTGGATGCGTCACATGCCTTCATCAGCAGCAGAGTCCCCTTGCGAATCATCTCCGCACCCGTTCGAAGTCGTTTGATATTGTCCCCCGTCTGCAAACCTGCCCAATACAAGAGAAAAGAAACTACAGTAAAGACAATCTCGAAAGGAGATTTGATCATTTTCTTCTCAAAAGTAGCTTTGTTACGAGCCAGCCAGATGACCCAAACAACAGCTCCCAGCGCCACAGTATAGAAGGAGCTGAGTCCTGGGAGGAAAGAATGGCACCAGACAAAGAACTGCCAGTAGTTTCGAGGAATCAAACCCCTTCACTCAGCACTTGGCACTCAGCAGCATCGCCCTGGACTGCACCTCGTGCGAGCGGCCACGAGAGCTGCGTCACTGGCAACCACTCATGGCCGTGCCAGGATCGCCGACTGGGGTACCAGCCACCAGGACCTGCTCGTTTTCGGTGCTAGCCATGGCGGCACAGCCAGCTTCCTACAGCGGCGAGCTGCCCGCCGTCTCGCCGTATCCTGCGTCGCTTGGGCTGTCGGCCAGGCCACCGCATCGCCAGCGCTGCCTTACATCGCCGGATTCTTCGTCGCTCGGGCGGTGGCGCGTCTAGTTGAAGCCAGGGCAGAGCGCCTCACTGGCTCCCTTGCCAGTTGCCTCAGGCGCTCCCGCCGTGCCGCGCGCGTGACTTGCTGAGACCTGGGCCACGCATCTAGTGAGGCGTGCACGCCGTGGTAATATTTCGGCAATTCGGCTACGGGGCACAGGAAGTCGAAGCCACCCATGGCGGAGCGCACCCGCATCACCCTGAGATTCCTGAGCACGTTGCTGCCTGCTAGCCACCGTGGTGCGCACACGCAGTCGCCACCACCGCAAAATCGTTGTTGCCGGTGCGCCGGGGGAACCAGTCCTTGCCGTGCTCACCGGAGTTGCTGCTCCTCCTCCGTCTCAGCCCCGCGAGCAACTGCTAGGTCCAATCGAGCACGACTGCGACGACCTCTCACGTCCAACGCTTCTTTTGCGTTTTCTGCAACCGGAGCTATGTTTCTGAAACATGCCTCATGTTGCAATGTCTGGCCATTCACTCTCTGACATCGGGCGCTCCTGCGACGCTCCAACTCGGGCTATGTTTGTGAAACCCTTGTTGCAAAAAAAAAAACCTTCACAACTGAAACATTTATTTTCTTTCTGAAACAAAATATATGTTGCAGAAATATTTTGAAACAAGACCCTAGTTGCAGAAAAAAAACCTTCACCACGGAATCATTTTTCTTTCTTTCTAAAACTAGTCCCATGTTGCAGAAATCTACTGAAACAAGACCCTTATTGCAAGAAAAAGACTCGCCGCGTGGGATTGACCTGTGACCAGCGTGGCTTCTTGATAAGGACTGATCTAACGGCTACGCAAGCGGCGGACGCTCGCGCGTGTGGCAGCCGGTTGAAGGTAAGCTTTTCCCGGATCTGAAAGGTCAGGCCACATATTTCAGGGATTTAGATGTAGAAGATTAATTTTTGTCGAGCTCTACAACTTTACGGTTTATTTCACACTTTACTCTGTAACATGTACGTTCTGCTATTGATCTTTCCGTGGGACCTTATTCTGTTCATGGAAGCGCCCGAGACCATCCTTCTAGGCCATGCGTCCCTGTTCGGTCTCTACTACATACGTACCAACGCTGACGATCGACCGGTAATTGTATCAGTGTGGACGGCTGAATCACGAGACACGCTAATCGAGACGGATGGAGATTCAATCATGCATGCTCCGTACTCAATGCGTTTCTTTTTACCAAGAAAAGGGTGCAAAGGAAGGAAGGCGACATGGTGACACCGTGTTGGAGCGTTTCGTAATCTATCTATTAGGGCATCTTCAATACTAACCCGTAAATTTCTCCGGTATATGTTCGGGCGTGATTCACGGACATGATGCAAAAGGAAGCAATCCAATGTGGTGGAATATTTATGATTTAGTGTCTGGTTGGGAGAAGAGAGAAGAGGAGGCCATGCATGTGCGGATGAGAGGAGAAAGTGAGAAGAGGGGGGCCATGCATATGATTCATCAAGTGCATGTCCGGACTCCGACAAAACTCCCTCACGTTTGTCTCATTGATACCGGAATCTGTACGTCCGGACTAGTAAGTGGGCATATACAAGTCTCGTTGAATAAAATGGTCCAGACACTATGGTCCGGACATATAATGTAGGTTTGAGGGTCTGCCTGTAGATGCCCTTACTCTCTTCAATTCTATATATAGGCATTTTTAGAGATTCTAATATAAACTACGTACGGAGCAATATGAGTGAATTTCCACTCTAAAATATATTTATATACATTCGTGTGTACTCTCTTTGTAAAGAAATATAAGAGTGTTTAGATCACTCTAAAATATATTTATATACTCCCTCCATTCGGAATTACTTGTCTCGGAAATGAATGTATCTAGAACTAAAATATGTCTAGATATATCCATTTCTGTGACAAGTAATTTCGAACGGAAGGAGTACATTCGTATATAGTCTCTGTAAAGAAATGTACATAAGAGCGTTTAGATCACTAAAATAGTGATCTAAACACTCTTTATATTTCTGTACGGAGTGAGTAGTCATTGATATTTTTAAAAAAATCGTATATTTAAAATGAAGTGAGTACTAGTATATTGTTTAGTATATTTGTTCGCGTCCGTAAGAATCTCACACCATCATGCTAGCTAGTGACACGAGTCACGGCACGTCGATGAAAAGCGGGGGGAGAGCTAACATGTGGTCGAGCAACCGGACTGAAGATCCGCACCCGCCCTCTTAGGAACCATGACCCAATGTGTATCAGATCTGCAACATAGTATTATTATATACTCCCTCTGTTCCATATTACTTGTCGTGGTTTTAGTTCAAATTTGAACTAAAACCACGACAAGTAATATGGAACGGAGGGAGTATTTTTTATTCGTGGAATATATTGAGTGAAAGGTAGCGTAACTGCTTGAGAATCCAACCCTTGCCCGAAATCTGCTACTCTTCCACTCCTACAACTCCATGCATAGATTCAAGGTGATGGAAATGTCTATGGTTATCTCCGGTGATAAAATTGTCTGCAATTGATTGTAAAGTAAGACTTCACCAATCACAAACCTCACGACAACAAAGTACTACTCATGAAATTCATTAGAGCGGCATAAGTAGACTTCACTCTGGACTTCAGGTTCAACTTTTGTGGCATTCATCAGATTTAATTGATGCATGCATAATGGGACAACATCAAATATTTTTCATTAGAGTATGTTGTTTTAAAGGAGGATCAACCCCGATCTCCGTATCAACCAATCCACACAATCATTTATGAATTTATCAATATCAACCCATTACAACTCGGAAGAAGTGAGCAAACAACATATCCCATGCATTGGTTATCCAAAGTAAGGTACAATATCTGCAGTGGGCACGAGGTATAGTTCATATGAGTACCATAATTAATATATTCAACATTTATAGCATTCATTAATAAAATGATATCACAGTTGATTTATGCTTCGTACAAGACGTGTATATATATATATGCACTCACAAGTCACACCATGCATGCAATCCCGTCTTGCTCGAATTTGCTTGGCTTCTTAATCTATTGACATATACTTAGCCTTAGCATATTCCCAGCGGCCATCAACCGGGCACACATATACAGTACATTGGGCATGGGCGGCCTTAGGAACTCAACTCTCAGTTCGAATTGAAGACTTTGTTCTATCAATTTCCGAATCTTCACCTTGGCTCCTAGTCATGTTTTGGTTTTGCTTTGCGGCCATGTTCAGTGATAGGACGGCGAAAGGTGCACGTAAGAACTAGTCTATTGCTGCAAATATTTTACGAGACTGAGGAAACCAGACAGTGACACAACAAGGTCCAGAGCGTGAGTAGGCAAATGTGAGGGTGAGTGGGTGACAGTGGCGTGTGATCAATCATCTAAAGTAGACTAAAATTCGTTCCTCTGCATTTCAGAACAGTTGTGAAGATCCCTTCCACCTACCAGCTTACAGAACGACCCAACGTGTAACCGACGTGTAACCTGTTAGTACATTTGTGATTGATCTTTCCGTGGGGACCTACTTATATATTAATAAAATTTGGAGTGTGCCATATTTCTTTAGTGGATTAATTTGGTTGATTCAAATAAATAGAAAATAATACATAAGCCCCTAATGGTAAATGAAGCTTAGTTAACCCGCCTCTGTTTATAAAGAGTGGAGATAGAGTGGAGATGAATGTCTGATTTGACCAACTGGCCGGTATAGATTGCCAAATCCTCTCCAACGGGATTTGTCTAATTTGACCCTCTATATGATCGTGGACGCTTTCGCAGACAAACACATTTGAACCCCCACAAATCACGCAACGTTGATCAACACGTTACCGAAAAAGGCTTTCGCCTCATTTTATATATAAAGCAACGATCAACAACATTCTGATACAAACACACGCCACCACAACACACTCACACACGCAAGGCAGGATACATAGACGTTGATCGCAGCAACACCACCCCTAGCACTACAAGAGCAACCGGGGGCTCAACCGGGAACATCCCCGCGATGACATGAAGCCGCATACGAAGAACCGTGGGCTCCAAGGCGACACCTTCAGGAAAGATATGGCACCAGAGCACCGTCAGCGCCTGTTTCGAGGATCATAGTTTCCCCTGGAGCAACACAACGAGCGATGAGAGCTGCGGCAACGCCTTCAAGAAGGGAACGAGTTTCGCCGCCGCCGGTCCGTCCGAAAATATAACATGTTTTCACTCTGGCCAACACTTACTGCCACCGATCGCCACACCCGGATACCGCGCCGTCCACACGGCCATGGCCGCCGGGCAGCACCAAGCCACGGGCTCTGCCCATGAGCACCGCGCAACCCCCCAGGGCCGCCGCCCCGACATTCAAGCCCTTGACACCACCTCACCCGAGATCCGCTGCTACCCACACCAAAGAGACGAGCAGAAAGGTCCTGCCTTTCCCACCCCTAGGCAGCCCACAACGTCTAGACTCAATAGGCCGGCCAAAATGGCCTCCATCGACTCGTCCTGCAACACCAGACACAAGACAAGCTCGTTCCTGCAACACCATGTGCGAGACAAGGTCGGTCTTGCTGCACCGTGCACTAGACGAGGTCGGTCCTGCCGCACTGGGCGCGAGACGAGCGGTGGACCGCAGTTGGGAGAGGGCCAACCATTCGACAAAAGTAGAGCCCGGACGACGAGGAGATGAAGCGAAGGTCGACACGGTCCGACCGTAGACGAGCCGATGCCGGCGAAGAGCCGGCCGTCGCGGCGGGCAGAGACGTCGAGCCACTATGTAGCCACCGCGCCACCGGGAGGCCACCACCCATGCGTCGTACCTCCCCGCGCTGCTGCCCATGCCCGGAGCAACATCCATGCTAGGCCGCTGCCCAACCCGCACCGCCCACGCTGATCCCGAGCCAGATCCAGGACGAGCGCGCTGCCACCCACCTCCACCTGCCACAGCCTACCTCCAGCCCCGACCAAGTAACCAAAGGAGAGGTAGGCCCAGACCCACACCGCTGCGTCGCCACCTCAGCTAGCAGACCACCACGGCGAAGACGACTGCCCGCGGCCCGCACCCACCACATATGGATCTGTCCGCCTGCCTTCACCACGCTGGCTGCGCACCCCCAGGGTGTGGCCCGTTGCGGCGCCACTGCACCCGCACGCCACCACCAGCGCCGTTGTGACGCTGTTCGGAGGAGCCCCACAAGAGTGCCTCCACCCACTCCGGGGCTGTCGGCCCGCCCCGGCCTCCCCGCACGAAGAGACGAAAGGAGCCCCACCGGCGGCGGCGGCGGCGACCGGGATTCTCCCGGCTCCCCCTTTGGCGACGGCAAGGGAGGAGGAGGCGGTGGCAAGGTCGCCCTCCCACAACCTTAGTCGAATTCGGGTAGGGGATAAGGTTTCCCTTGTTTCTCTTGATCAACACATTTAAACAACTCATAAAGACAAGTAGCAAGTTCAGACACATGGGACTAGGATAGGACATACGTGGACAACAAATTCATACACATAAACTATAGATGAAGATGATGTTCTAGGATAAAGTTAGGATGAAGATGTTCATAGCTTCGCCTTGCCCTTGCCCTTGTCATCATTGGGGCGGCGTTAGTAATATTATGAAGCTGGCATATGGTTTTTCCTCTGCGAGACCGTCGAAGTTGGAAGTGGACAAAGGGAGCATGGCGAGGCGGCATGTGTGGACGTTTGGAGGACGGAGTTTGCTAGGTCCGGTTGTAGAAGCTCTAAGAGCAACTCCACTCATTCACCCCCAGCGCAGAGGCCGACGCTATTTCGGACCCTCGCCCGACGCTCTTTAGGCCCTAGGGGCGATCTAGGTCCCAGCCACGCCCCCAAGGCATTGTAAATTCAAACTTGTCCATTCCCGCTACTCAAAAACGTCACAAGTCCGGCGATCAGCGCCACAAAGTCCCGGCGATTGGCGATCACCTTGCCACAGTTCGGCGATCAATAAAAAGTTCGACGTTCAAAAGAAAGGACGCGTAAGCAATGCATCAAACGGCGGCGTCGGCCTCCGGCGTCGGACTGGCGGTAGTCGGAGCGCGCGGGCTGGTTGGCGTCGGCGCGGCTTATGTGCTCGGCGTCGTGGAGGCGTCGCTCGGGCTTGGCGGCGGCGTTGGGCTTGGCGGCGGGGAGGATGCGTAGGCCGACGGTGAGTAGGTGTACGGGGGGTACTGGACGCCGACGAACGCGGGCAAGGGCGTGCACTGGACCGGGTGGCCATGGGGAAAGGTTACATTGGGGTTGAAACCGCCGTGTGCATCGTCGTCGGCGTAGCCAGGCGAGGGCGTGCACCCCCATGACGACGACGAGAAGCCGGCCGGCGACCCGACACTCTGCTGGCTCCAGGAAGCGTACGGGTCGTGGCCGATGGGCGGATTCATCATGCCCGCGCGAGACGCCTCTGCTTGTTCCGCCGCGCGATCTGCCTACTTCGCAACGGCCGCAGCCGTAGCCGCCGCTGCCGCCATCGTTGCCCTGTCTAGGGCCTTCTTGGCGTTGGCCCTGTTCCGCCGGTCGGCAGTGACAGCCTCCCGGCGCTGAACTTCCGCCTTCCAATCGGCGTTAGACATGCCCGGGGGCTTGGATGGCGGCGCCCTCTGCTTCCTCTGTTTCGGCTGGGTGGCGATGGCATCGGTAGCGGCACGAGGGGCCATGTACTTCTTTGGCGGCATGGCGGCCGGATGGAGAGGGAGATGAAGGAGAATGGCGGGAGAAAGGGAAACGAAGGGAAACGAAGGGGGAGAGGGGCAGGGGGGTCGGTGGGAAAATGGCCTTCTCTCGCCGACAGAGAGGACCCACACGCCTTTTCGCTTCGGCTAGCGCCCCCAGGCGACCGCTGGGGGCTTGGGTTCGGTTCGGGTTCGCCGGCTGTTTTTTTTTTTTTGGCCCAAACCGACGATAAACGATATCTTGGGGACGCGACTGGACCTATTTTCAGACGCCGGCTCTAAAAAATTGCCTTACAAGGACCGATTGGGGACACGGCTAGAGATGCTCTAATATATATGCAGTGCATAACAACTTAAGGTCATCATGGACATGGTGCATGCGTACATGCGGCCGTGCACGACGCAAGGCCATCGAAGTAAACGACATACGCAAGGCCACTGAAGCAAACGACATGAGATCGAAGAGCGCAAGCTCTACACGCCTACACTTGAGATGGATCCGTCGCCGTGAAAATCGAATTTCGCCTTCTCATCGAAGATAAGGCTAAGAGATGATCCATTATAGACATGTTTTATTATCATCTCTAAATTACATGTAAGATTTAAGATGTGACTATCTTATCAATCATTGTACATGCCTTGATAGTCCTTTCACCATGTTGGCCTAATTCGAGTACGAGGTGACTATATATTGATGCATAGCTGTACTAGCATTTTGCATTTTGCCGGTGCTGGGCACCCGATCAAAACGGGCTGACGTGCCACTGCCTCATCTGTGCCTATACACGCAGCATCACAAAAGCTGCAAAAGATACGATACAAATACAAAAACTGAACGAAGACAAGGCATGGTGACTAGCACCATGCGATGGGAGATTCACTCAACAGATAGCCGAATTTGTTCGTTTGTCTCATCCGGCTCCGGGGTCCAGAAGTTTCATGGAAGCAGCCAGCGCCGTCCATCCAGATGCAGGGGCACGCGTCACCCCTCGGTCTCTACTACTGTACTACCGTATTACGCACAACGCTGACGGTCGACGTGTAACTGTATGCAGTATGGAAATAGCTGAATCAAGAGACACGCCGATCGAAACGGCCGGAGATTCAATCATGGATTTTTTTTCAAAAGTGGCACAGTATTTTGAGCAAATTCGAAAACTGGCAGACTGAACGCGTATATTTCAAAAATAGCACCCCGTCGGTCTGGCGTAGGCCGAAGAGGATCTTTTCGGCGTACCAAAGGCCGAAGAGGCCACTTCGGCTTCCACTACACCGAAGATAGGCGGTGCTGGGCCGAAGACCTGTCTTCGGTCAGCAGTAAACCGAAGAGGTCTTTTCGGCTTACTGTAGCCCGAAGAGTGGTAACTCTTTACGTTTAGCGTAAACCGAAGTTGCATGGAGCACTCTTCGGCTTACTGTAGACCGAAGACAACTTTTTTTTTATTTTTTTCCGGAAGCCCTCGGGTGGCCTTATCCCACCCTCTTCGGCCTACCGTATGCCGAAGACCTCTTCGGTCAGCCCAAGACCGAAGAGGTGTGCACGCCGCACCGACAGCCACTCTTCGGCCCACTACAGCAGTCTTCGGTTTTTGCCTGACCGAAAAGTCCACTCTTCGGTTTTTGCCAAGCCGAAAAGACCTCTTCGGTCAACTGCACACCGACGGGGTGCTACTTTTGAAATATACGCATTCAGTCTGCCAGTTTTCGAATTTGCTCAAAATACAGTGCCACTTTTGAAAAAAAATCTCAATCATGCATACTCCGTAGTCGTACTCGTACGTTTTCTTTCGTTAATTTAAAAAAGGCACAAAGTGAGGCGAGACGTGGTGGCTATACAACCTGTACCGTGTCGTACTCCCTCCATTTCTTTTTAGTTTGCATATAAAATTTGATCAAACTTAAGCTTGTTAACTTTGACTAACTTTAAAAAAAATCAAGATTTACAATATGAAATCAATATTATTAGATATATCATGAAATTAATTTTCATGCCATATAACTTTAATATTGTAGATGTTGATATTTTTTCTACAAAGTTGATCAAATTTTACAAAGTTTGACTTTGACCAAATTTTATATACAAACTAAAAAAATGAAGTGAGTATTTCGTAATCTATCTATAATTATTAGTAGCACCCTACAATTTGTTTGTGTCTGCAAGAATCTCACGCCATCGAGTTAGCTAGTGACACGAGCCACGGCACCAACGAAAAGCGAGGGGAGAGCCGGCATGTGATCAAGCAACTGATATGAAGATCCACTCAGGAATCATAACCCAACGTGTAACATATCTCAGCATATCATTATGTTTACAATTGTTATTGGTCATATATATGCATATTAGCTTTGAGGTGATGGGTGAATCAACTAGTACTGTGCAGACTCGACTGAGTGTGGAATATGGTGTTTGCGCTGACTATTTGCATGTCCAAAAGCCAAAGGGGCGTGAACTCCTTGAGAATCCAATCCTTGCCTAACATCTCCTACTCTTCTGCCCCTGCAAGCGTGTGGCGTCGCCAGCCTATTCAAGCCGTTCAGGTTGCTGCTGCTAGCGTGGTGATGAAATGTGTATGCCAGTGTGGTTGTCTCTGGTGGTACAAATTTCTGCAGTCGATGTAGAGTAACACTTCACCAACCACAAACCTCACCGTTCAACAAAACAAGTACAGATGAAATTCCTTAGAACATCATAAGTAGACTTCAGGGCTTCGGATATACTATTTTTTTTTCTGTTGGCATTCAGCAGATTTAACTGATGCATAATGGCATCTCATCAAATCTTTTATCTCTCAACAATAAAGGCTTATTTTCAATATACATTTTTCTGGTCCCCATATCGACCAACCAATGCAACCATTTTTTAATTTATTCATCATCGGATTACAATGCGGAACTCAAAATAAGTGCAAAGCAACGGAACAACAACAACAACATATCTCATGCATTGATCATCCGGTAAGATAAAAATCCCGACGATGGACACTAGGTACAATTTAAGATCAATATAGTCAGCCTTTATATCATTAATTAATAGGATGAGATCACAGGCGATTTATGCCTTGACACATACCTATCCTTACCATATTCCCGGTGGTCATCAACGGGAAGGCATATACAGTAGTACATTGGGCATGGGCGGTCTTAGGAACTCGACTTTCAGTTCAAGACGAACAACTAGTTCTACTGATTTTCGAATCTTCACCTTGGCTGCTAGCTATGTTTTGGTTTTTCTTTGCGGTCATGTTCAGTGATAGGACCAAGAAAGATGCACTTTGGAACTAGTCTATTGATGCAAGGATTCTAGGTGATCAAGCTAACTGGACAGTGAAACGACAAGGCGCAGAGCATGGTGCCAACGTGAAGATCCCTCCAGCAAGTACAAGCTTGCAGAATGACGCAATGTAACAGAGTTGTAACATGTTTACTAGGTTCTGTGGCTGATCTTCATGGCGTACATGGGTAACTCTTTCTTCAGTGGATTATTTTAGTTGCTTAGGTTCATTGATGAGCAAAGACAATCTCCTTGATGGGTTCTTCTTGTCCGTGCTGCACTACAGCTAATCAACGCAAAAGCATGCTATTTAATTGTTGTTGATCGAGGGGCATGAACCACTGACACTGCACAAGTTAGTCACAAAGCATAGTCGAGACAACAGTCGTTAAAGGAGGCGGCAGTGATTTGAAAACTGGAAGGAGGTAAACAAATGGCGCTTTTCCATCTCCTGATAACACATAGGTTGCATATAACTTTGTGTTTTGGTGCTAGTGCTAGTGGATCAATGACACAGTTAAATTCTATACTGGTCGAGGGCTGTAAGTGAAATCTTCTAAGAATAAGATGTAGTCTTAGATAATGTATAGGCTTCAGTATATGAAGCCACTTAAATGTATGGTTTGATCTATGGGAGACAGTTATGTCATCTCTGAATGACAGTACTTGCCTTGTTTTCTGCATCGTTGTCTTGGTTTCCTGGATAGTTATGGCTTGTAATAGGCTAGACCTTATTTTGTGCTACATGGTTTTCGCCCCATAACACTCGTTTCGACGGCGAGTGAGTGTAGTGGGTTTCCTAGTAGTGCTTGAACTCGCTTTACCCTCTTTCTCTCCTCCTGTCAAAATGAACTGGTTTGTATTTCCGTTCTATTGCAATGAAAAGGGGTAAAGCCCGATTAAAAAAAAAGTACTTGCTTTGTTTCTTGGAATACCAGTGGGCTATGATTGCAACAATATTTATCAAGCAAACATGTTTGTAGTCACATTTTGGAACATATCCTTTCCTAGAGCGGCGCATATCTAGCCATTCGAATTAGGGAAACAATATGAAATCACATCATATGACCTCCTGATCTTGCAAGTTAACACCACATGTCTCATATGCAGATTGCAGACTAGTTTTCACGTGCCAAGTGAAACAACTCTTCTCGCGAGTTCAACTACAAGACACTCTAGAATATGTGGTTCGTGCTGAATATTTTTCGGGCCAAAAGTGAAAGGGTGCGTGAGCTTCTTGGGAATGCATTCCTTTGCCTCCTTTTCCCTAGAACTACATGCACTTCAGGCCGTGCAGCGTCGGCTCTTCAAGCCGTTCAGGCAACTGCTTGTGTTTTGAGGTGATGGGATGTTTGTGTAGCTGTCTCTAGTGGTATACGAGCATCTCCAGCCGCGCCCCCAAGAAGGCCACCCAGGCGTTTTTTCTTCCGCCGGCGCCAAAAAATCGGCTCAGTCGCGCCCCCAAGAGCCCAGTTTTCGCCGGCTCGGGCCGAAATTGGCGCCGGCGGACCCAACCCGAACCCGGCGCGCTGGGGGTCGCTCGGGGGCGCCGGGCGAATCGTTTTTGGCGCGAAGAGCCGCGGGCCCGCCGCGTCAGCGACTCGACTCTCTTCTCGCCACTTCGTCGTCCTCATCGCCTCGTTGCCCGCAGCTCCGGCGCCCTCGTCGAGCCCAAGGCGGAGCCCGGCCTCCCCCCGGAGTACGAGGAGATAGACCAGCGCGGCTTCTCCGACGAGGACGCCATGCGGTGGTCGCGCGACGACTACCTGCACGAGGAGATGGTCCGGCAGTGCCGGGCCCTGGAGGAGATCGCCGCCAGCAAGCGTGGGCGCGAGGACGAGAACGGTGTCGTCGTCCTCGATAGCGACGACGACGACACCCCCGGACCGTCCAACCCGCCGCGCCAACCGGGGGAGGGATGCAGCAGGGACGGCGGAGGCGGGGGCGGGGGCGACGACGGCGGTGACTACACGCGGTTCTACAGCCTCCTCGGCATGTAGAACCGCGTGGGCGGGCGGCGAGGCGGGCGGCGAGGGAGACGGTGGGGGTAGCCCGCGCTAGTTTTTTCTTTTTTTAAAAAATATGTTTAAATTTGAACGAACTCGCCGGTGTTTGCGTTAAATTTGAGCCGTGTTTGCGCCGAATTTGAACTTTAAAAAAAAACCGTGGGTGGCCGCGACTGGGGGGCATCACGCCCCCAGTGCGCGGTTTAGCGCCGGTGCGCCCCCAAGGGGCGATTTTTAGCCCCTCCTAGGGGGCCAACGGCTGGAGATGCCCTAAGTTTCTGCAGTCGACATGTATCAAATTTTCACCTACCACAAACATCACGTTCAACAAACAAAGTACAGATAAAATTACCGAGCATCATAACTAGACTTCAACATCTGCATTGCAATTGATCTTGTTTCAGGTACAATTTCTGCTATTGGCGTTGATCATATTTAACTGATGCATAATAGTGGCACCTCATCAAATCTAATATCCCTAAAAAATAAAGGCATGTTTTCAACATCTTTTCTGCAAAGGAGGATCACTCCTGACCTGTATATCAATTGATGCATGAAATCATTTAATTTGTTCATCACCTGATGACGACTCGTGGGCACCAAGTAAGAATTCAAATTACAGGCCACGTTACTACTTTCAACCTTTATACGTTGATAAAATGAGACCCAGTGTCGAGTTATGCCTTCTAAAAGAACTCACAACTCACACCATGCCTGAAATCCTAACATTGGTAAGTACCTATCTAGCATATGACACTAGTTAGGTTGTGTATGAAAAAAATGCACTCTTCCGCCCCTACAATTCCATGTATATATAGATTCAGGCCATGCGGCGTCTCCAGCCCCTTCAAACCGTACATGCTGCTGTTGGTGTGGAATGTTTTGAGATGATGAAATATCTATGGTTGTCTCTAATGGTAAAACTGTTTGCATGCAGTCGATGTAAAGTACAACTTCACCAACCACAAACCTCACCGTTCATTTATGCCTTAAGCTTGTAAAAGAGGTAAATACACCAGGGGTCTTAGAACTTGCACGCAGTGGTCACTTTGGTAGACAAAGTTGCAAAATACGTGTTTGTGGTCATTGAACTTGCGGATTTTTTTTCAAAACTGGCACTGTATTTTGAGAAAATTCGAAAACGGACACTGTCAACTCGTATATTGCAAATATAGCACCCCGTCGGTCTTCTGTACGTCGAAGAGGCCGTTTTCGGCCTGGGCAAAGCCGAAGAGCCCTTTTCGGCCTGGGCAAAGCCGAAGAGAGAGGGAGGTGGGCCGAAGAGTGGGCCGTCGGCGGGCTGTCGACCGAAGAGATGTCTTCGGTTTGGCCCAGTCCGAAGACCTCTTCGGCTTACAGTAGACCGAAAAGGGCCTGCCCCCCCCCCCCAAGCCTTTCTTCTTTCTCTCCTCTATTCTTTCTCTCTTCTAGCTTTAGACATATTACAAATTATAACATAATTCGACATATTAGAAATGAAAACATCTCTGACATATTACAAATTAAAACATAGTCCAGACATATTAGAAAATAAAACATAGTCCGACATAATACGAAATAAAACATAGTGCGACATATTACAAATTAGAACATAGTCTGACTGATTATATAGCTTCTGAGTTATTTCTTCCTCGCCGTCCCCTTCGGCCTCGATTGCCTCGACCACGTCCGCCTCTTGCTCCTGTTGTCGCACTCGTCGATGTGGACGCACCGTCTTTGTTAAGGCCGGGACAATATTTCATCCTATGCCCATAATTCGCGCATAGCAAGCACTGTCTGGTTGCTCCCCCAGCTTCAGATTGGTCCATATCATTACGGATGCGACGGACCTTACGTCTACCCCTACTGGTTCGCCGAAGAGCAGGATCTGGGATGTATACTCTCTCATCATCGTTTACCTTGTTGAAATTGCCGACGACTCTAAACCCTGTCATCTCACCGGTCCATGTGTTGCGTACTGACTCTTTCAAATAGTATGGGGACACGAAGGAGATGGCATCCAACTTAATCAGGCCGCACGCAGCCAACACATGTGAGCAAGGAAGGTGCAACAACTGCGGTTTGTTGCATGTACACTCACACGTTGGATAAAATTCTGTTCCTATTTTTACCTCATGCGTCTTCACCTCATTTGACGTACCAAAACCATCGGTAGGTAGCTGAACCTCATACCTCCTTTCCTGATTACCAATGAGCCTGACAGTGTGCTTCTTTGCTTTCTCTATCTTCTTTGCCATGTACAGCATGACACGGCTACAATAAGGGTCAATTGCTGGCAAGTCACACAGAGCTACAGGCTGCTCTAGCTGCGCGATGACTATTGCTAATTTAGCCTGATCTTTTTCCATTGTCCGTCTGGCCTTAACCTGCTTCTTAGTAAACTCATCTAGTTTTGACCAAATAAAATTGTATTTGCGTGGCTGGTTCTGCTTGCATAATTTTTTGAACAACTTCATCAACCGCTTGTTCTTGAACTGTGAGAAAAAATTTGCCCCAAGATGGCGCATGCACCACCGGCTCTGCAGGTCCATCCATGGTGTTGGTTCTAACTCAGTTGGATTCCTCAGTGTCTTCACGGCCTTCAATATACCAGCATGTCTGTCATGAATGACACACACGTTCGGTCGGTCCTTCACGATGGCAATTTTCACTTGCCTCAAGAACCATATCCAGCTTGGAAAATTCTCACCCTCCACGAATGCCATAGCAAGTGGGATGATTTGATTGTTCCCGTCAACACCAATAGCAGTAAGGATTTGCCCTCTGTACTGACCAGTCAGGAATGTGCCATCCACAAACATCACAGGAGGACAATGCCGGAAAGCTTCGATGCAAACAGAAAAAGAAAAGAATACTCTCTTCAACACCTTAAAATCTGGTATACTCGCCAATCTTATGTGTTGTACCTTAACATAAGTGCCGGGATTCCTCTCCTTCAATACTTGAAGGAGCCGCACAACATTGTCATATGAGTCGAAGAACGTCCCAAACCTTTCCTCCATAGCCTTCTGCTTAGCCCTCCAAGCCTTCCCGTAAGGAATGACATAATTCCATCTGACTTTCACTGCTGTCTGGATGTGTTTTGCTTCCATGTCTTTCTTGTTCACTATCTCAGTATACATGAGTTGCGCAATGAGAGTAGAAGACAGGTTCGGATGATTCACCAGAAGGTTTTTCCTCACACAAGTATGTGGAACAACACCGGTGACAACCCAGTGGATGTTATACTTCGGCACGTGCCCGTGCACCTTCGCAGGACAACCTTCTTCAACACATTTCACTGTATAGTTTGTTTGATTTGAAACGTGTGTCCGAAATACCCTCTGCGTGGACATAGCCCACTTTACCACCGCATATTTCAATTTCTTCTTTGTATCATACATAGCACCTATCTGGACTTGGTTCAGATGATACTCCCATGGAGTCTCATGGCCATCGTTGACCGTGAGACCGGTGGATAGGTCCTGATCCCATGCGGCAGGAATCGGTACCTCCACTTCATCCTCGGAATTTTCAGAATCGAGATCCTCAGCCAGTCCATCCTCGTCCTCTTCCTCCATCACCCTCTGCATTTCCCCCCCTCTGGTTGTCCGGTATTCTTCTCCTTCCTCATCCCCATCAGCAAAACCAGAACCGGGTAATATTAGCGACCGGCTACTCTGCAAATTGTGTGGCACGTAATCTGGCTCTTCCTCAGGTTGGCTAGCATCCACATCCATTGGCTGTGACCCGGATAAATAAATCTCGGTAGCCACTTGACTGCCCTGCCCGGGTTCATACCCCCCCTCTGGTACTCCGGTATTCTCCTCCTTCGCCACAGGTTGCACTAGGGCATATGGGTGGATTTTTCGGTCTCTGCAACGCCTTAACAGGTTCAACCACTGCTGGCTCCTCTCTATCAGCATCAACTCCCACTTCACATTTTTACACGATTTGGTCCACAATGCTTGAATACTGACAGAACATACCCCAGGATCCAGTCCAAAACTAGTTGTCAACCAGTACTTCAACTGTCTAATGTCCAGTCTGTCCGGGTCTGGAAGTGTCATGACACATTTTTTATACTCGCTGAGATCAACACCGAACTCATTATATCGAACATTGCCAGGGCCATAATAAACAGTCAAATTAACTGATTCAGACATTTTAACCTGTTAGACACTTCCATCTCATTAATCACAACGAACAATATTTGTACCCGCTACACTAACCGACCGCTAAAATGACAGCACAAACCAATTAACACTAAAAAAATTGTCACGCGTGATTATACCTTCGACGCGTGTGGCCACCTCACGAAGAACTTGCACCAACGAGCAACACCAACCCCTCGACGGCCACCTCCTCTTGCCCAGCCAAACCACCTCCTCCTCCTCAACCAACCATGGTTTCTCCTCCTCACACACAAATAGCTATCCCATTGGAAAAAAATTACCGTAGGCTAGTGGAGATGGCTACGATCTATCGTTTGTGTGGTTTCGATTTGAAAATGGCTGGAGAAATGAAGAGATCGGTGAGGGGGGGCGATTTCTGGTTGGAAACAAGAGAGAGAAAGTCAGAAGAGAGAAATAACAGAGGGGAGAAAGAAGAAAGGCTGGAAGGCTTATCCAGCCACTTTTCGGCCTAAGGTAAGCCGAAGAGACTCTTCGGTCTGGGCCAAGCCGAAAAGGGCCTCTTCGGTCGACAGCCCGCCGACGGCCCACTCTTCGGCCCACCTCCCTCTCTCTTCGGCTTTGCCCAGGCCGAAAAGGGCTCTTCGGCTTTGCCCAGGCCGAAAACGGCCTCTTCGGCGTACAGAAGACCGACGGGGTGCTATATTTGCAATATACGAGTTGACAGTGTCCGTTTTCGAATTTTCTCAAAATACAGTGCCAATTTTGAAAAAAAATCGATGATGTTCAAATACAGTCACTCTCCCGTACGCAGGCGTAGCCGTCGACGCGAGCGTGGCATGGGCCCACTGTCAGTCACACACGGACATGTTTTTGCACAAAACCCCCTCTTCTTTTATGTTCAAAAAAACAAGTCAACCACCGATGGTTCCTATCTGTCAGGTAGAGCGATAATTTATCTAGAAAACGTAAGACCGTGAGGTCTCGATCCCCCGACACGACGCTAGCACCCTACACGTCCTAAACAATGCACCACATGTATGTACACAACTATTAAGGATAACTAAATTTAATGTACAAAACTTGAAGTGCTCATGGAGCAGAAAATGGACTGCGGTGGACTGCGGTCCGCGCGGCCCATTTTGTATTTGTTTATTTTTTCCAGAAATTTATAGATAAAATTTTAAATTATAATCCCAATAATAAGATAGCTGCCAAATATTGTTCATGCATTATTCTAAAATAATCCTTATGAATTATAAAAACTGTTTTTATAATAGTAACTCAAATAGTTTTTAAAATATTCATAGTTTCAAAAATGTTCGTCTTTTAGAAATATTCATAATTATTCGATTTTATTTTAGAAATTCTTGGATCATAAAAAATTGTTCATGTATTATTTTAAAATAATATTTATGAATAAAAATTGTATATTTATAATATTAATACTTTTTAAAAGTAAATTAATAAATGTTATTTTAATTATACAAGCATTTCAATAATTATAAGCCAAGTTTGAATAGTTCAATGTTTGTATAGTTTACAATATTCATAATTTAAAATCTAAACTGTTGGTATGAATATTTAATTGTGTCTAATATTTAAATTATTTTCTTGAATATAAGTCATGAGTAAAAAATATACACAAGTTAATATTTAAATTATATTAACTAAATATTATTTATTTTTAAAGAATTTTTAAACTTTATAAAAATATATTTGTGCAATTCAAAATATGTACATGCATTAAAGAAACTACTCCCTCCGTTCCTAAATATTTGTCTTTCTAGAAATTTTAACAAGTGACTATATACGAAGTAAAATGATTGAATCTACACTCTAAATTATGTCTACATACATTCGTATGTTGCAGTCCATTTGAATGTCTAGAAAGACAAATATTTAGGAACGGAGGGAGTATGTGACAATTATAAAAATGTTTAAACACTGTAAAAAATATTTGTGTAAATTAAAAAGATGTATATTGCGTTAGAAAAATGTTGACCCATTTCAAAAAAAATCGTGTAGTTTACAATGTACGAAAATGTTCGCATAGTCCAATAAACTGTTCGCGTAGTTTTTTTAATGCATGAACATATTTTGAATTACACAAAACATTTTTTTACATATTTTTTTAAAAGTCATGTACTTACATACAACAAGAGTAATAAAAAGATATACATTGTTTGTCCCTAAACTACATCACATGTCACAGTTGCCTGGTGGTTAGCTTATGCGTGAGTGAATCGCCATGCCACAGGTTAGAACCCGCCGGTTGCACTTTGTATGGTAATTAGATAGATTTTTCATTCGCTAAAAAATGATAGATTTCTTCATTACATTTTTTCGGTCCGCGCTGATGTGATATATATATAAGGTGGTTGTGCTAGTAAACATCACGTACTATTGCATGGTGGTTGTCCGAGCGAGCCACCTAGCGGTGCGTCGTCAGGTCGAACCCCCCCCCCCCACCCCTATTTTTGCCTTTTTATTTAAGGAGCTTCCTACATGAATAAAAAAGAGTTGAGGGCTTTTCTATAAATCAATCATACGAGAACATTTACAGTGGATGACAGCGGGCCCGTGCCATGCTGGCGTCGAAGGATACTCATGTGTACGGTGACAGTGATTGTATTTGAACGGCCTCTCAAGTTTAGTGACCACAAACACGTATTTTGCAACTTTATGCATCAAAGTGACGATCATGTGCAAGTTGTTGTAAGACCCCTGGTGCATTTACCTCCTTGTAAAAGGATGTGTATATATGTGCACTCACAACTAGGTCACAACATGCATGCAATCCCGCCTCGCCTGGCTTATTGAGCTATTGACATAATGACATATACCCAGCCAAGGTTATTTCAACGGAGCAGGAATATACATGCATTGGGCATGGGCGGCCTTAAGAACTCAACTTTCTGTTTCAGTCATTACCATAGTCGTAGTACCGATCCCAGAATCCCGGACTTAGCTGCTAGCCAGGATCGAAACTACTGTACACACGATGGTCTAGCAGACGAAAATCACACGACATTGATGATCAAAGGCTGTTGCCCACTGAAAAAAAGAGATGCATGGCTGCAATTTTTTGTCTTGCATGAATCGGCCGCCAACTATCGTCCCTCTAGCAGTGTTCAGCCAGGATTTAGTTTTACTTTCCGGCCGTGCTCAGTGATAGCACCTTGAAAGATGCACGGTAGAACTTAGGACTAGTCTATTGCTGGAAGAATCTTAACTGATCAAGCATTCAAGCACGTTCAACAGTGACACGGCAAAGCTTAGCGCGTAGGAAGGGAAATGTGAGCGTGATCAAGCAAACGTGGTGCTTACAGGATGACGCGACGTGTAACAGGGGCCTTGTAACATGAAGTGAAGTCTGAAATAAACCCTGAGGTTGTAAAGCTCGATGAAAACGAACCCTCACATCAAAATCCCTGAAATATGTACCCTGACTTCACTTATCCCGTTCATTTTGAACCTTGACGTCGTACCAAAAGAGAGGATTCCTACATACCATCCGGAAAGGCCGGGATTGATTAGGTAACCAACACCTATAGATTTTTTGAACCGGGCTATCCCCCTTTCCATTACTTAGAACGGAAATACAAAGTTTTGACAGAGAGAAAAAGGTCTAAGAACAGGAAAAAAGGGAAAAGCGAGTTCAAAGCACTGCCAGGAAACCCACCACACTCGTCCGCCATCGAAACGAGTGCCATGGGGCGAAAACCTGAGCAGCACCAGCTAAAAGACTAGTCCTATTACAGAACAGGCTGCAAGTCGTCCATAACACCAACAACAGTTTATGATCAGGAACATATAGTAGAAACGGCGCCCACTGAAGCGTAAGGCTCTATTTGGACGAAGCATGGCGCAGATCAGCTCTCGAGTCTCCCCTTGGACACGTCACATGCCTTCATCAGCAGCAGAGTCCCCGTGCGAATCATCTCCGCACCTGTTCGAAGTCGTTTGATATCGTCCCCCGTCTGCAAACCTGCCCAATACAAGAGAAAAGAAACTACAGTAAAGACAATCTCGAAAGGAGATTTGATCATTTTCTTCTCAAAAGTAGCTTTGTTACGAGCCAGCCAGATGGCCCAAACAACTGCTCCCAGTGCCACAGTATAGAAGGAGCTGAGTCCTAGGAGGAAGGAGTGGCACCAGACAAAGAACTGCCGGTAGTTTCGATGAATCAAACCCCTTCACTCAGCACTTGGCACTCAGCAGCATCGCCCTGGACTGCATCTCGTGCGAGCGGCCACGAGAGCTGCGTCATTGGCAACCACTCATGGCCGTGCCAGGATCGCCGGCTGGGGTACCAGCCACCAGGACCTTCTCTTTTTCGGTGCTAGCCATGGCGTCACAGCCAGCTTCCTACAGCGGCGAGCTACCCGCCATCTCGCCGTATCCTGCATCGCTTGGGCTGCCGGCCAGGCCACTGCGTCGCCAGCACTGCCTTACATCGCCGGTTTCTTCGTCGCTCGGGCGGTGGCGCGTCTAGTTGAAGCCATGGCAGAGCGCCTCACTGGCTCCCTTGCCAGTTGCCTCAGGCGCTCCCGCCGTGCCGCGCGCGTGACTTGCTGAGACCTGGGCCACGCATCTAGCAGTGAGGCGTGCACGCCGTGGTAATATTTTGGCAATTCGGCTACGGGGCACAGGAAGTCAAAGCCACCCATGACAGAGCGCACCCGCATCACCCTGAGATTCCTGAGCACGTTGCTGCCTGCTAGCCACCGTGGTGTGCTGGACGTCGGGGTCGCCGTGGTGGTCCAAGAACATTTTTGAGAGAATTCCTTATTTGGCCCTTTCTTAAAGATTGGTTCCTTATTTGGCCCAAAATAAAATTCTCTACCCTATTTGACACCTAAAGTAATTTGTGTTCCTTATATAACACTTTCGTCCATTTTAGACACTAACGGTGTTAAGTGTGAGGTGAAAAGACCATGTTGCCCCTAGTGCATTGTGTAACTATCCTAGATGTGTAACCAAAAATGCAAACAATTCACTCATCTTTTTATGGATGTTCAACGGATGTTGTGCATGTATATGTATGGTCCATTATTTTGTTCCTTGGGTATATGTTATGTTTTTTTTTTTTGCATGGAAGGTATCTGTTATGTGCTTGTAAAAGTCATACTCCCTCCGTCCGGAAATACTTGTCATCAAAATGAATAAAATAGAATGTATCTAGATGTATTTTAGTTTTAGATACATCCATTTTTGTCCATTTTGATGACAACTATTTTCGGACGGAGGGAGTACAAAACAAACACTAGTAGATAAAGGGTCTTTAGCCCCGGTTCATTTGGGCCTTTTAGCCCCGGTTTCAGAACCGGGACAAGAGGGTCGGTACTAATGCTCTGACCCTTTAGTCCCGGTTCAATCCAGAACCGGGGCAGAAGGGTGTCCACGTGGCCTGTGCACCGAGTCCAGGCAGGAGGGGCTTTAGTCCCGGTTGGTGGTACCAACCGGGACCAAAAGGCATCCACGCGTCAGCATTTCTGTGGCTGTGGTTTTTGTTTTTTTTGTTTTGAAAGGGGAGGGGGGGTTCTAGGTTTTGGGGGGTTAATTTAGGTGTTTCATATATTGTGTTAGCTAGCTAATTAATAGAGAGAAGTGTTCTCTCTTATGTCCGTGCTTGGTCGATGCTACATACTACACATACGTATATAGAGAGGACTAGAGTCACGCTAGCTAGCTAGCTAGCTGCTAGCTACTAAGCAAACGAAGGAAACAGAAGATCGTATAATCAACATATATATATATGCATACAGAGAGAAGTAATATCGACCACCTCTCCTTCTCCGAGAGATTGGTCGAACAACAAGTTCTCGTATATCTATCCGACACTACCGGGCACATATATACAATAATTATCTCTTACAAAAATAATCTCCTAACACATGGATGCATGGTCCACATAGTATTCTCCGTCTTCAGCGATCACGTGTTCAAGGAAGAATGCCGCCAATTCCTCTTGAATTGCTCGCAGACGATCTGGTGTTAGGAGTTCATCCCGCATCCGAAACATCTAATTTGAAGTAGGGGGTCAATACATGAAATGATGCTATAAATTTGTGAATATTATTGATTGCTTACGCACTTCAAATTGTTCATCTGTGTAGCCCCGCTCACAGGTCGTGTGGCGGATGGACTCGCAAATGTAGTATCCACAATAATCATTCCCGGGTTCCTGCCACAACCACTTTACAAGAAATAGAGCTCAATCAAACTGATAAGCAAGAATGCCAAATTGGTATTGATGAAACTAGCGCTTGAATCAAGATATAGGAGATGCGCGCGCGGAACATGCTACTATATAGTACTTACTTTCGGGTATCTAAATTGTAGCTTCTTCGGCAGTCCCGGAGCTTTTTTGATGAATTTTTTCCAAGCCCTGCCAGACAAAGGAAACAATTAGTTGATATCAGAAATGAAGTTGCTGATATATATGCATGGTGGATAATATTGATCGATTTAACTTACCTGGCTAGCATTTGAGTCATGTCCGCATACTCCTCGGGATCTTTACGTTTAGAGTCGAAGACAGTTACTTCTCCCTTCTCAAGCTTAATCTCTAAGAGAATATAGTGGAAGCTGCGCACGAATGCATGAGATCATCAATTACATCACTATAACCTTGACTGATATATAAGGGAAACCAAATATGCACAAGACATTAACACTCACTTGAAGTTGTAAGGAAAGAGTATTATATCTTTGTTTTCATTTACCACCAACGATCGTAGCAAGTTGGTCTCGGTATCGTCGGGACGCAATTTAACCTCGGTTGCATCTATGAGGTATGTGTTAATAAACCCAATATCACCTACTTGTCTTTTCTTCAATTCGACGATCATCAATCTGCATAATATAGTGAGGATAATTATAAATACATGCAATGAAGATCAGCTATATAGAGAGACTTAATGACAGAAGTAGTACTATACTTACAGACAGTAGCAGGTGACCGTTGTTTATCGAGGGCCAATTGATTGAAAAACTGATAGAACTCCTCAAATGGAACAGGCAACAGGTCAATTCCAACGAGGTCATGCTCCGGTTTAACTCTCAAATACAAGTTATTCCTCCCCCCAGACTCTCTGCAGATTTTCAAGTACCAATCATGCAATCTTCGCATATTCGTTGATAGAGATCTTTCATTTTTGACGAGAGGCTTTTTGTACTCGTATCTTTCTATCTGTACTTCCAAGAAATCATAGTGTACATCGTCGGACGCGTAATCTGCAAGATTGGTATAACCGGGCACCATCCTCGGATCATTAGCGACCATGTCGCTAGACACCTTGAGCGGGGGGCACGATTGGTCCGCTTGTTCGCCGAGCTGGGCAATTTGTTTCCCAGCTCGCCCTTCTGCTAACCTCTGATCACTTTTAGTACTTCCCGACCACTTCGCTGCTTGATTTGTCTTTTGGATCATGCGGTCATAGTTGTCCTGCGGCTTACTTTGTGCTGGTTGCTTCAGGGCAGCAAGAGTGCGCTTTGCTTTCACCGCATCTATCTTCTCCTCCGGAGGTGGATGTCTCTGTGCTTTCAACCCTTCAAAAAAGTCCTTCACTTGGCCTTGAGCGATCTTCGTGTTTTCCTCGTCGGACCTCTCGTACGGTAACTTCTCTAGAGGCGTGAGAGAAGGACCGAATCTGCATCGCCTCCCGCCTCTGGCACTGGTAGACGTCACCGGACCAGAAGAAGCGGCTGTCTTTTTTACTTGCTTACGCGCCGGAGCAGGAGCAGCCGGAGCGGCGGCAGGTCTCTTCCGCCCTTGCTGATTAGGCGGAGAAGGAGGAGCAGGCTGGCTGCTCGGGCGCGCCGGCGGCGAAGGAGGCGGAGTGCCGCCACGCGTCGGAGAAGGAGCCGGAGTGCCCTGATGGTCACTCGCCGGAGGAGGAGGCGGTGGAGGAGGCAGAGTGCCCTGACTCGCCGGAGGAGGAGGAGGAGGCGGAGGCGTCCAGTTGAGAATGTTGATTAGGTCCTTCCGCCATAGGCATGGAGTCTTCAGTGAAGAACCCAGCCGAGTCTCCCCTTCACCGGTAGGGTGGTCAAGCTGGAGCTCCTCAAATCCCTCCGTTATTTCGTCGACCATCACCCTAGCATATCCTTCTGGAATCGGCCGGCAGTGAAAAGTGTCGTCGGGTCCAGAAGGATAAACAGAGCCAGCAGCCGCCTTGACCTTCAGATTCATCCACTGTGCCATAAGGTGGCAATTTTGTGCCTGCGTGATAGCATCCACAGGATTCCTGGCAGTAGCCGTCAAGGCAGGCTCTGGCTGAAGCAGCTCGGTGGAAGCCACGCTGCTTCTCCGCTGAGATGGCGGGGTAGCTTCGGGGGAAGCTTCGGCAATTCTTTTCTCCCGATTTGCTTCCCGTTCCTCTATCGCTTGTATTCTGGCCCGCAGCGCCTGGATTTCGGTTTGCTCCATTTTCTTCCTCCTGTCGTGGCATTTGTAGCCTCCTGCGTCCGGAAACCCAGCACGCCACGGAAGGGAGCCTGGCGTGCCTCGTGTCCGTCCAGGGTGCTCAGGATTCCCGAGGGCCATTGTCAGCTCGTCGTTCTCTCTGTCGGGGATGAACGTCCCTTCATGCGCTGCTTTGATATACTGTCGCATCTTCCTGAGTGGTGTTTCCAATTGCTTGTCCGTCCAAATGCACCACCCTGTTACAGGGTCCAAGGTTCCGCCAGCCCCGAAGAACCAAGTCCGGCAACGTTCTGGCCAGTGCATTGTCACTGGTTCGATCCCTTTCTGAAGCAGATCATTCTCAGCCTTGGCCCACTTAGGCCGGGCTACGAGGTAGCCGCCCGACCCCGTGCGATGGTGATGCATCTTCTTCGCAGCATTTATCCGGTTTGTCTCCGACATCTTCTGACTCTTTTCCGACTTCTTATGGGCCACAAATGCGGGCCAGTCATCTTTGATCTTCTCATATATGCCCACGAATTCTGGAGTCTTTTTATCTTTGACAAACTTATTCAGTTTTTTCTTCCATGCCCCGAATTGGTCTGCCATCTTCGAAAGTGCAGCAGACTTGATTAACTCCTCTTTAACTGGGTTCGCCGGATCAACCTCTCGCGGTAGGACGAAATTTGACTTCAGCTCAGTCCAAAGATCTTCTTTCTGCATATCAGTGACATAAGTCACCTGAGCGTCGTCTGCAGCCGGCTTTAACCATTGATGGATGCTGATCGGGATCTTGTCCCTAACCAGAACCCCGCACTGATTAACAAATGCGTTCTTTGTCCGGATGGGTGCAATCGGCTCGCCGGAGCGCGAGATTTCTGAGATCTCAAAATTTTCATCCGGCCTCAACTTTTTCTTCGCTCCTCGTCTCTTTACCGAAGATTTGCTCGATCCGGAGGGCTAGAAAAAGGAACAAAGACGAGAGTTAATGAATGAATCAATTAACTAGTCAGCACATGCTTAACTAACATATATACCTCCTGGCCGGACTCGGTTCGGTCACCGGAGCCAGCATCACGGTCTCCTTCTTGCACCGGCATTGGGTCACCGGAGCCGTCCTCACGGTCTACTTCTTCCATGTGCACTGGGTCACCGGATTCATCAATATCATAGCCTAGATCTTCCAGCTGCAGCTCTTGTTCGACCTGCTCATCGGTGTCGTTGAGAAACGACAAGACGGCATTTTGTCCGTGTGCGATTATGTCCATCAACATCGCTTCTTGTGCTAGGTCTCGGGTGTTGTCGTCCATTGTTTCTACAAATATTTACAACATGCCAATTATTATTCAAACATGACAGATGGATATATTAATGGCAAACGTAGAACTAGCTTCAACCCTCGACTGCTCGGCGATCCACAAACCCTAGACCCCCTCATGTCATATTTTGTCTAGCTAGTGTCAAAGGATTCAACAAAACCAATACTTCATCATTAGGCGAAAGTAACAGTAGCATGATGGTACGAAGCTCTCCAAAGTTGTTTTGGAACGAAGTCCCAGATAAGATAATCCGTAACAAAAGACGGATTATCCTATCAGGAACTCCGTTCCAGAACATCTTTGCATAACTTCGTACCAACATGCCCCGGTTACTTCTGGCAAATGATGAAGTCATGGAATTCTTCAATACTTTGACACTAGCTAGGCAACCTCTCGACCCCCCCGACTTCTCGGCGATCCACAACCCTAGACCCCCTCATGTCACATTTTGTCTAGTGTCAAAGGATTCAACAAACCAATACTTCATCATTAGGCGAAAGTAACAGTAGCATGATGGTACGAAGCTCTCCAAAGTTGTTTTGGAACGAAGTCCCAGATAAGATAATCCGTAACAAAAGACGGATTATCCTATCAGGAACTCCGTTCCAGAACATCTTTGCATAACTTCGTACCAACATGCCCCGGTTACTTCTGGCAAATGATGAAGTCATGGAATTCTTCAATACTTTGACACTAGCTAGCTAGGCAACCTCTCTCGACCCCTCGACCCCCGACTGCTCGGCGATCCACAACCCTAGACCCCCTCATGTCACATTTTGTCGAGTGTCAAAGGATTCAACAAAACCAATACTTCATCATTAGGCGAAAGTAACAGTAGCATGATGGTACGAAGCTCTCCAAAGTTATTTTGGAACGGAGTCCCAGATAGGATAATTCGTAACAAAAGACGGATTATCCTATCAGGAACTCCGTTGCAAAATAACTTTGCATAACTTTGTACCAAAATGCCCCGGTTACTTCTGGCAAATGATGAAGTCATGGAATTCTTCAATACTTTGACCCCCGACTGCTCGGCGATCCACAACCCTAGACCCCCGACTGCTAGGCAACCTCTCGACCCCTCGACCTTCGGCCTCTCGGTCCCTCGACGACCCTCGACCCCGGCCCCCCCTAATGTCGAAGTTATCGGGGAGGGTGTATATCGACATAGACATATCCGATAAAAAAAAGAGGAAGAAGAAGAAAAAAGGACCCGTTAGAGGAGAAGATCGAAGAAAAAAAAAGAAAAAAAAAAATTTCTCTTCTTCTCCTCTATTCCTTTCTTCTTCTCCTCTTTTTTTCTTTTTTTTCTTCTTCTTATTTATTTCTCCTCTTCTTCCTCTCCTCTTCTTCTTTCTTTCCTCTTTCTTATTTTCTTCTTTCCTATCCTTCTTTTTCTAAATTTGTAACTTTTGCATATATATATAAAACTTTCTATATATATTTAGCATATATAAACAAAAAACTATATAGCCACATACACATATATATACATCACATACACACATCACATATATATATACAACAACTTCCTAAAAAAAATATTTATATACACATGCATACATATATATTTAACATATATATTTAGCAAATTCCTAAGAAAAAAATATATATATACACATACATATAAATACAGCAACTATATATACAGCAACTATATATACTGCAATTTATATAAACATAAAAAAAAATATACACATATATACATATATACACAGCAACTATATATATATATACAACAATATATATTAATAAACATAAAAAAAAGGTAGCCCCTCACATCGCGCGGCGGGGCTGGGCGGCGCGACGGCGGCGGGGCGGGGCGGCGACGAGGCGGCGTCGGGGCGCGGCGGCGCGACGGCGGCAGGGCGGGGCGCGTGGCGCGACGGCGGCGGGGCGGGGCGCGCGGCGCGACGACGACGGGCCGGGCGGGGCGCGCGGCGCGACGGCGACGGGCCGGCCGGGGCGCGGCGACGGCGCGGGGCGGGGCGGGGCGACGGCGACGAGGCGGCGTCGGGGCGGCGTCGGGGGCGACGGGGACGACGGCGACGGCGACGGGGCGACGGGGAAGGAGAGGGAGGCGTCGGGGGCGGGGAAAGGAGAGGAAGAAGGAAACTGCCCAAATTTTCGCAAGTGTTGGTTATATAGGAGGTGCATTAGTCCCGGTTGGTGGCAGCAACCGGGACTAATACACCCCTTTAGTCCCGGTTGCTGCCACCAACCGGGACTAAAGCTCCCTTTTCAGCAGCCCAAAGGGCGGGAAGGAGGGGCCTTTAGTCCCGGTTGCTGCCACCAACCGGGACTAAAGGCCTTGCCGCGGTGCGGTGGGAAGTTTAGTCCCACCTCGCTAGTTGAGAGAGAGCAGCACCAGTTTATAAGCCCCGCTGCCTCTCTCCTCTCGAACTCCTCTGAACTGCAGGCCTAAGGGCCTAAACTGACACTGCTTTGCCTGTGGGCTTGCTGGGCTTTCTACGGGCCTGAATCCTGGCCCATAGTTGGGTTTCTAGTCGTATTCAGGCCGTGTGGGCCCAGCAGGTGGCATATTTTTTATTTTTTTCTTTGTTGCTTTATTTTTTAGTTTTGTTTCTACTTTCAACAAAATACTTACTGTTGCTATTTTTATTTATTTGTTTTCTTTGTTGCTTTATTTATTTGATTTTGTTTCTACTTACAAAAAAATACTTATTGTTGCTATTTTTTTTTCAAGTTTTTTTGTTTTGTTTTCTGCATTATTTATTTTCTTTTGTTTTTTGCTTTATTTTTTAATTCTTTCTGGTAAAACCAATTACAAACTTTCTGTTAGTGCAAGTAGTATTCAAATTTGAATAGTTTAAATTTGAAATTATTTGTTTTCTTTGTTGCTTTATTTATTTTATTTTGTTTCTACTTACAATGAAATACTTATTGTTGCTATTTTTATTTTTTTGCAAGTTTTTTTTGTTTTCTGCATTATTTATTTTCTTTTGTTTTTTGTTTTATTTTTTAATTCTTTCTGGTAAAACCAATTACAAACTTTCTGTTAGTGCAAATTTGAATAGTACAAACTGACAATGGTATCATACTCGTTTGTTACAAAGTTGGCATGGTATCATCATAATAGTTGCGGAAAAAACTCTTCACTTTTTCTTCGCTTGTGTCATTTGCTTATTGCGCCGTAACCATGGATAATCTTCATCGTTTATCAGGATGCTTGGGTCAGCCTTGACTTTGAAGGGAGGAATTTCATGAAACTTTTCATAATCTTCAGACATGTCTGTCTTGCCCTCCACTCCCAGGATGTCCCTTTTTCCTGAAAGAACTATGTGGCGCTTTGGCTCATCGTATGATGTATTCGCTTCCTTATCTTTTCTTTTTCTCGATCTGGTAGACATGTCCTTCACATAGATAACCTGTGCCACATCATTGGCTAGGACGAACGGTTCATCAGTGTATCCAAGATTTTTCAGATCCACTGTTGTCATTCCGTACTGTGGGTCTACCTGTACCCCGCCTCCTGACAGATTGACCCATTTACACTTAAACAAAGGGACCTTAAAATCATGTCCGTAGTCAAGTTCCCATATGTCCACTATGTAACCATAATATGTGTCCTTTCCCCTCTCGGTTGTTGCATCAAAGCGGACACCGCTGTTTTGGTTGGTGCTCTTTTGATCTTGGACAATCGTGTAAAATGTATTCCCATTTATCTCGTATCCTTTGTAAATCAATACAGTCGAAGATGGTCCCCTGGACAACAAGTACAACTCATCACAAACAGTGTTGTCACCTCTGAGACGTGTTTCCAACCAACTGCTGAAAGTCCTGATGTGTTCACGTGTAATCCAGTCGTCGCACTGCTCCGGGTGTTTGGAGCGCAGACTGTTCTTGTGTTCATCGACATACGGGGTCACCAATGTAGAGTTCTGTAGAACTGTGTAGTGTGTTTGAGACCAAGAATAACCGTCCCTGCATATTATTGAGTCCCTTCCAAGCGTGCCTTTTCCAGTCAGTCTCCCCTCGTACCGCGATTTAGGGAGACCTATCTTATTAAGGCCAGGAATGAAGTCAACACAAAACCCGATGACATCCTCTGTTTGATGGCCCATGGAGATGCTTCCTTCTGGCCTTGCGCGGTTACGGACATATTTCTTGAGGACTCCCATGAACCTCTCAAAGGGGAACATATTGTGTAGAAATACGGGCCCCAGAATGACAATCTCGTCGACTAGATGAACTAGGACGTGTGTCATGATATTGAAGAAGGATGGTGGGAACACAAGCTCGAAACTGACAAGACATTGCGCCACATCACTCCTTAGCCTTGGTACGATTTCTGGATCGATCACCTTCTGAGAGATTGCATTGAGGAGTGCACATAGTTTCACAATGGCTAATCGGACGTTTTCCGGTAGAAGCCCCCTCAATGCAACCGGAAGCAGTTGCGTCATAATCACATGGCAGTCATGAGACTTTAGGTTCTGGAACTTTTTCTCTGCCATATTTATTATTCCCTTTATATTCGACGAGAAGCCAGTCGGGACCTTCATACTGAGAAGGCATTCAAAGAAGATTTCTTTCTCTTCTTTCGTAAGAGCATAGCTGGCAGGACCTTCATACTGCTTCGGAGGGATGCCGTCTTTTTCGTGCAAACGTTGCAGGTCCTCCCGTGCCTCAGCTGTATCTTTTGTCTTTCCATACACGCCCAAGAAGCCTAGCAGGTTCACGCAAAGGTTCTTCGTCACGTGCATCACGTCGATTGAAGAGCGGACCTCTAAGTCTTTCCAGTAGGGTAGGTCCCAAAATATAGATTTCTTCTTCCACATGGGTGCGTGTCCCTCATCGTCATTCGGAACAGCTAGTGCGCCGGGGCCCTTTCCGAAGATTACGTGTAAATCATTGACCATAACAAGTACGTGATCACCGGTACGCATGGCGGGCTTCTTCCGGTGATCTGCCTCGCCTTTGAAATGCTTGCCTTTCTTTCGACATTGATGGTTGGTCGGAAGAAATCGACGATGGCCCAGGTACACATTCTTCCTGCACTTGTCCAGGTATATACTTTCAGTGTCATCTAAACAGTGCGTGCATGCGTGGTATCCTTTGTTTGTCTGTCCTGAAAGGTTACTGAGAGCGGGCCAATCGTTGATGGTCACGAACAGCAACGCCTTTAGGTCAAATTCCTCCTGTTTGTGCTCATCCCACGCACGTACACCGTTTCCATTCCACAGCTGTTAAAGTTCTTCAACTAATGGCCTTAGGTACACATCAATGTCGTTGCCGGGTTGCTTAGGGCCTTGGATGAGAACTGGCATCATAATGAACTTCCGCTTCATGCACATCCAAGGAGGAAGGTTATACATACATAGAGTCACGGGCCAGGTGCTGTGATTGCAGCTCTGCTACCCGAAAGGATTAATGCCATCCGCGCTTAAAGCAAACCATACGTTCCTTGCGTCCTTTGCAAACTCCTCCCAGTACTTTCTCTCGATTTTTCTCCATTGCGACCCGTCAGCGGGTGCTCTCAACTTCCCGTCTTTCTTACGGTCCTCACTGTGCCATCGCATCAACTTGGCATGCTCTCTGTTTCTAAACAAACGTTTCAACCGTGGTATTATAGGAGCATACCACATCACCTTCGCAGGAACCCTCTTCCTGGCGGGCTCGCCATCAACATCACCAGGGTCATCTCGTCTGATCTTATACCGCAATGCACCGCATACCGGGCATGCGTTCAGATCGTTGTATGCACCGCAGTAGAGGATGCAGTCATTAGGGCATGCATGTATCTTCTGCACCTCCAATCCTAGAGGGCATACGACCTTCTTTGTTGCGTATGTACTGTCGGGCAATTCGTTATCCTTCGGAAGCTTCTTCTTCAATATTTTCAGTAGCTTCTCAAATCCTTTGTCAGCCACAGCATTCTCTGCCTTCCACTGCAGCAATTCCAGTACGGTACCGAGCTTTGTGTTGCCATCTTCGCAATTGGGGTACAACCCTTTTTTGTGATCCTCTAACATGCGATCGAACTTCAGCTTCTCCTTTTGACTTTCGCATTGTGTCCTTGCATCGACAATGACCCGGCGAAGATCATCATTTGGTTCCTCTTGATCTTCAGCAGCTTCACCCGTTGCAGCATCATTGGGCACATCGTCTGGTTCCTCTTGATCTTCACCAGCTCCCCCCATTGCAGCATCACTGTATTCAGGGGGCACATAGTTGTCATCGTACTCTTCTTCTTCGCCGTCTTCCATCATAATCCCTATTTCTCCGTGCCTCGTCCAAACATTATAGTGTGGCATGAAACCCTTGTAAAGCAGGTGGGAGTGAAGGATTTTCCGGTTAGAGTAAGACATCGTATTCACACATTTAGTGCATGGACAACACATAAAACCATTCTGCTTGTTTGCCTCTGCCGCATTTAGAAACTCACGCACGCCCTTAATGTACTCGGAGGTGTGTCTGTCACCGTACATCCATTGGCGGTTCATCTGCGTGCATTTATATATAATTAAGTGTGTCAAAAATCATTACAGAACATCATAAATAGATAATTAAGTGACCAAATGGATAAAAGTTCATCATCACATTAAAACCAAAGTACATACATATATAGTTCTCATCTAACAACATATAGCTCTCCATACACATCGAAACTATGTAAAACATTTCAACGCGAAAACAAATGCTATCATAATCGCAACCAAGGTAACAATTGATCCAACGGCATAATGATATCAAGCCTCGGTATGAATGGCATATTTTCTAATCTTTTTAACCTTCAACCGCATTGCATCCATCTTGATCTTGTGATCATCGACGACATCCGCAACATGCAACTCCAATATCATCTTCTCGTCCACAATTTTTTTTATGTTTTCCTTCAAGAATTTGTTTTCTTCTTCAACTAAATTTAACCTCTCGACAATAGGGTCCATCTTGATCTTGTGATCATCGATAACTTCCGCAACATGCAACTCCAATTCCATCTTCTCCTCCTCCATTTTTTCCAATTTTTTATTTAACGAAATGTTTTCCTCTTCAACTAAATTTAACCTCTCCACAAGAGGGTCGGTTGGAATTTCCGGTTCAACTACCTCCTAGACATAATAAAACATCTATGCATGTCAGGTTGGTCGGCATAACTATCATAAGCACTAAAACAAATAGTTATAAATTAAAGATAATATACCACATCCGAATCGTAGACCGGACGAGGGCCCACGTGGGCGGATATCAAAACCATCGCACTATATAATAACAAGCAATAATAAACGTAAGAAAATTAGACAAATATCTATCTAAAGCAATAATAACAAGCAATAATAAAAGTAAGAAAAGCATGGACATAACAAGAGGCTCACCACGGTGGTGCCTGTGACGAGATCGGCGGGGGCGATCGACGGCGGCGAAGACGGGGACGGGACGTGACGGACCGCTAAACCTAGACAAATCTCGGAGAAAATAGAGCTTCGAGAGGAGAAAAGCTTAACTAGTGTGGCTCGGGCATTCCACCGAACACGTTGTGTGCATAGGAGGTGAGCTAGAGCACCACTACCCCCTCTCCCCCTCGGCCAGAAAAAATAACAGAGCAGTGAGCTCTGCTCTTGAGTGAGGGGGTTTATATAGGCAACTCACTGGTCCCTGTTGGTGCTACAAACCGGGGCTAAAGGGGTGCCTTTGGTCCCGGTTCATAAAACCAACCGAGACCAATAGTGATGGGCCAGGAGCAAGAGCCATTGGTCCCGGTTTTTAGCTCCAACCGGGACCAATAGGTCCAGACGAACCGGGACCAATGGCCCACGTGGCCCGGCCGGGCCCCTGGGCTAACGAACCGGGTCCAGTACCCCCATTGGTCCCGGTTCTAGATTGAACCGGGACTAATGGGCTGGACCAATGCCCTGTTTTCTACTAGTGAAACGTAGAACTTGTATTTATAGCGCATGCAACGATTGGCTCAGAGCAGCCTATATTCTTGTGCTCACGCTCTCCTCTCTCCACCTCTGCATGCATGTGGGTGCTCTCTCCTCTCCATCTCTCTGCATGTGCATGCGGCTCTCTCTCTCTCTGAAAACATAGACAGTACGTGTTGATGCGTTGGCCATCACATCCGAGCCCTCGCTGCCTTGGCCGTCGACATCAGAGTCATCACTGATCAGGCCGTCCGGCGACACGAACACCGGACGGAAGGAGACGAACTCGATACGAGACACGAATATTTCCAACAGCATTCACCGGCTACTCCATACATGCACGTACGAGCAACTACTCCCATGGAAACTTTCCAACAGCAGCGAGCACGTGCGATCCGCCCGGCGACGTCCACGGCGCCCACAACGCGCAGGAGGGGGCGTCCTCAACAGATCACCGAGGCCACGGACATGCTTGCACACACCCGCATGCACCATGGTGACCACGGGCACACACGTCATCGCGGTTTATTCCTAACGGAGCCCGCCTCAGCGCCGTGGGCCATCCACTATGCAGCCGCACTCGCACGTGATGAACTAAACAAAATATTGAAGCATACATATACATGTGCAGTATTTGTTGAACATCGCTAAAACATTGATGAACTGATTGCCTTTTTACTACATTCAGAATGGTTACATAATACACTAGGGGCAAAACGGTCTTTTTGTCTCAAACTTAACACCGTTAGTGTCTAAAATGAACGAAAGTGTCATATAAGGAACAAAGATTACTTTAGGTCTCAAATAGAGAAGAAAATTTATTTCGGGCCAAATAGGGAACCAAACTTTAAAAAAGGGCCAAATAAGGAATTCTCTCAACATTTTTAGCTGGCTCCGGTGCTTGGTGCCATGCACCGGCTTGTTGTAGAGCTTGATCAATGTTCGCGGGCTACATGCACACGTACAAGCCAGCAAGCCACGGGCGTTACTCATCTGTTCCCAGCAAAAACACGACACACGCGAGGCAGAAAGTGGGCGAGGAAGATGTACAGGATGAAGCACGGGACACGGAGATCGTTCGCGGACAGGGCAGCGAGCTAGAGCATGGACATGAGGCAGGCAGTGGAGCTCGTACTGGCAGCGCCGGAGCGCAACGCAGATAGCCAGCAGTGGTCAAATGGGCATGGCGGCGACTCGCATGTGAGCACGCCCACGTGGCTGTCATTGATTCGGTCAAAGTCAACAATCCCAGCCTCCCTAGTGCAACGTCATCAAATCCTCTCCTAGAAACGTCAAAAGGTTCAAAATGACCGGGATCTGAAAGGTCAGGGTACATATTTCGAGGATTTAGATGTAAAAAAATATTTTCGTCGAGCTCTACAACTTTAGAGTTTATTTCATATAAACACTTATTTTGAGACGGAGGGAGTACTTTACTCGGTAATACTATGTTATTACGATTCTGTTATTGATCTTTCCGTGGGGACCTTATTCTGTCCATGGAAGCGCCCGACACCGTCCTTCCAGGCCATGCGTCCCTGTTCGGTCTCAACTACGTACGTACCAACGTTGACGATCGACGTGTAATTGTATCAGTGTGGACGGCTGGATCACGAGACATGCCGATCGAGACGGACGGAGATTCAATGATGCATGCTCTCTACTCAATGCGTTTCTTTTTACCAAGAAAATGGTGCAAAGGAAGGAAGGCGACGTGGTGACACCGTGTTGAAGCGTTTCGTAATCTATCTATTAGGGCATCTTCAATACTGAGCCGTAAATTTCTCCGGTATATGTTCGGACATGATCCACGGACATGATGCAAAAGGAAGCAATCCAATGTGGTGGGATATTTAAGATTTAGTGTCCGGTTGGGAGAAGAGAGAAGAGGAGGCCATACATGTGCGGATGAGAGGAGAGAGAGAGAAGAGGGGGACCATGCATATGATTCATCAAGTGCATGTCCGGACTCCGACAAAACTCCCTCACATTTGTCTCTTTGATACCGGAATCTGTACGTTCGGACTGGTAAGCGGACATATACATGTCTCGTTGAATAAAATGGTCCGGACACTATGGTCCGGACATGGCACGTCGATGAAAAGCGAGGGGAGAGCCGACATGTGACCGAGCAACCGACCGGAAGATCCGCACCCGCCGGCTTAGGAACCATGACCCAACGTGTATCATATCTGCAACATATTATTATTATTATTATTTTATTCGCGGAATGTAATGCACCATGTGTAACACTTTCCAACAAGGACAATAAAGCTTCTCAATTTGATCCTTGTCCTTATCCTTAGGGTTCTTGTCATTTTATTTTTGCATTGCCATATCATTTATTATTTTGCATCCTTGCATTGCTTCATGATCATAGCATCATGGAATCATAGTTTACTTCTTTGTTATCATGAGTGAGAGTGAGGCCTTGTGATGTTGTGTGTGAGGTGGCTCTAGCCAACCTTGACTTGCTAAACCCTAACCCCTTCTTCCTCCTCTTCTTCTTCTTCTTCTTTCTTTTTCTTTCTGTCCATTCTTTACCCCTTTGTGCAAGCCACCTAGCCAAGTGCTTTAATGTTCTTTCTTTCCTCATAAATCTTGCACCATGCCTACAACCTCTCTGCCAAATATCATCCCAGTTGTAAATGATTTGGTTGGGTTTTAAAATGACTAGAGTTTGAACCATATTCAAACTCCTTTTATTTTTTCTGCATCTAAAAATGTCCAAGTCAATTTTATTAAAGAGGGCATAAATCACTGAGCATGGGGATATTTTTATTTTTCCCTAACTCATTTTCTTTTAGCCTGTGTTTTTCTTTTTCTTTCTGTCTAAAGAAATAAAGAAAAAGGAAAAGAAACAGCAGCTAGCACAGTGGCCTGGGCCTCCTCCCTCTTCTCCTTCCCTCAGGCCCAGCCTTTTCCCTTCGCAGCGCAGGCCCATTCTCTCCCGCAGGCCCAGCCGAGCGCTCGCAGTCGCGTCGTGGCTTTTCTCCCTCTGTCCCCACCTGTCTGCCTCACAGGCCGCGCCTCCGTCTTCCTCCGTCAGCGAAAAGCAGAGCAGAGCGCGCTCACCGTCGTGCCGTGAACTCACGGACGTCGAGGTCTCGTGGTCCGAGCCCCCCTTTTAAACCCGCACCGTGTCCAGCCCCTCTCCCTAGGTTTCCCCTTCCTCCTCTCGCCGTCTGGAGAGCCTAGCACCACCAGATCCGCCGCTCCAGTCGACACCCGCACGCATCTGAGAGCGCCACCTCGTCGCCGGCAAGCCCCTCGTCGACCTCAGCCTCGCCAACGGTGTCCTTCTACTTCCACGACGTCGACTACCTCGACTACGACGCTTACGCGGAGCCGATCGCCTCTACGCCGACGTCTTCTTCCTCTTCTTCATCTCCGGTGGCCATAGCTGTTCGAGACCCGCCGTCGTCGACTCCGTCCAGGACTGGGCTAGCCGAGCACTTCTCCGTGCTCGTGGTGAGCTCCTCTTTCTCCCCATGCCTTTTTCCCCTTCCTGCGCGCCCTCTAGGTCCTAGTTCATCGAGCGCCCGAACGCATCGCCGTCGGACCTCGTCGGCGGCGAGTGTTCCGACCCCTCTAGGCCGTGTTTCGTTGCCCGTTAGCTTCAGCGCACCGAGTAGGTGCCGCCTGTGCTGTCGCTGCTCCGCCTAGGCCTCTGCATCACCTCGCCGTTGCTCTGTCGCCGCCGTTCTGTCGTTGCTCGCCGTCTATGCTGTAGTAGTCGTTATGTGCTGCTAGTGCATCAGGTGGATGTGGAACTCTTCGAGGAGCAATCCGCACCACTCCGCTGTCTCGTTTGGTCGCCGGAGTAGCTCCGACGAGCCCAGCGTATCCCCTGTGCTCTGCTTCTGCAGATACTTCTTCAGTATTCGAACCTGTTATCTGTCAAGTTTCGTTCGATAGCGCAGTGGTTCGTCTCTCCGTCAGTTAGCTGCAGGTCACGTGTTCGATTCCTTGCGGGCGCAGTGGGTTTTCTCCCCTTTTTGTTTTCTGCGTGTGGCTGATAGGTAGCCCCCACCTGCCAGCCTCACAGCTGCTTCCCAGCCCCGCGCGCACCCACTATTGCCAGCTCAGCCCAGCCGGGCCCCCTCGTCAGCGACATGGGCTAGTTGAGCCTGGGTCAATCTGGCCCTTGCGCCAGATCTGTTTTTTTTTCTTTCTGTTTTGTGTTTTCTTTTTCTTTTTCTGTTTTTCTTGTTTATTTAATATCTGTGAAAATATGCTTCTGATGAAAATGATCCTATATGAAAAGTCCTTAGAATTTCATGTAGATTATGAATATGCTAATTGTTGCCATGTTTAAAAACATTTAAAATGCTGTTTGAATTTATTGTTGTTTTAAATATGCTTAAACTTGTAAATTCATAACTAAATATCTACAACTCCAAATTTAACAAACTTTATATGCATTTGGGGTGGAAAAATGTGTAGAATATTTTGTCGCTGTTGTTTAGCATGTTTGGCAACTCTATCACAGAAGTTTTTCAGATCTGTCCCAAATGCAAATAAATTAATATGATAGTTTCTGGATATTGTTGTTATTTATTTCCAGCCCATTTAAATGTGCTAGCATGTTGATGTAATGTTAGTTGCACCCTTACCATGTTAACCAACTCCTTAAAACTTATTGGATGCTTGTTTGAACAACATACATAAACTTGTTAGTTGATCCTTTGTTTGTTTCATTCTTGTGTATGATCTTGTTGGATGTCATGTCGTTACACTCTTGTGACCCTAGGCCATGCATCATATCTACTTTTGTCCTTGTTCACCATGTTCATGCATCATGTGGTTGAGCACTGCATGTTGATTGATTTTGTTCCGTTGTTGCATTGTTGTGATTGGTTAGAGCCTGGTGACGATACGGAGTACGAGGTTTCTACCGAGGTTGAGTGTGAGGAGCAAGGTTACGATCCCTCCGAGGAATCAACAGGCAAGATGACCTTACCCAGATATCAGTACTATCTTTGCCTATGCTAGATGTCTCACTCCTTTTGATATTGCCTCGATGCCTATGTTTGTTTGTCAGCCTCCTATTGTTGCCATGAAACTCTCTAACCACCCACCTAGCAAACCATTGTTTGGCTACGTAAGCATCGCTCAGCCCATCTTATAGCGTTGTTAGTTGCAGGTGAAGATTTGAAGATTCTTGCTTCATGTTGAAGTTATTGTTGGGATATCACAATATATAATCTGTTAAACTAAATCATCTATATATTGGTAATGGGTGGAAGGCTAAGCCTCTTGCTTGGTGTTTTGTTCCACTCATGCCACCCTAGGAACCGTTTAAACTGGTGTTATGTTCCTTGATTTTGCGTCCCTAACATGGTTGGGGTTTACGGGCCCCCCTTGATAACCCGCTTAGCGCTAAAGCTTTTCCAGCAAGGCTCAACATTGGTTTTACATTTGCCTAATAACTAAAACTTGCATAGGGACTAGCTATCCCGAGGACTTAATTAACAACCCCTGGGCCAGTGCTCCTCATGAGTGTTGGTCCAAACTAGAGCCACTTGCGGTGCCACCCAGCTTGCTGGGATCTTCGGTATCTGTACGTAGTGCTCATCCGGTCGTGGCCTGAGACGAGATACGCGCGGCTACTATCAGGGTGTCAGCATGCCGGGAGGTCTTCCTGGATTAGTTTTACCTATGTTGGAATATCTTGAGCACGGGATTCCGAGAATACTCGGGTCTTCCCACCTTGAAGTTGTGACTCCGCAGATCGTGAGCTTGTGATGGGCTAAGTTGGGACACCCCTGCAGGGTTTGATCTTTCGAAAGCCGTGCCTGCGGTTATGTGGCAGATGGGAATTTGTTAATATCCAGTTGTAGAAAACTTGACACTATGATCATAATACACTACCAGCGTGAGTAACCATGACGGTCTCTTTTCGAAGGGGTTCGGAAAGTGAGCATGGTGGGGTTATGTTTGACGTGCTTAGTTAGGATCACTTCGTGATCACTTTGTCGATCGTTGGCACTTTCTCTCCTCGCTCTAAACCCGTAAGCTAGTGCTAGTGCTGCTGCAACCTTAGTTTAAGCATTTTCCACACCTAAGGCTTTGATAGTATTGCTACCCGGGAATGGGTTGCTGATTCCTCCGTGGCTCACAGATTCTACACAACACCAGATGCAGGTACCGTTGAGAACTACACAACTGGTGGTTCAGAGTTGTATTGGGAGTTCGATGAAGAGCATGGGTGATACTACGTGTCTTACCCAGAGGATCAGTAGGGCTCTTACTAGGATGATCGGGACCTTGTGTTGCTTATTTATGGTATCTTTCATTTGGATCTTCGTCCGTAGCCGGACTCTGATGTTATTGGATGATGTATGTTAATGTATTACTTTGTGTGACGTGGCGAGTGTAAGCCAACTACTCATTTACATTTTCATCCCCTCTTTTACATGAGTTGTGCAAAGATACCATACTTGAGATCATTCTAGTATGTGATTATACCTTTAAGTCGTGCCTCGACATGTGGGAGGTATAGTCACATGCTGGGCATTACAAGTTGGTATCAGAGCTGACCCTCGCGGTTACACGGATGTTTGCGGACAGGGGCGCGGTCATGTTGTTCATGCTGTTTGTGACCCGTTGAGGCACGCGACATGGCACATGTACCGGGCTGGATGCACAGACGTTTGTGCCAAGAGGGAACATTCCTGTGGCCCGACGAGGACGTCGGTTCCTCTGAGTGAGGATGTATGTGATAGCCTGGCTTATTAGAGATGATAGACTACTCATATCAATATGGAATTCCTTCTTTTCCGGAAGCCTATTCGGAAAGAACTCCAAAGTTAAGCGTGCTTAGCTTGGAGTTGTTTCAGGATGGGTGACCGACCGGGAAGTTGCTCCCCGGTTCGCACGAGTGAGGACAAAGTGCACAGAAAAGACTAGTATTGATATGTGAGGCTAGTCTAGATCCCGCTAGGAGTAACGACCACCGGCGGGTGTGTCCGGAGCGTTACAAGTTGGTATTCAGAGCCTTCTCCGACCTAGGAGCCCCCCTGATTGATCGAATCGTTGACGGTTGAGTCTAGGCACACACATGAAGAAGAGCGTGTTCCTGAACGTCATCCTTCCCCTCCTCCTCCGTCTGAGGCCTGGAGAGAAATTATACAAGTGACCAACCAGAACACCCAGATGCTTATGCAAATGATGTAGAACATTCAAGCCAACCAAGCAAATGAAGGTGGTCATGGGAACCAAGGCCAAGGCAATCTGTTCAATCAACCTCACTTTGCAACCCTCAACCAATTCCTGGCAAACCAACCTAAGTCTTTCAGTTACTGTGTGGATCCGCTAGATGCTGAAGACTGGATAACAGACATCAAAAAGCACTTTGAATGCAGTAACGTGAGACCTGAGGATTATGTCAAGTTTGCCACTTTCCAACTCAAGGATCAAGCTGCTGATTGGTGGCAATAGTATAAAGATTCCAGAGGTGGACGTGAGATCTCGTGGACTGACTTCTGCAAGGATTTCCGCTCTCACCACATTCCAACTAGTGTCGTTGAAGGCATGCGTGAGCAATTCCGCAACCTGAAGCAAGGCACCATGTCCGTCTATCAATACAATGTCAAGTTCCATAATCTCGCTCGCTATGCCAAGCAAGACATCCCAGATGCCAAGAGCAAGACTTATCAGTTCCGTGGTGGTCTGAAGGATGAACTCCAACTAGCTCTCACCTTGTTCGAGCCGGATGAATTTGACCAATTCTACAATATGGCTCTTAAGCAAGAGGCAGCCCAGCTCAAGATTGAAGCTTCCAAAAAGAGGATCAGAGATGCTGTTCACTCCTCCTCTTCTTCCCATGTGGTTGCCAAGCAGCAGAAGTTCTGGCTTCTGCCTCCTCCAGTGCTCCGTCCTCCAAACAACAACAAGCACTCAGGTGGCCGTGGTTTCTCCCACCCACCCAACCCAAGCAATCAGTCCAAGCCTCAGTTTCAAGTTTCAAGATCAAGTGGTCCTTATCACCGTCCTCTCTCAGAAGTGACTTGCAACAAGTGTGGCTAGAAGGGTCACTATGCTAACAAGTGTCCCAACCCAAGGCGCCTTCCGCCTCCTCCACCTGTCAGCACTGCTATTGTCAAGCACAATCCCAAGACAGCAAGAGTGAATCTGATGAATGCAGCTCAAGCAGAGAATTCTTCAGATGTGATACTTGGTAACCTTCCAGTTAACTCTATTCCTGCAAAAGTCTTGTTTGATTCAGGTGCATCGCTTTCTTTCATTTCAAGACCATTTGTTGCTAAGCATGACTTGGTGTCGGAGAGCATTCCTAGACCTTTAAAGATTATTTCTCCGGGATTGCAAATGACTTCCAACTCAGTTGTTCCGGATGTATCTATTCATATGGGTGTTTACCGTTTTCTGGTTTCTCCGGTTATTCTCGGCAACTCCGACATTGATCTTATTCTTGGATGGATTGGCTTTCCAAGCATGATGCAAACATTGATTGTGCAAATAAGGAAGTCAAGATTACTCATCCTGACGAAGACGTGATTATCTTCGCCTCTCGAGATAACACAATCAGGCTATTCTCTCTCAATGACAAGGGCAATATTAATGCCATCTCTCAGATTCCGGTGGTCAATGAATATGAAGATCTTTTCCCTGAAGAGCTTCCAGGCATGCCTCCGCATCGTCAAGTTGAATTCGTCATTGAACTCGAGCCCGGTACCGAGCCAGCATGTCGGCGTCCGTACAAGCTTTCCCTTGATGAGTTGAAGGAGCTGAAGAAACAACTCGATGAGCAGGAGCGTATGGGTCTAATCAGGCCTAGTACTTCTCCTTGGGGATGTGGTGTTCTATTTGTCAAGAAGAAGGATGGCACGGAACGCCTTTGTGTTGATTATCGGCCATTGAACAAGAAGACAATAAAGAACAAGTATCCGCTCCCCAATATCAATGAATTGTTTGAGCAGCTCAAAGGAGCAAAGGTGTTCTCAAAGCTCGATCTCCGGATGGGTTACCACCAGATCCATATCCGTGAAGAATATATTCCCAAGACCGCATTCAGAACGAGTTTTGGCTCTTATGAATACACATCCATGTCTTTTGGCCTTGGAAATGCTCCACCCACCTTCTCGAGGATGATGCACTTCATATTCAACCCCTACACCAATGAATTTGTTCTCGTCTATCTGGATGACATCTTGGTATTCTCCAAGAATGAAGAAGACCAAGCCAAGCACCTCCGTTTGGTCCTAGACAGGCTCCGTGAACACAAGTTCTATGCAAAGTTCTCCAAATGTGAATTATGGCTGGATAATGTCTTATATCTTGGCCATACCATCTCTGCCGAGGGCATTTCTGTGAACCCCAAGAAAGTTGAAGCTATTGTAAACTGGGAACCCCCGCAGAATGTCAAGCAACTCCGAAGCTTCCTTGGTCTCGCTAGATATTGCAGAAGGTTCGTTGAGAACTTCTCCAAGATTGCCAAGCCTCTCTCCAACCTGTTGCAGAAGAATGTCAAGTACTCCTGGACTCCTAATTGTCATGTGGCATTCAAAACACTCAAAGAGAAGCTCATTTCTGCTCCGGTTCTTACTCCTCCGGATGAGTTCAAGCCCTATGAAGTCTTTTGTGATGCTTCTTTGCAAGGACTTGGTGGTGTTCTCATGCAAGACAAGAAGATTGTGGCATACACTTCTCGTCAGCTGAAGACAAATGAGAGGAATTACCCCACACATGATCTCGAGCTAGCAGCAGTTGTACATGCCTTGATCACGTGGAGACACCTTCTGTTGGGCAGAAAAGTGGACATCTTCACCGATCACAAGAGCTTGAAGTAAATCTTCACACAGCCAAACCTGAACCTTCGCCAGACTCGTTGGGTTGAGATGATCCAAGAGTATGATCCAAGCATTGAGTACACACCTGGCAAGGCCAATGTCATTGCAGATGCCTTGAGCAGAAAGGCATATTGCAACAGTCTCCTTCTTAAACCGTTCCAGCCTGAACTTTGTGCATCATTCAGGAAGCTCAACCTCCAAGTTGTTCCGCAAGGCTTTCTTGCAAACCTTCAAGTTGCTCCTACCTTGGAAGATCATATTCGTGAGGCCCAACTCAGTGATGCTATGGTGCAGAAAGTGAAACATGGTATCGCCAAGGGTACTCCCAAATACAAGTGCTATCGCGTTGATGAGAAAGACACCTTGTTCTTTGAGGACAGAATTGTCGTTCCTAAGGGTGATCTCAGAAAACTCATAATGAACGAAGCACATGACTCCCTCCTCTCGATTCATCCCAGAAGTTCCAAGATGTACCAAGACTTCAAGCAATCGTACTGGTGGACTCGAATGAAAAGGGAGATTGCCCAATTCGTGAATGAATGTGATGTCTGCAGAAGAGTGAAGGCAGAGCATCAACGTCCAGCCGGTCTCCTTCAACCTCTACCTATTCCCGAGTGGAAATTCGACCACATCGAAATGGATTTCGTCACTGGGTTTCCTAAGTCCAAGAAGGGGAATGATGCTATCTTTGTAGTGATTGACAAGCTAACTAAAGTAGCTCATTTCCTTCCCGTCAAAGAATCCATCAACGCAGCTCAGCTGGCATAGCTGTACAGTTCCAGAATTGTTTCGTTGCATGGCATTCCTCAAGTCATCTCCTCAGACCGTGGAAGTTTGTTCACATCCAAGTTCTGGGACTCCTTTCAGTCAGCCATGGGCACGAAAATTCGCTTCAGCACTGCGTTTCACCCTCAGACTAGTGGTCAAGTCGAAAGAGTGAACCAGATCCTCGAAGACATGCTGAGAGCTTGTGTCATCTCTTTTGGCATGAAGTGGGAAGATTGTCTCCCGTTTGCCGAATTCTCATACAACAACAACTTCCAAGCAAGTGTCGGCAAAGCTTCTTTTGAAATTCTCTATGGCAGAAAGTGTCTTACCCCGCTCAACTAGTCCGAGACTGGTGAACGTCAACTTCTTGGCAATGACTTGATCTCAGAAGCCGAAGAAATGTGCAAAGTCATACGTGAGAATCTCAAAGCCGCTCAATCGCGTCAAAAGAGTTACTATGACGGCAAGCATCGTGATTTGGCTTTCGACATTGGAGATCATGTCTATCTCCGTGTTCCTCCTATGAAAGGAACCCAAAGATTCGGTATCAAAGGAAAGCTTGCTCCGAGATATGTGGGCCCTTTCAAGATTCTTGGCAAAAGAGGCGATCTAGCCTACCAACTCGAGCTTCCCTCCAACTTTGCAAATGTTCATGATGTGTTTCACGTGTCTCAACTCCGCAAGTGCTTCAAGACACCTGAACGCACCATTCCATTCGAGGAGATTGATCTTCAACAAGACTTGTCTTATCGTGAGCACCTTGTTGCTATTCTTGAAGAAACTAAGCGCAAAACCCGCAACAAGTCCATCAAGTTCTTGAAAGTGAAGTGGTCACACCATACCAGCCAAGAAGCTACGTGGGAACGAGAAGATCACCTTCGTTCCGAGTATCATTCCTTCTTCCAGTCCTAGATCTCGGGACGAAATCTTTTTGTAGTGTAGGAGAGTTTGTAATGCCCATATGTAACACTTTCCAATAAGGGCAATAAAGCTTCTCAATTTGATCCTTGTCCTTATCCTTGGGGGTTCTTGTCATTTTATTTTTGCATTGCCATATCATTTATTATTTTGCATCCTTGCATTGCTTCATCATCATAGCATCATGGCATCATAGTTTACTACTTTGTTATCATGAGTGAGAGTGAGGCCTTGCGATGTTGTGTGTGAGGTGGCTCTAGCCAACCTTGACTTGCTAAACCCTAAACCCTTCTTCCTCTTCTTCTTCTTCTTCTTCTTTCTTTTTCTTTCTGTCCATTCTTTACCCCTTTGTGCAAGCCACCTAGCCAAGTGCTTTAATGTTCTTTCTTTCCCCATAAATCTTGCACCATGCCTACAACCTCTCTGCCAAATATCACCCCAGTTGTAAATGATTTGGTTGGGTTTTAAAATGACAAGAGTTTGAACCATATTCAAACTCCTTTTATTTTTTCTGCCTCTAAAAATGTCCAAGTCAATTTTATTAAAGAGGGCATAAATCACTGAGCATGGTGATATTTTTCTTTTTCCCTAATTCATTTTCTTTTAGCCTGTGTTTTTCTTTTTCTTTTTGTCTAAAGAAATAAAGAAAAAGAAAAAGAAACAACAGCTAGCACAGTGGCCTGGGCCTCCTCCCTCTTCTCCTTCCCCCAGGCCCAGCCTTTTCCCTTCGCAGCGCAGGCCCATTCTCTCCCGCAGGCCCAGCCGAGCGCTCGCAGTCGCGCCGTGGCTTTTCTCCCTATGGCCCCACCTGCGTGCCTCATAGGCCGCGCCTCCGTCTTCCTCCGTCAGCGAAAAGCAGAGCAGAGCGCGCTCACTGTCGTGCCGTGAACTCACGGACGTCGAGGTCTCGTGGTCCGAGCCCCCCTTTTAAACCCGCACCGTGTCCAGCCCCTCTCTCTAGGTTTCCCCTTCCTCCTCTCGCCACCTGGAGAGCCCAGCACCACCAGATCCGCCGCTCCAGTCGACACCCGCACGCATCTGAGAGCGCCACCTCGTCACCGGCGAGCCCCTCGTCGACCTCAGCCTCGCCAATGGTGTCCTTCTGCTTCCACGATGTCGATTACCTCGACTACGACACCTACGCGGAGCCGATCGCCTCCATGCCGACATCTTCTTCCTCTTCTTCATCTCCGGTGGCCGTAGCTGTTCGAGACCCGCTGCCGTCGACTCTGTCCACGACTGGGCCAGCCGAGCACTTCTCCGTGCTCGTGGTGAGCTCCTCTTTCTCCCCATGCCTTTTTCCGCTTCCTGCACGCCGTCTAGGTCCTAGTTCATCGAGCGCCCGAGCGCATCACCGTCGGACCTCGTCGCCGGCAAGTGTTCAGACCCCTCTAGGCCGTGTTTCGTTTCCCGTTAGCTTCAGCGCGTCGAGTAGGTGCTGCCTGTGCTGTCGCTGGTCCGCCTAGGCCTCTGCATCACCTCGCCGTTGCTCCATCGCCGCCGTTCTGTCGTTGCTCGCCGTCTGTGCTGTAGTAGTCGTTAGGTGCTGCTAGTGCATCAGGTGGATGCGGAACTCTTCGAGGAGCAATCCGCACCACTCCGCTGTCTCGTTTGGTCGCCGGAGCAGCTTCGACGAGCCCAGCGTATCCCCTGTGCTCTGCTTCTGCAGATACTTCTTCAGTATTCGAACCTGTTATCTGTCAAGTTTCGTTCGATAGCGCAGTGGTTCGTCTCTCCGTCAGTTAGCTGCAGGTCGCGTGTTCGATTCCTTGTGGGCGCAGTGGGTTTTCTCGCCCCTTTTTGTTTTTCGCGTGTGGCTGACAGGTAGGCCCCACCTGACAGCCTCACAGCTGCTTCCCAGCCCCGCGCACACCCACTGTTGCCGGCTCAGCCCAGCCGGGCCCCCTCGTCAGCGACTTGGGCTAGTTGAGCCTGGGTCAATCTGGCCCTTGCGCCTGATCTGTTTTTTTTTTTCTGTTTTGTGTTTTCCTTTTCTGTTTCTGTTTTTCTTGTTTATTTAATATCTGTGAAAATATGCTTCTGATGAAAATGAGTCCTATATGAAACGTGCTTACAATTTCATGTAGATTATGAATATGCTAATTGTTGCCATGTTTAAAAACATTTAAAATGCTGTTTGAATTTATTCTTGTTTTAAATATGCTTAAACCTGTAAAATTCATAACTAAATATCTACAACTCCAAATTTAACAAACTTTATATGCATTTGGGATGGAAAAATGTGTAGAATATTTTGGTGCTGTTGTTTAGCATGTTTGGCAACTCTATCACAGAAGTTTTTCAAATTTGTCCCAAATGCAATTAATATGGGAGTTTCTGGATATTGTTGTTATTTATTTCCAGCCCATTTAAATGTGCTAGCATGTTGCTGTAATGTTAGTTGCACCCTTGCCATGTTAACCAACTCCTTAAAACTTATTGGATGCTTGTTTGAACAACATACATAAAAACTTGTTAGTTGATCCTTTGTTTGTTTCATTCTTGTGTATGATCTTGTTGGATGTCATGTCGTTACACTCTTGTGACCCTAGGCCACGCATCATATCTACTTTTGTCCTTGTTCACCATGTTCATGCATCATGTGGTTGAGCACTGCATGTTGATTGATTTTGTTCCGTTGTTGCATTGTTGTGATTGGTTAGAGCCTGGTGATGATACGGAGTACGAGGTTTCTACCGAGGTTGAGTGTGAGGAGCAAGGTTACGATCCTTCCGAGGAATCAACAGGCAAGATGACCTTACCCAGATATCTATCTTTGCCTATGCTAGATGTCTCGCTCTTTTTGATATTGCCTCGATGCCTATGTTTGTTTGTCGGCCTCCTATTGTTGCCATGAAACTCTCTAACCACCCACCTAGCAAACCATTGTTTGGCTACGTAAGCATCGCTCAGCCCCTCTTATAGCGTTGTTAGTTGCAGGTGAAGATTTGAAGATTCTTGCTTCATGTTGAAGTTATTGTTGGGATATCACAATATATAATATGTTAAACTAAATCATCTATATATTGGTAATGGGTGGAAGGCTAAGCCTCTTGCTTGGTGTTTTGTTCCACTCATGCCACCCTAGGAACCGTTTAAACCGGTGTTATGTTCCTTGATTTTGCGTCCCTAACACGGTTAGGGTTTATGGGCACCCCTTGATAACCCGCTTGGCGCTAAAGCTTTTCCAGCAAGGCCCAACATTGGTTTTACATTTGCCTAATAACTTAAACTTGCATAGGTACTAGCTATCCCGAGGACTTAATTAACAACCCCCGGGCCAGTGCTCCTCATGAGTGTTGGTCCAAACCAGAGCCACTTGCGGTGCCACCCAGCTCGCTGGGATCTTCGGTATCTGTACGTAGTGCTCATCCGATCGTGGCCTGAAACGAGATACGCGCGGCTACTATCAGGGTGTCGGCACGCCGGGAGGTCTTGCTGAATTAGTTTTACCTATGTCGGAATATCTTGAGCACGGGATTCCGAGAATACTCGGGTCTTCCCACCTTGGAGTTGCGACTCCGCAGATCGTGAGCTTGTGATGGGCTAAGTTGGGACACCCCTGCAGGGTTTGATCTTTCAAAATCCGTGCCCGCGGTTATGTGGCAGATGGGAATTTGTTAATATCCGGTTGTAGAAAACTTGACACTATGATCATAATACACTACTAGCGTGAGTAACCGTGACCGTCTCTTTTCGAAGGGTTTCGGAAAGTGAGCACGGTAGGGTTATGTTCGACGTGCTTAGTTAGGATCACTTCGTGATCACTTTGTCGATCGTTGGCACTTTCTCTCCTCGCTCTAAACCCGTAAGCTAGTGCTAGTGCTGCTGCAACCTTGTTTTAAGCCTTTTCCACACCTAAGGCTTTGATAGTATTGCTACCTGGGAACGGGATTGCTGAGTCCTCCGTGGCTCACAGATTCTACACAACACCAGATGCATGTACCATTGAGAACTACACAGCTGGTGGTTCAGAGTTGTATTGGGAGTTCGATGAAGAACGTGGGTGATACTACGTGTTTTACCCAGAGGATCAGTAGGGCTCTTACTAGGATGATCGGGACCTTGTGTTGCTTATTTATGGTATCTTTCATTTGGATCTTCGTCCGTAGCCGGACTCTGATCTTATTGGTTGATGTATGTTAATGTATTACTTTGTGTGACGTGGCGAGTGTAAGCCAACTACTCGTTTACATTTTCATCCCCTCTTTTACATGAGTTGTGCAAAGATACCATACTTGAGATCATTCTAGTATGTGATTGTACCTTTAAGTCGTGCCTCGACACGTGGGAGGTATAGTCACATACTGGGCATTACACGGAATGTATTGAGTGAAAGATAGCGTAAACTGCTTGAGAATCCAAACCTTGCCAGCATCTGCTACTCTTCCACTCCTACAACTCCATGCATAGATTCAGACCGCCGTGCGGCATCGCCAGCCTCTTCGTAAGCGATGTTTCAAGGTGATGGAAATGTCTATGGTTGTCTCCGGTGATAAAATTGTCTGCAATTACTAAACAGTAAAACTGAGCTACCTACGACCCCATACAGCGATTAGGCGTTCTTAACCGTCGGATACCTCTTAAGAATGGTCCAGATGTATTTGGTCCATCTCACCATTCACGTCTCCACGTTTTCACGACATCACTTGCTCGGCCCACCATAACAGGGCCGCTGCTCCACGGGTTGACCTGCGTACTCTCTCCTTAATTGGGCTGATAGGCCCAGAACATGGTAAACCAGGCCTGCCCCATGATCTTCTCCATCTATCGATATCTCCCGACGCTGAGTGTGCTCATCCTCTGGCGGCGGCGGCAGAATGATGGTGAGGCAATCCAGCCATCTACTTTACGTTACTGCTGTTCATATTGGACGTGCGTTACTCCACGTTTGCTTGCTTTCTCTTCGTTGCTCGATATATGGGTTAGGATTCCCTTCCGTGTTGCCCCGGCAGCCATGTCTTTAGCCTATAGGTTGTCTCTCCTTGTTTCCTCGGCCTAGTAGCAGCTTACCCTTAATGTAATTTTAGTACTGATCAAGCGAGTTAAGGATTTAGTTTCTTCATGACCATGCTAATGGTAGATGTCTGCCATGCTATGAGGAATAACATCCTGTCTTATCACAAATGAAAATTTCACTTGCAGAGTGCTCTATGTTTACAGTTCTGAGTTAAGGATTTGGTTTTCTTATGACCATGCTAATGGTATATTTGTGCCATTCTATTAGGAATAACATCTTGTTTTATCCATCAGACTCTGACAAATGAAAAGTTTAGTTACAGAGTGCTCTTTGTTTACAGTGTGAGTAAAACAAGTTGTGTTTCATATTATAATTTATTTTTCAGATTTTGGCGTATTATTCTCAAAAAAATATGGGCACAATTTATCTCAGCAAGCATTTTTCTTTTCTTTTCTGTAGAGTCCACATTCACTATTAATTCCTGAAAGTCAATGTACATGTTGTTGAGCCCGTTGTTCCTGAATGTACTACATGGTACACGGGGTGCAGGGTGAGTGCCTATGTTTCAGCAATCTTGTTTTCCATTTTCAAGATTTAGGAATTACTCCCTCGGTCCCATAATATAAGAACGTTTTTGACACTACATTAGTGTCAAAAACTTTCTTATATTGTGGGACAGAGGGAGTAGTTGGTTAAGAAAGATCATCTGAACTGCATTGTATTAACACTGCTTGATATATGGTTTTTTAGCTTTTGAGACCTATATCCTCTATTTGGCAAGTATTGCAGGCAATTCTTGAAGCTGGAGAGACAAGGCCCATGTTGACGATCTAATGATCTATGCACCACCGCCATGCACCCCAGGATGACTAAGAAAAATAGTCTATCGATTGTGAGGTCTCTTCTGAAATCATGATCACCAGGACATAAATAAAACCATAGCATGACATTTGGATTTAGCTTTTTTGTGTGTAACTATGCACCGTGAGGTTTAATGTGGCACTCGAGTCAAATTAAGATATTGTTTAAAGTGATCTATTTTTTTTACTAGAAGTTAGATGCAAATACTTAAGGTCTGTGTGATGGAATTCAGATGAATCATCCATCTGTATCACGGTTCATTTTGTCACGTGTTATGGTCTTCGCGCACCCCTGCGATGCACCTTGCAACCATTGCTTGTGATTGTTCAACTTTTGTGGCATTCATCCGATTTAATTGATGCATGCATAATGGGACAACATCAAATATTTTTCATTAGAGTATGTTGTTTTAAAGGAGGATCAAACCCGATCTCCGTATCAACCAATCCACACAATCATTTATGAATTTATCAATATCAACCCATTACAACTCGGAAGAAGTGAGCAAACAACATATCCCATGCATTGGTTATCCAAAGTAAGGTACAATATCTGCAGTGGGCACGAGGTATAGTTCATATGAGTACCATAATTAATATATTCAACATTTATAGCATTCATTAATAAAATGATATCACAGTTGATTTATGCTTCGTACAAGACGTGTATATATATATGCACTCACAAGTCACACCATGCATGCAATCCCGTCTTGCTCGAATTTGCTTGGCTTCTTAAGCTATTGACATATACTTAGCCTTGGCATATTCCGAGCGGTCATCAACCGGGCACACATATACATTACATTGGGCATGGGCGGCCTTAGGAACTCAACTTCCTGTTCCGACTGAACATGTCGTTCTATCAATTTCCAAATCCTAGCCTTAGCTACCCGTGATGTTTTGGTTTTGCTTTGCGGATATGTTCAGTGATAGGACGGTGAAAGTGAAGGAAATATGCCCTAGAGGCAATAATAAAGTTGTTATTTATATTTCCTTATATCATGATAAATGTTTATTATTCACGCTAGAATTGTATTAACCGGAAACTTAGTACATGTGTGAATACATAGACAAAACAGAGTGTCCCTAGTATGCCTCTACTAGACTAGCTCATTGATCAAAGATGGTTATGTTTCCTAACCATAGACATGAGTTGTCATTTGATCAACGGGATCACATCATTAGGAGAATGATGTGATGGACAAGACCCATCCGTTAGCTTAGCACTATGATCGTTTAGTTTTACTGCTATTGCTTTCTTCATGACTTATACATGTTCCTATGACTATGAGATTATGCAACTCCCGAATACCGTAGGAACACCTTGTGTGCTATCAAACGTCACAACGTAACTGGGTGATCATAAAGATGCTCTACAGGTGTCTCCGAAAGTGTTCGTGGTGTTGGCATAGATCAAGACTAGGATTTGTCACTCCGAGTGTCGGAGAGGTATCTCTGGGCCCTCTCGGTAATGCACATCATAATAAGCCTTGCAAGCAAAAGACTAATGAGTTAGTCACGATATGATGTATTACGGAACGAGTAAAGAGACTTGCCGGTAACGAGATTGAACTAGGTATAGAGATACCGACGATCGAATCTTGGGCAAGTAACATACCAATGACAAAAGGAACAACGTATGTTGTTATGCGGTTTGACCGATAAAGATCTTCGTAGAATATGTAGGAGCCAATATGAGCATCCAGGTTCCGCTATTGGTTATTGACCGGAGATGAGTCTCGGTCATGTCTACATAGTTCTCAAACCCGTAGGGTCCGCACGCTTAACGTTTGATGACGATCGGTATTATGAGTTTATGAGTTTTGATGTACCGAAGGAGTTCGGAGTCCCGGATGAGACCGGGGACATGACGAGGAGTTTCGAAATGGTCGAGACATAAAGATCGATATATTGGACGACTATATTCGGACATCGGAAAGGTTCCGAGTGATTCGGGTATTTTTCGGAGTATATGGGCCTTATTGGGCCATACGGGAATAGAGGAGAAAGGCCAAAAGGAAGGAGGCGCGCGCCCCCCCTCTGGTCCGAATTGGACAAGGGGTGCAGCCCCCTTTTCCTTCTCCCTCTCCACCTCTTTCCTTCTCTCCTACTCCGGAAAGGAAAGGGGAATCCTACTAGGACTTGGGAGTCCTAGTAGGACTCCACACACTTGGCGCGCCCCCTCTAGGGCCGGCCTCTCCCTTGCTCCTTTATATACGGGGGCAGGGGGCACCCTAGGACACACAAGTTGAATTCTTCTAGCCGTGTGCGGTGCCCCCCTCCACAGAAACACACCTCGGTCATACCGTCGCAGTGCTTAGGCGAAGCCCTGCGCCGGTAGATACATCATATCCGTCACCACGCCGTCGTGCTGGCGAAACTCTCCCGTGAAGCTCAACTGGATCAAGAGCTCGTGGGACGTCATCAAGCTGAACGTGTGCTGAACGCGGAGGTGCCGTACGTTCGGTGCTTGATCAGTTGGATCGCGAAGAAGTTCGACTACATCAGCCGCGTCACTTGACGCTTCCGCTTCCGGTCTACGAGGGTACGTAGACACACTCTCCCCCTCGTTGCTATGCATCTAGTAGATAGATCTTGTGTGATCGTAGGAAAATTTTGAAAATACTACGTTCCCAACAGTGGCATCATGAGCCAGGTCTATGCGTAGATGATATGCACGAGTAGAACACAATGAGTTGTGGGCGATACTAGTCATACTGCTTACCAGCATGTCATACTTTGCTTCGGCGGTATTGTGAGATGAAGCGGCCCGGACCGACATTACGCATACGCTTACGCGAGACTGGTTTCACCGTTACGAGCACTCGTTGCTTAAAGGTGGCTGGCGGGTGTCTGTCTCTCACACTTTAGCTGAATCAAGTGTGGCTACGCCCGGTCCTTGTGAAGGTTAAAACAGCACATACTTGACGAAACATCGTTGTGGTTTTTGTATGCGTAGGTAAGAACGGTTCTTGCTAAGCCCGTAGCAGCCACGTAAAACTTGCAACAACAAAGTAGAGGACGTCTAACTTGTTTTTGCAGGGCATGTTGTGATGTGATATGGTCAAGACATGATGAGTTATATGGTTTTGTATGAGATGATCATGTTTTGTAATGTTATCGGCAACTGGCAGGAGCCATATAGTTGTCGCTTTATTGTATGAAATGCAATCGCCATGTAATTGCTTTACTTTATCACTAAGCGGTAGCGATAGTCGTAGAAGCAATAGTTGGCGAGACGACAACGATGCTACGATGGAGATCAATGTGTCGCGCCGGTGATGAAGGTGATCATGACGGTGGTTTGGAGATGGAGATCAAAAGCACAAGATGATGATGGCCATATCATGTCACATATTTTGATTTGCATGTGATGTTTATCTTATTATGCTTCTTATTTTGCTTAGAACGACGGTAGCATTATAAGATGATCCCTTACAAAATTTCAAGGTACAAGTGTTCTCCCTGAGTATGCACCGTTGCGAAAGTTCTTCGTGCTGAGACACCACGTGATGATCGAGTGTGATAAGCTCTACGTTCAAATACAACGGGCGTAAGCCAGTTTTGCACACGCAGAATACTCGGGTTAAACTTGACGAGCCTAGCATATGCAGATATGGTCTCGGAACACTGGAGACCGAAAGATCGAGCGTGAATCATATAGTAGATATGATCAACATAAGATGTTCACCATTGAAACTACTCCATCTCACGTGATGATCGAACATGGTTTAGTTGATTTGGATCACGTGATCATTTAGATGACTAGAGGGATGTCTATCTAAGTGGGAGTTCTTAAGTAATATGATTAAATTGAACTTTAATTTATCATGAACTTAGTCCTGGTAGTATTAGCATATCTATGTTGTAGATCAATAGCTCGCGATGTTGCTCCCCGTTTATTTTTTAAATGTTCCTAGAGAAAACTAAGTTGAAAGATGTTAGTAGCAATGATGCGGAATTGTTCCGTGATCTGAGGATTATCCTCATTGCTGCACAGAGAATTATGTCCTTGATGCACCGCTAGGTGACAGACCTATTGCAGGAGCAGATGTAGACGTTATGAACATTTTGACAAAAGCTCGGTATGATGACTACTTGATAGTTTAAGTGGACCATGCTTTACGGCTTAGAACCGGGACTTCAAAAACGTTTTGAACGCCACAGAGCATATAAGATGTTCCAAGAGTTGAAATTAGTATTTCATACTCATGCCCGTGTCGAGAGGTATAAGACTTCTGACAGTACTTTGCCTACAAGATGGAGGAGAATAGCTCAACCAGTGAGCATGTGCTCAGATTGTTTGGGTACTACAATTACTTGAATCAAGTGGGAGTTAATCTTCCAGATAAGATAGTAATTGACAAAGTTCGCTAGTCACTATCACCAAGTTAGTAGAACTTTGTGATGAACTATAATATGCAAGGGATGACGAAATGAATTCCCGAGCTCTTCGCGATGCTGAAGTCGGCGAAGGTAGAAATCATGAAAAAGCATCAAGTGTTGATGGTTAACAAGACCACTTGTTTCAAGTAAAGGGCAAAGGGACAGAAGGGGAACTTCAAGAAGAATGACAAGCAAGTTGTCACTCCCGTGAAGAAACCCAAAGCTAAAACTCAAGCCTGAAACTAAGTGCTTCTACTGCAAAGGAAATGGTCACTGGAAGTGGAACTGCCCTAGATACTTGGCGGATAAGAAGGATGGCAAAGTGAACAAAGGTATATTTTGATATACAGATTATTGATGTGTACTTTACTAGTGTTCATAGCAACCCCTGGGTATTTGATACCGGTTCAGTTACTAAAATTAGTAACTCGAAACGAGAATTGCAGAATGAACAGAGACTAGTTAAAGGTGAAGTGACGATGTGTGTTGGAAGTGGTTCCAAGATTGATATGATCATCATCGCACACTCCCTATACTTTCGGGATTAGTGTAAAACCTAAATAAATGTTATTTGGCATTTGCGTTGAGCATGAATATGATTTGATCATATTTGTTGCAATACGGTTATTCATTTAAAGTCATAGAATAATTGTTATTCTGTTTACATGAATAAAACCTTCGGTGGTCATACACCCAATGAAAATAGATTGTTGGATCTCGATCGTGGTGATACACATATTCATAATATTGAAGCCAAAGATGCAAGGTTAATAATGATAGTGCAACTTATTTGTGGCACCGCCGTTTAGGTCATAATGGTGTAAAGCGCATGAAGAAACTCCATAGTGATGGACTTTTGGAATCACTTGATTATGAATCACTTGGTACTTGCGAACCATGCCTCATGGGCAAGATGACTAAAACTCCGTTCTCCGGAACAATGGAGCGAGCAACAGATTTGTTGGAGATCATACATACAGATGTATGTGGACCAATGAGTGTTGAAGCTCGCGGCGGGTATCGTTATTTTCTGACCTTCACTGATGATTTGAGCAGATATGGGTATATCTACTTAATGAAGCACAAGTCTGAAACATTTGAAAAGTTCAAAGAATTTCAGAGTGAAGTGGAGAATCATCGTAACAAGAAAATAAAAGTTTCTACGATATGATCGTAGAGGTAAAATATTTGAGTTAGCGAGTTTGGCCTTCAGTAAAAACAATGTGAAATAGTTTCACTACACACGCCACTTGGAACACCATAGTGTAATGGTGTGTCTGAACGTCATAACCGTACTTTATTAGATATGGTGCGATCGATGATGTCTCTTACCGATCTACCACTATCGCTTTTGGGGTTATGCATTAGAGACAGCTACATTCACGTTAAATAGGGCACCATCTAAATCCGTGGAGATGACACCGTATGAACTGTGGTTTGACGAGAAACCTAAGCTGTCATTTCTTTAAGTTTGGGACTGCGATGCTTATGTGAAAAAGTTTCAACATGATAAGCTCAAACCCAAATCAGAGAAGTAAATCTTCATAGGATACCCAAAAGAAACTGTTGGGTATACCTTCTATCACAGATCCGAAGGCAAGGTCTTTGTTGCTAAGAGTGGATCCTTTCTAGAGAAGGAGTTTCTCTCGAAAGAAGTGATTGGGAGGAAAGTAGAACTTGATGAGGTAATTGTACCTTCTCCCAAATTGGAAAGTGGAACATCACAGAAACTAGTTCCAGTGATTCCTACACCAATTAGTGAGGAAGCTAATGATGATGATCATGAAACTTCAGATCAAGTTTCTCCTGAACTTCGTAGATCAACCAGAGTTCGTTCCGCATCAGAGTGGTACGACAACCCGGTTCTGGAAGTCATGTTACTGGACCATGATGAACCTACGAACTATGAGGAAGCGATGATGAGCCCAGATTCCGCAAAATGGCTTGAGGCCATGAAATCTGAGATGGGATCCATGTATGAGAACAAAGTGTGGACTTTGGTTGACTTGCCCGATGATCGGCAAGCTATCGAAAATAAATGGATCTTCAAGAAGAAGACTGACGCTGACGGTAATGTTACTGTTTACAAAGCTCGACTTGTTGCGAAAGTTTTTCAACAAGTTCAAGGAGTTGACTACGATGAGACTTTCTCACCCGTAGCGATGCTTAAGTCTGTCCGAATCATGTTAGCATTTGCCGCATTTTATGAAATCTGGCAAATGGATAACAAAATTGCATTCTTTAATGGATTTATTAAAGAAGACTTGTATATGATGCAACTAGAAGGTTTTGTCAATCCTAAAGGTGCTAACAAAATGTGCAAGCTCCAGCGATCCATCTATGGACTGGTGCAAGCATCTCGGAGTTGGAATATACGCTTTGATAAGTTGATCAAAGCATATAGATTTATACAGACTTGCGGTGAAGCCTGTATTTACAAGAAGTGAGTGGGAGCACTACAACCTTTCTGATAAGTATATGTCAATGACATATTGTCGATCGGAAATGATGTAGAATTTTCTGGAAAGCATAAAGGAGTGTTAGAAAGGAGTTTTTCAAAGAAAGACCTTGGTGAAGCTGCTTACATATTGGGCATCAAGATCTATAGAGATAGATCAAGACGCTTGATAAGACTTTCGATGAGTACATACCTTGATAAGATTTTGAAGTAATTCAAAATGGATCAGTCAAAGAAGGAGTTCTTGCCTGACTTGTAAGGTGTGAAGTTGAGTAAGACTCAAAGCCAGACCACGGCAGAAAAATATAGAGAGAATGAAAGTCATTCCCTATGCCTCAGCCATAGGTTCTATAAAGTATGCCATGATGTGTACCAAACATGTTGTGTACCTAGCCATGAGTTTGTCAAGGGGGTACAATAGTGATCCAGGAGTAGATCACTGTACATCGGTCAAAATTATCCTTAGTAACTGGATGACTAAGGAAATGTTTCTCGATTATGGAGGTGATAAAGAGTTCGTCGTAAAGGGTTACGCCGATGCAAGCTTTGACACTAAATTCAGATGACTCTAAGTATCAATCTGGATGCGTATTGAAAGTGGGAGCAATTAGCTAGAGTAGCTCTATGCAGAGCATTGTAGACATAGAAATTTGCGAAATACATACGGATCTGAATGTGACAGACCCGTTGACTAAACTTCTCTCACAAGCAAAACATGATCACACCTTATTACTCTTGGGTATTAATCACATAGCGATGTGAACTAGATTATTGACTCTAGTAAACCCTTTGGGTGTTGGTCACATGGCTATGTGAACTATGGGTGTTATTCACATAACGATGTGAACTATCGGTATTAAATCACATGGCGATGTGAGCTAGATTATTGACTCTAGTGCAAGTGGGAGACTGAAGGAAATATGCCCTAGAGGCAATAATAAAGTTGTTATTTATATTTCCTTATATCATGATAAATGTTTATTATTCACGCTAGAATTGTATTAACCGGAAACTTAGTACATGTGTGAATACATAGACAAAACAGAGTGTCCCTAGTATGCCTCTACTAGACTAGCTCATTGATCAAAGATGGTTATGTTTCCTAACCATAGACATGAGTTGTCATTTGATCTACGGGATCACATCATTAGGAGAATGATGTGATGGACAAGACCCATCCGTTAGCTTAGCACTATGATCGTTTAGTTTTACTGCTATTGCTTTCTTCATGACTTATACATGTTCCTATGACTATGAGATTATGCAACTCCCGAATACCGTAGGAACACCTTGCGTGCTATCAAACGTCACAACGTAACTGGGTGATCATAAAGATGCTCTACAGGTGTCTCCGAAAGTGTTCATGGTGTTGGCATAGATCAAGACTAGGATTTGTCACTCCGAGTGTCGGAGAGGTATCTCTGGGCCCTCTCGGTAATGCACATCATAATAAGCCTTGCAAGCAAAAGACTAATGAGTTAGTCACGAGATGATGTATTACGGAACGAGTAAAGAGACTTGCCGGTAACGAGATTGAACTAGGTATAGAGATACCGACGATCGAATCTTGGGCAAGTATCATACCAATGACAAAAGGAACAACGTATGTTGTTATGCGGTTTGACCGATAAAGATCTTCGTAGAATATGTAGGAGCCAATATGAGCATCCAGGTTCCGCTATTGGTTATTGACCGGAGATGAGTCTCGGTCATGTCTACATAGTTCTCGAACCCGTAGGGTCCGCACGCTTAACGTTTGATGACGATCGGTATTATGAGTTTATGAGTTTTGATGTACCGAAGGAGTTCGGAGTCCCGGATGAGACCGGGGACATGACGAGGAGTTTCGAAATGGTCGAGACGTAAAGATCGATATATTGGACGACTATATTCGGACATCGGAAAGGTTCCGAGTGATTCGGGTATTTTTCGGAGTATATGGGCCTTATTGGGCCATACGGGAATAGAGGAGAAAGGCCAAAAGGAAGGAGGCGCGTGCCCCCCCTCTGGTCCGAATTGGACAAGGGGTGCAGCCCCCTTTTCCTTCTCCCTCTCCACCTCTTTCCTTCTCTCCTACTCCGGAAAGGAAAGGGGAATCCTACTAGGACTTGGGAGTCCTAGTAGGACTCCCCACACTTGGCGCGCCCCCTCTAGGGCCGGCCTCTCCCTTGCTCCTTTATATACGGGGGCAGGGGGCACCCTAGGACACACAAGTTGAATTGTTCTAGCCGTGTGCGGTGCCCCCCTCCACAGAAACACACCTCGGTCATACCGTCGCAGTGCTTAGGCGAAGCCCTGCGCCGGTAGATACATCATATCCGTCACCACGCCGTCGTGCTGGCGAAACTCTCCCGTGAAGCTCAACTGGATCTAGAGCTCGTGGGACGTCATCAAGCTGAACGTGTGCTGAACGCGGAGGTGCCGTACGTTCGATGCTTGATCGGTTGGATCGCGAAGAAGTTCGACGACATCAGCCGCGTCACTTGACGCTTCCGCTTCCGGTCTACGAGGGTACGTAGACACACTCTCCCCCTCGTTGCTATGCATCTAGTAGATAGATCTTGTGTGATCGTAGGAAAATTTTGAAAATACTACGTTCCCAACAGAAAGGTGCACGTAGGAACTAGTCTATTGCTGCAAATATTTTACGAGACTGAGGAAACCAGACAGTGACACAACAAGGTCTAGAGCGTGAGTAGGCAAATGTGAGCGTGACAGTGGTGTGTGATCAAGCAAACGTGGTGCCAACCATCTAAAGTAGACTAAAATTCGTTCCTCTGCATTTCAGAACAGTTGTGAAGATCCCTTCCACCTACCAGCCTACAGAACGGTGCAATGTGTAACGGACGTGTAACCGGTTATTACATTTGTGATTGATCTTTCCGCGGGAACCTATTTATTACTCCCTCCGTTCCAAAATTATTGTCTTACATTTGTCCAAATACGGATGTATCTAGTTACACTTTAGTGTTAGATACATCCGTATCTAGAAAAATTTAAGACAAGAATTTTGGGACGGAGGGAGTAATAGAATTTGGACTGCATGTGCAATTTCTTCAGTGGGTTAATTTAGTTGATTCAAATAAATAGAAAATAACACATAATCCCCTGATAGTAAATGAAGCTTTGTTGACCTGTCTCTGTTTAAAAAAAGTGGAGATGAATCACTATTCACTACCCAGTTGGTCATAGATTGCCAGAGCCTCTCCAACAGGATTGGCCTAATTTGACCCCCTATATGATCGTGGACGCTTCCACATACAACACACAAATTTGACGAAAAAGCCTATTCGCCCCGCTTTATAGATAAATCACTAATCAACAAGTGAACCGACACAAACTCACACCACCACCACACACAACACACACCTAAGGCAAGATACAAAGCTGCCAGGCACCGCCACACTACGCCCACGGCGACCAAGCAAACTAGAGATACATGAAGAAGAACCACTTGAAGTCAACGTAGAGCACCCATGAGCGCTCCACCGAGGAAGATGAGAGAGGCACTGCCAGAGCGAGGGCTCCAAAGATGGTGCCTCCAAGAAGGGTATGACTTCGGAAGCCGCCACCGTCCGATCCGGTGATCAAGTTTTCACCTAGAGCATCAGGAAAGGGGTGGGAACACCCCGACGAAGCCTGCAAGGAGGAAATGACATCCGCGGATGCCGTCATCGTTGGCAGGTCCAGGGACCAGGAAAAAGGTGTACCCCAGTGCTCAAACCCCTCCGTCACATCCACGCTCTGCCAACCACCCGCAACCATGCCGCCTGAGCGGACATGGCTATCCGCCTACACTCGAGCCGTGTGATCCGCCCATGATCATCACGCCTCCCACTGCCAGGGCCACCGCCCTGCATCCAGACCACCCCTGATAACATGAAAGGGTGCGGTTTTGACCAGATCAGCCAACCCCAACGACCGGCACCGCCAGTGACCACCCTGCCTCAAACAACGCCAGATCTGCTACCAGAGAGTGCTAGGCCAGGGAAAGGGGGAGGGGAGGGGCGTACACGACTACGACCGGCATCCCCTGCACCGGCGACGGGCATCTTGACCTCGTCAGAGCACCCGTCCCTCCTACCAGCCTCCCCACCAGTAACACTCTTGTTTCGCCATACCATGGCTACCGGCCCGGACCGACGTGAGGCCACCGGCTGTCGTCTCTCCGCCAGAGAAGAGGAGGAGATCAGCCGCCACAGCAGCCTGGGGTGGGCCCAATGGAAACCCTCCCGCACCGCATGCAGACATCTAGATGATGGGGAGGACGGATCCAACCGGACGTAGGAGCACACACTACCAAATCTCTGGAGATCCCGGGAGCCCACAGCCGCCAGGCCGCCAGCCACCGCCCAGGCCGCCGGCGCACCACCATCCGACGGACATGCCGCCGCTAGAACGGTCGCCGCAACATCGCCGCCCCCGCGTAAGGTTGACGATGTTGGAAATATGCCCTAGAGGCAATAATAAAAGAGTTATTATTATATTTCCTTGTTCATGATGATCGTTTATTATCCATGCTATAACTGTATTGATTGGAAACTCAAATACACGTGTGGATGAATAGACAGACTTTGTGTCCCTAGTGAGCCTCTACAGGACTAGCTCGTTGATCAAAGATGACCGCGGTTTCCAGGTCATAGACATGAGTTGTCATTTGATAACGGGATCACATCATTAGGAGAATGATGTGATGGACGAGACCCAAACGTAAACATAGCTTTTGATCGTGTCAGTTATCGCTATAGTTTTCTGCATGTCAAGTATAAGTTCCTATGACCATGAGATCATGTAACTCACTGACACCGTAGGAGTGCTTTGTGTGTGCCAAACGTCGCAACGTAACTGGGTGACTATAAAGGTACTCTACAGGTATCTCCGAGGGTGTCTGTTGAGTTGACATGGATCAAGACTGGGATTTGTCACTCCGTGTGACGGAGAGGTATCTCCGGGCCCACTCGGTAATACGTCATCTCAATGAGCTCAAAGTGACTAAGTAGTTGGTCACGGGATTATGTATTACGGTAACGAGTAAAGAGACTTGCCGGTAACGAGATTGAACTAGGTATACAGATACCGACGATCGAATCTCGGGCAAGTAACATACCGACGAGACAAAGGGAACTGTATACGGGATTGCCTGAATCCTTGACATCGTGGTTCATCCGATGAGATCATCGAGAAACATGTGGGAACCAATATGGGTATCCAGATCCCGCTATTGGTTATTGACCTGGGAGTGTCTCGGTCATGTCTACATGGTTTCCGAACCCGCAGGGTCTACACACTTAACGTTCGGTGACGCTAGGGTTGTTAGTGAGAAAAGTGCATGGTTACCGAAGGTTGTTCGGAGTCCCGGATGAGATCCCGGACATGACGAGGGTCTCCGGAATGGTCCGGAGACGAAGATTGATATATAGGATGAAAGGTTTCGGAGTCCGGAAGTGTTCCGGGGAGCATCGGGAAATCGGCGGAGTACCGGAAGGGGTTTCGGGGGTTCCGGAAGTAGTTCTGGGCCTATTGGGCCACAAAGGGGGACACCACAGCCCTCAAGGGGCTGTGCGCCCCCCCCCCCCTGGGCCCTCTCCTCATGCGGCTAAGGGGGTGGGACCCCCTAGGGCAGCCGCACCCCTTTGGAGTGGGGGGCAAGGCACCTAGGGGGGGAAACCCTAGGGCCTGGCCCTTGGCCGCCGCCCCCCCATGCCCTGGCCGCCGGCCCCCCTAGGGGAAACCCTAGGGGCGCCCCCCTCTCCTCCTTCCCCCTATATATAGAGAGGTAGAGGGAGGGCAGCCAAGACAAGTTCGTGCCTCGGTGCTGCCCTCCCTCTCCCGTAACATCTTCTTCTCCCGCGGAGCTTAGGCGAAGCCCTGCTGGAGTTCTTCTCCACCATCACCACCACGCCGTCGTGCTGCCGGTTCTCCATCAACCTCTCCTCCACCCCTTGCTGGATCAAGAAGGAGGAGACGTCCCCGAGCCGTACGTGTGAAGAACGCGGAGGCACCGTTGCTTCGGTGCTAGGATCTTCGGCGATCTGAATCGCGGCGAGTACGACTCCATCATCCGCGTTCATAACGCTTCCGCTTAGTGATCTACAAGGGTATGTGGATCCTACTCTCCCCTCGTAGTTGCATCTACTAGATTGATCTTGGTGAACGTAGAGAAAAATTTTTGTTTTCCATGCAACGTTCCCCAACAGTGGTATCAGAGCTAGGATCTTGCGTAGATGCTTTCTCGAGTAGAACACAAAAGGGTTTGTGGCGTTGATGTTTAAATTGCTGCCGTCCTTAGTCTTTCTTGATTCAGCGGTATTATGGGATGAAGCGGCCCGGACCAACTTTACATGTCCACGTACATGAGACCGGTTCCATCGACAGACATGTGACTTTTGTTGCATAAGATGGCTGGCGGGTGTCTGTCTCTCCTATCTTAGTTGAATCGGAATAGAACAAGGCGGTCCTTGTAGAAGGTTAAATAGCAACTTGAATATCACCGTTGTGGTTTTGCGTAGGTAAGAAGCGTTCTTGCTAGATACCCATAGCAGCCACGTAAAACATGCAACAACAAATTAGAGGACGTCTAACTTGTTTTTGCAGGGTATGTATGTGATATGATATGGCCAATGACATGATGAGATATATTTGATGTATGAGATGATCATGTTGTAATAGTTAACATCGACTTGCATGTCGATGCATACGGCAACCGGCAGGAGCCATAGGGTTGTCTTTAATTTTTGTATGACCTGCGTGTCAATCATTAAGCGCTTTTGTAATGCTTTACTTTATCGCTAAACGGTAGCAATAGTAGTAAGAGCATGGTGGGCGCCGACAACCCCGATGGCGACACGATGATGGAGATCATGATGATGGAGATCATGGTGTGGCGCCGGTGACGATGGAGATCATGCCGGTGCTTTGGAGATGGAGATCAAAAGCACGAGTTGATGGCCATATCATGTCACTTATGATTTGCATGTGATGTTAATCCTTTTATGCATCTTATTTTGCTTAGGACGACGGTAGCATTATAAGGTGATCCTTCACTAAAATTTCAAGATAATATTGTGTTCCCCCCGAGTGTGCGCCGTTGCGAAGGTTCGTCGTTTCGAAGCACCACGTGATGATCGGGTGTGATAGACTCTACGTTCGCATACAACGGGTGCAAGCCAGTTTTGCACATGCAGAACACTCGGGTTAGACTTGACGAGCCTAGCATGTACAGACATGGCCTCGGAACACGGAGGACCGAAAGGTCGAGCATGAGTCATATAGTAGATATGATCAACATGTTGATGTTCACCATTGACACCACCTCATCTCACGTGATGATCGGACTTGGGTTGGTGAATTTGGATCATGTCACGCTCGAATGACCGGAGGGATGTCAATTTGAGTGGGAGTTATAAATAATTTGATTAGGTAATAACTCACTTATCATGAACAATAGTCTAAAGTGTTTTTGCAAATTTTTGGTTGTAGATGGCTCGCGCAGTAGCTCCCCTGAATTTTAATGCGTTCCTAGAGAAAGCTAAACTGAAAGATGACGGGAGCAACTTTGTGGACTGGCTCCGCAATCTGAGGATCATCCTCACAGCTGCCCAAAAGGTTTATGTCCTAAATGCACCGCTAGGTGACCCCCCCGCTCCAACAGCCCCTGCAGACGTTTTGAATGTCTGGCAGACACGTTCGGATGACTATTCGATAGTGCAATGTGCCATGTTGTACGGCTTGGAAGGAGGACTTCAAAGGCGTTTTGAACGTCATGGTGCATATGAGATGTACCAGGAGTTGAAGTTCATCTTTGAGAAGAATGCTAAGATCGAGAGGTATGAGACCACCGATAAATTCTTCGCTTGCAAGATGGAGGAGAATTCGTCTGTCAGTGAGCACTTACTGAAGATGTCTGGGTACTATACCCGCATAGCTGATCTGGGACTTGTGTTCCCGGATGAGGCTATCATTGACAGAATTCTCCAGTCACTCCCTCCAAGCTACAAGAGCTTCGTGCAGCAGTATAACATGCAAGGGATGAACAAGACCATCGCCGAGCTGTTTTCGATGCTGAAAGTCGCTGAGGCAGACATCCAGAAGGAGTATCAAGTGTTGATGGTCAATAAAACCACCAGTTTCAAAAAGAATGGCAAGGGCAAGAAGGGTAACTCTAAGAAGGGTGGCAAAGCAGTTGCTAATCCAGTGAAGAAACCCAAGGCTGGACCCAAGCCAGAGACTGAGTGTTTCTATTGCAAGGGGAACGGCCACTGGAAGCGGAACTGCCCCAAGTATCTGGCGGACAAGAAGGGGGCCAACAACAACAAAGGTATATGTGATATACATGTTATTGATGTGTACCTTACCAACTCTCGTTGTAGTGCCTGGGTATTTGATACCGGTTCGGTTGCTCACATTTGCAACTCTAAACAGGAACTGCGGAATAAACGGAGGCTGGCGAAGGACGAAGTGACGATGCGCGTGGGAAATGGTTCCAAGGTTGATGTGATCGCCGTCGGCACGCTCGCTCTTCGATTACCATCGGGATTAGTTATGAACCTGAATAATTGTTATTTAGTGCCTGCGTTAAGCATGAACATTATATCTGGATCTTGTTTATTGCGAGACGGTTACTCATTTAAGTCAGAGAATAATGGTTGTTCTATTTATATGAGTAATATCTTTTATGGTCATGCACCCGAAGTTAGGGGTTTATTCTTATTGAATCTCGATAGTGATGATACACATGTTCATAACATTGATGCCAAAAGATGTAGAGTAGATAATGATAATACCACTTTCTTGTGGCACTGCCGTCTCGGTCATATCGGCGTGAAACGCATGAGGAAGCTCCATGCTGATGGACTTTTGGAGTCTCTTGAATTTGAATCACTTGACACGTGCGAGCCGTGCCTCATGGGCAAGATGACAAGGACCCCGTTTTCAGGGACAATGGAACGGGCAAGTGACTTATTGGAAATCATACATACTGATGTGTGCGGTCCGATGAGTGTAACGGCGCGCGGTGGATATCGTTATTTTCTCACCTTCACTGACGACTTAAGTAGATATGGGTATATTTACTTGATGAAGCATAAGTCTGAAACTTTTGAAAAGTTCAAGCAATTTCAGAGTGAAGTAGAAAATCATCGTAACAAGAAGATCAAGTTCCTACGATCTGATCGAGGGGGAGAATATCTGAGTTATGAGTTTGGTGATCACTTAAGAAAATGTGGAATTGTTTCACAGTTGACGCCACCTGGAACACCACAGCGTAATGGTGTGTCCGAACGTCGTAATCGAACCCTATTAGATATGGTACGTTCTATGATGTCTCTTGCCGATTTGCCACTATCATTTTGGGGATATGCGTTAGAGACAGCTGCATTCACTTTAAATAGGGCTCCATCCAAGTCCGTTGAGACAACACCGTATGAACTGTGGTTTGGTAAGAAACCTAAGTTGTCTTTTCTCAAGGTTTGGGGTTGCGATGCTTATGTCAAAAGGCTTCAGCCAGAAAAGCTCGAACCCAAAGCGGACAAATGTGTCTTCATAGGATACCCAAAAGAAACTGTTGGGTACACCTTCTATCTCAGATCCGAGAGCAAAGTGTTTGTCGCTAAGAACGGGTCCTTTCTCGAGAAAGAGTTTCTCTCGAAAGAATTGAGTGGGAGGAAGGTAGAACTTGATGAGGTTATTGAACCTCTGCTTCAACCAGAGAGTAGCGCAGCACAGAAAGAAGTTTTTGTGGAGCCTACAGAGGATGAAGAGGAAGCCAATGATGATGATCAAGAAGCTTCTGATCAAGTTACTACCGAACCTCGTAGGTCGACAAGGGTACGCACTGCACCTGAGTGGTATGGTAACCCTGTCTTGGAGGTCATGTTGTTAGACAACGGTGAACCTACGAGCTATGGAGAAGCGATGGTAGGCCCAGATTCCGACAAATGGTTAGAGGCCATGAAATCCGAGATGGGATCCATGTATGAAAACAAAGTATGGACTTTGGAAGTATTACCTGAAGGGCGGAAGGCCATTCAGAATAAATGGATTTTTAAGAGGAAGACGGACGCTGACGGTAATGTCACCGTGTATAAAGCTCGACTTGTGGCAAAGGGTTTTTCACAAGTTCAAGGGATTGACTACGATGAGACTTTCTCACCCGTAGCGATGCTTAAATCCGTCCGAATCATGTTAGCAATAGCTGCATATTTCGATTATGAAATTTGGCAGATGGATGTCAAAACAGCGTTCCTTAACGGTTTTCTTAAGGAAGAGTTGTATATGATGCAACCAGAAGGTTTTGTCGATCCAGAGAATGCTGACAAAGTATGCAGGCTTCAGCGTTCCATTTATGGGCTGGTGCAAGCATCTCGGAGTTGGAATCTTCGCTTTGATGAGGTGATCAAAGCGTTTGGGTTTATACAAGTTTACAATGAAGCTTGTATTTACAAGAAAGTGAGTGGGAGCTCTATGGCGTTTCTAATATTATATGTGGATGACATATTGCTGATTGGAAACAATATAGAATTTTTGGATAGCGTGAAGGGGTATTTGAACAAGAGTTTTTCGATGAAAGATCTCGGTGAAGCTGCTTTCATATTGGGCATCAAGATCTATAGAGATAGATCAAGACGCTTGATAGGACTTTCACAAAGCACATACCTTGATAAAGTTTTGAAGAAGTTCAAAATGGATCAATCCAAGAAGGGGTTCTTGCCGGTATTGCAAGGTACAAAGTTGAGTAAGACTCAGTGCCCAGTGACTGCGGAAGATAGAGAAAAGATGAGTGTCGTCCCCTATGCTTCAGCCATAGGCTCTATCATGTATGCAATGCTGTGCACAAGACCAGATGTCAGCCTTGCCATAAGTATGGCCGGAAGGTTTCAAAGTAATCCTGGTATGGATCACTGGACAGCGGTCAAGAATATCCTAAAGTACCTGAAAAGGACTAAAGATATGTTTCTCGTTTATGGAGGTGATCAAGAGCTCGTCGTAAAGGGTTACGTCGATGCAAGCTTTGACACTGATCCGGATGACTCTAAGTCTCAAACCGGATACGTATATATTCTCAACGGGGGAGCGGTAAGCTGTTGCAGTTCCAAACAGAGCGTGGTAGCTGATTCTACATGTGAAGCGGAGTATATAGCTGCCTCGGAGGCGGCGAAGGAAGGTGTCTGGATGAAGGAGTTCATGACAGATCTTGGAGTTGTGCCTAGTGCACTGAACCCAATGACTCTGTTCTGTGACAACACTGGTGCCATTGCTCTAGCCAAGGAACCAAGGTTTCACAAGAGGACCAGACACATAAAGCGACGCTTCAATTCCATCCGCGATTCGGTCAAGGAGGAGGACATAAACATTTACAAAGTACACACGGATTTGAATGTTGCAGATCCGTTGACTAAGCCTCTTCCACGGGCTAAGCATGATCAACACCAAGACTCTATGGGTGTTAGATTCATTACCTTGTAATGCTAGATTATTGACTCTAGTGCAAGTGGGAGACTGTTGGAAATATGCCCTAGAGGCAATAATAAAAGAGTTATTATTATATTTCCTTGTTCATGATGATCGTTTATTATCCATGCTATAACTGTATTGATTGGAAACTCAAATACATGTGTGGATGAATAGACAGACTTTGTGTCCCTAGTGAGCCTCTACAGGACTAGCTCGTTGATCAAAGATGACCGCGGTTTCCAGGTCATAGACATGAGTTGTCATTTGATAACGGGATCACATCATTAGGAGAATGATGTGATGGACGAGACCCAAACGTAAACATAGCTTTTGATTGTGTCAGTTATCGCTATAGTTTTCTGCATGTCAAGTATAAGTTCCTATGACCATGAGATCATGTAACTCACTGACACTGTAGGAGTGCTTTGTGTGTGCCAAACGTCGCAACGTAACTGGGTGACTATAAAGGTACTCTACAGGTATCTCCGAGGGTGTCTGTTGAGTTGACATGGATCGAGACTGGGATTTGTCACTCCGTGTGACGGAGAGGTATCTCCGGGCCCACTCGGTAATACGTCATCTCAATGAGCTCAAAGTGACTAAGTAGTTGGTCACGGGATTATGTATTACGGTAACGAGTAAAGAGACTTGCCGGTAACGAGATTGAACTAGGTATAGAGATACCGACGATCGAATCTCGGGCAAGTAACATACCGACGAGACAAAGGGAACTGTATACGGGATTGCCTGAATCCTTGACATCGTGGTTCATCCGATGAGATCATCGAGAAACATGTGGGAACCAATATGGGTATCCAGATCCCGCTATTGGTTATTGACCTGGGAGTGTCTCGGTCATGTCTACATGGTTTCCGAACCCGCAGGGTCTACACACTTAACGTTCGGTGACGCTAGGGTTGTTAGTGAGAAAAGTGCATGGTTACCGAAGGTTGTTCGGAGTCCCGGATGAGATCCCGGACATGACGAAGGTCTCCGGAATGGTCCGGAGACGAAGATTGATATATAGGATGAAAGGTTTCGGAGTCCGGAAGTGTTCCGGGGAGCATCGGGAAATCGGCGGAGTACCGGAAGGGGTTTCGGGGGTTCCGGAAGTAGTTCTGGGCCTATTGGGCCACAAAGGGGGACACCACAGCCCTCAAGGGGCTGTGCGCCCCCCCTGGGCCCTCTCCTCATGCGGCTAAGGGGGTGGGATCCCCTAGGGCAGCCGCACCCCTTTGGAGTGGGGGGCAAGGCACCTAGGGGGGGAAACCCTAGGGCCTGGCCCTTGGCCGCCGCCCCCCCCATGCCCTGGCCGCCGGCCCCCCTAGGGGAAACCCTAGGGGCGCCCCCCTCTCCTCCTTCCCCCTATATATAGAGAGGTAGAGGGAGGGCAGCCAAGACAAGTTCGTGCCTCGGTGCTGCCCTCCCTCTCCCGTAACATCTTCTTCTCCCGCGGAGCTTAGGCGAAGCCCTGTTGGAGTTCTTCTCCACCATCACCACCACGCCGTCGTGCTGCCGGTTCTCCATCAACCTCTCCTCCACCCCTTGCTGGATCAAGAAGGAGGAGACGTCCCCGAGCCGTACGTGTGAAGAACGCGGAGGCACCGTTGCTTCGGTGCTAGGATCTTCGGCGATCTGAATCGCGGCGAGTACGACTCCATCATCCGCGTTCATAACGCTTCCGCTTAGCGATCTACAAGGGTATGTGGATCCTACTCTCCCCTCGTAGTTGCATCTACTAGATTGATCTTGGTGAACGTAGAGAAAATTTTTTGTTTTCCATGCAACGTTCCCCAACAGACGACTGCGCGCGATCCAGTCGTCCCACGTCGACCTACCATGGAAGAGCACAAGGGAGAGGCGAGCGCTGCCGCCGCTAATGTCGGCCTAGCTTCGCCTGGCGGCGGCCGGAGGGGGGAGGGAGGTTGAGTGGAGGATAGGGTTTCCCGCCGGGCCGCTCGCGGGAGCGACTGGGAGGGAGGGGGCAAGTTTCCAGATTGTCACAACACACACACATTTGAACCCCCACAAATCACGCAACGTTGACCAACACATTTAAACAACACATAAAAGACAAGTAGCAAGTTCAACCGCAAAAAAAAGTAGCAAGTTCATACACATGGGACTACGATAGGACATACGCGCACAACAAATTCATACACATAAACTATAGATGAAGATGATGTTCTAGGATAAAGTTAGGATGAAGATTTTCATTGCTTCGCCTTGCCCTTGCCCTTGTCATCATTGTGGCGGCGGTAGTAATATTGCGAAGATGGCATATGGTTTGTCCTCTTCGGGACCGTCGAAGTCGGAAGAGGACAAGGGGAACACGGCGAGGCAACCTATGTGGACATTTGAAGGGCGGAATTTACTAGATCCGGATGTAGATACTCTAACATATATGCAATGCGTAACAGCGTAAGGTCATCATCGACATGGTGCTTGCGTACCTGCGACCGTGCACGATGCAAGGCGATTGAAGCAAACGCCATGAGATCGAAGAGCGCAAGCTCTACAAGACCTACACCTGAGATGCATGGATCCGTGTTAACTTGGAAATCAAATTTCGCCTTTTCTTTTCAGCAATCTAAGAGCATCTACATCCACATATGATAAATATGGCTCCTCAAACGCGTACGAATGTGTCCGGGCGGTCCGTGGGCAGTAACCAGACACACCTCAAATTTTACTTGTTGTATCCGAACATCTCATATTTGGTTCTTATATCCATACAAAGACATGCAAAAGGAAGTAGAACCTACGTACTATGTCGATCCTAGCTACTCCTCGCCAGAGATCATGACGATCTCTGTGCCCGGCTCCGGCAGCATGTGCAGCAACTGCAGCTCCGGCGTCTCCGGCTGCTCTGCTCCGGCCTTCTCCGCCTCTATCTCCGCGTCGAGTTCGGCGAAGAGCGCGTCGGACTCCGCCTGCTCCCGCCGGAGGAACGCCCGGTTGGCCTCCACATAGGCCTCATCCTGGATGGACTCCAGGATGGCCTGCTGCTAAGTCATTTCGTCGGACTGAGCGACGGCGAACTCCGCCTCTGCCTGCTCCATGTTGAAGGCCGACACCTGTTGGCCCGGCTCCTCCGCCTCCTTCACCTTCATCGGAGCCATCTCCTCCTCCTCCTCTCCCCCACGACTGCTCCTCCTTCTCCGGCTCCGGCGAGTCCGGGCGCAGCCCGACAGCGATGCGGGTGGGGCGCGCGGCTTGCCTTGCCCGAATCACCTGATGGATCTCGTAGCGGCGCTCCGGCATCACCATGGCGTAGTAGGTGATCTTGCTCCGGACCATGGCAGAGTGCTGGAGCGTGGGTGAACCGTCTGACCGTGGACAAAGCGCCGGAGCGGGAGAGGGGGGATGTGGATGGGTTCGGACTGGCGACGCGGAGAGAGGGAAGGGGGATAGGTTAGGGTTGCAGGACGCTGACCGACTTAAATAGCCAGATTTTATCTTGGGTGGCGAGCCAAAGCGGTGCCACGCGGTGTTCACACCGCGACGACGGACATGGCGTTCGTCGGACCGCCGGGTTTCCGGTCATTTCCGCGTGGGATCCCACCGTCAGACCGACATGGTGGACGTGCCCAGGCGCTTCCGGACGCCCCATATCCGCCCCATATTTGGGCTGAATATGGGGTGCCGATCAGTCCGGGCGTTTGAGGCCCGTTTAAGGAGTCCGTCTGGGTAAAACTATATGACGAGATAGCCCGCCTAAAACGTATGACGCGGGTTTGAGAGGTCCGACTGTATATGCTCTAATTGAATGGCCGACAAGCTTGCCTAAAAAATGAGTGGCCGACAAGCGTGCTCGTAGGCTCTATATATATGATGGCTCCTCCACCGCCTTGGCCTAATTCGAGTATGATGTGACTATATATTGATGACAAATTTTCGTGTTTTGACCTTTTTCTGAAACCTATTCGAGATTTGACCCTAGTTTGAAAAAAAATCGGGATCTGACCCTTTTGCTACCGCCAGGGTCCATGACGGTAGGGTATAACAGCCTACCTTCAGGGTCCCCGGCGGTAGGGTTGCATGCCCTACCGCAAATTTCTCCTAAGTATTGAACACGGTACGTTTTCATGCCTACGCCGAGCACCTTGACAGTAGGGGTGTACGGCGGTACAGCCTACCGTTAGGCTGTTTGGCGATAGGTATATTTCCTACCGCCAAGGTCTCTGGCGGTAGGCTGTTACACGATACCGCCATGAACCCTGACGGTAGTAAAAGAGTCAGATCTTGAAAAAAATTCAAAGTAGGATCAGATCTCGAATAGGTTTCACAAAAAGGTCAAAACACGAAATTTTGCCTCTATTGATGCATATACAGGAGTAACGTGCTAGGCACCGCACATGCATGTACAGAAGTAGCATTTTGCGCACATGCGTCCGATCAAAATTGGCTGACGTGCCACCGGCTCATCTGTGCCTACGCAGCATCACAAAAGCTGCAAAGATACAACTACTAGTACAAAACTGAAAGAAGATAAGGCATGGTGACTAGCACCATGCGATGCGAGATTCACTCAACAGATAGCTGAATTTGTTCGTTTGTCTCTTCCGGGGTCCGAAGCTTCATGGAAGCGGCCAGCGCCGTCCATCCAGATCCAGGGGCACGCGTCGCCCTTGGGTCTTTACTACCGTACGTACAACGCTCACGGTCGACATGTAAGGCCAACTCCACCGCGTGACCCCAAACGGACGTCTGTTTTGTCCGGATTCTGTCCCTTTGGGGAGAGATTTGGGTTGTGTCCGGACCTGTCCTGGGATGCGGTGGCCGTGCGCTCAGCGCGCGGCCGCATCCATTGGCCCCATCGTATCCACGTCTATTTAAAAAACCAAAAGCAACGTTTCGAATGCCAAGCCCTAGTTCAGGCCAGCGGCCCCCGGTTCACACGTCCATCGCCGGCATCAGCCAGCGGCCGGCAACACAGCCAGCCTCCAAAATGAATAGTTGTCTTCGCCGGTAACACAGCCAGCGGCCGGCAACATAGCCGGCCACCAAAATGAATGTTTTCTCGCCGCCACACCGCCAGCGGCCCAGCGGGCGGGCGGCACCCATGCCAGCCTCCAAAATGAACGGCCACGCCGATCGGACGACCTAGTTCAGGCCTTCGGTGTCGAGCATCTCCTTCTGCCTGGCCTCGAACCAGACCCTCGTCTTGTCGCTCATCTTCGACAAGTCCAAGCTCATGATCGCAAGGGCCACCTCCTTCGCTTTGGTGGCGGCATTGGTGGCCTCAATGTCGAGCTGCCTTTGCCGGGCCGCCTCCTCCATGTCGAACTGCCTTTGCCGGGCCGCCTCCTCCATATCGATCTTCCTCCGCTTGGCCGCCTCCTCCATCTCAAGCTTCTGTCTTTGGAGGTCTAGGTATTGCTTCATTTGCTCCTCCTTGCTTTGCCGCTTCTTCTCGTCCCTCACATCCTTTTGGGACATCATGTCATGCAAAGTCTCATGCAAGGCCATGGATGAGGCATCACGTATGTCGTCAATCTTGGAGTTGGTCTTGCCCCTCGGCCTCTTCAAAGCCTTGCCATCTCCACCTCCGTCGAACTTGGCCGTCTTCTTGCCTCTCTTCCTTTGTAGTTCACGGTATTGGTTCTTGAACTTAGGAAAATTGTTGATGATCGTCCAACAATGCGTAAGAGTGAATGGCTTGTCATTGTGCCGGGCCTTGAATGCCTCCAAAGATTGAAATGTCTACGCCACATGATTAACAACAAGTGAACATGCAAACATATACATGGCCGAAGTCTCATGGCCGTATCAAGGAAAGGGCTAGAAAGAGGAGAGCTTACCATGTCCCCAACGCCGAGACCACTCACGGGCCGTGCTTCAACGCTCTCAAATGCGGCGCAATACTTGTTGCACTCTTGTTGGATGAACAACCATGTTTTTTGAATCGAGCCGATGCCACGGTTGCTTGTAATTTGGTAGGGTTCAAACATCTTCCTTTCATGGAATGTTTTGTGGATTCTCGTCCAAAAAACAATGCCCTTTTTGTTGCGCACCGGTCCTCAGATCTTGGCTAATCTCCATTCAACATTGGCAAATCAACTTGTCCTCGTCCTATGTATATGAACCCGTGCGAATGCTCTTCCTCTTCTTTTGTGCTTACGCTCTTTGGTTGAGCTTGTCGATGAACAATGACTCGCCACTAATATCAACCTCATTGACTTCTTCTTCATCACCATCACCTTCGACATAGATGTCATCATCTTCATGCCACGAGTCACCATGGTCGTAGTCAGCACGGTCGTCGGCCTCTTCATCGGGCACGTACTAGGCGCGGCCATCCTGACTTTGGGTCTCCTCGGGGTCGTAGCCATCGCCATGCCCACCCTCGAAGATCACGTTCTCCATGTACTGGTTGTAGTAGTGGTCATCCACCGTTGGCGTTGGTGTTGGCATTTCGTCAAACAAGACGCGGGG
>LR738712.1:32454762-32520882 GCA_902687465.1 Secale cereale
GGGGGGGGGGGGGGGCATGGTGCCCGTGAACGGTGCCCGTGCCTGCTTTCTTTGCATCTCGACGGATGGCCGGCCGCCGCTGCCGGACCCAGGCGTGACGTTGAGGTCGATGACGGCTGCGGGGCGCGGTGTGGACGACGCGAACAAGCCCACGTCCGGCGACACCGAGAAACGGGTCTGGCCGTCGTACCTTGGCGGAGGAAAGCCGGGCGACATGGGCGCGGTGCGCGACATCGGCGACTGGTAGTGTGTAGGCCGGGCGACCGACGAGCCTGTGCTCGCCGGGCCGACGGCCGCTGCAGGGAACCCGGCCGGACGACCCATGCCAAGCATGAGGATGGCGCGCACTTTGTTGATGATTTCCTCTTTCTCGGCGGCAGCGGCCTTGTGCCGCGCTTCCTCCAGTGCCTCGCGCTGGGCGGCGAACTTGGCCGCGGCGGCATTGACCTTGACGGCCGCTCTCCGTTCCCTCCTCTTTGCCGATTCCACGTCCAACTTGGCGATCTCCGCCGGCGTGCACTCCGAACGCGACTTCCTTGGCGCCTTGGCCGCCTTCTTCTTCACCTTTGCGGGCGGGTCGATGGCCAGGACGCCGGAACTCGGCGGGGCGTTGGCCATGGACGGGGGAGAGAAGGGGCGGCGGGAGGGACGTGGGATGGTTTGGGGAAATGGCGCCAAATGGGCGTGGGGGGGGGGTTTGTTTCTCCCACCGACAGGCGGGCCAGTGGAGGACAAGCGCGCGTGTCCCGCCCATCCGCGCGCTGTCTGTTTCACCCCAAAACCGGCGCAAACTTGGGCCGGGGATGGGTCGAAAGCAGACACAAAGCGGACAAAAGTCCGTTTGCGCCCGCGCGCTGGCCATCTCGTTTGTCCCTTTTACCCCAAACGGACGGGGGCGGACAGGATGGGGTCGCGCGGTGGAGTTGGCCTAATTGTATGCAGTACGGATGGCTGAATCAAGAGACACGCCGATCGAGACGGCCGGAGATTCAATCATGCATACTCCGTACTCGTACTCATACATTTTCTTTCCTTAATTTAAAAAAACGGGCGCAAAGTGAGGCGAGATATGGTGGCTATACACCCGGTGTTGGCAAATCAACATGTGGTTGTGTCGGTGTATTTGGATCGACACCTATGGGATCACAAGAATCCCTACTACGGTTGCGGGGCGCGGGGTTGGGAGAAGAGCGGATCTAACGGTCAGGACACAGTTCCTTTACCCAGGTTCGGGCCGCAAAGATGCGTAAAACCCTACTCCTGCTTTGGTGGATTATATGTTGGTGTTCATCAGCTAGTGAGGAGCTCCAAGAGAGTCGTGAGGAGTTCTAAAAAGCCGAATCCTCCTCCTGGTCGCCTCGGGCCTCCTTTTATAGGAAAAAGGGGTTGCCACAGTGGCACACAGGAGGTGGAAAGGGTACAGTGATGCGAGGTTATCCCTCGTATTACAGGACAAGGTGCATTTAATGCGCCCAGCTTAGGTGTCCTTGCTTTATCGGGGACGAGGGGAGACGCCCTTCTTGTCCGTCGCTGCCCTTCCTCGCGTTGACATGCGCCCTGGCCAGCGGTGCTTGAGGTCCCATGTAGGTAGACAGGCAGCTGAGGTGGCGTAACGGCGGGTCTCCACGAGGATCTGTGGGTTGCCACACAGGAGCCTGTGCAGCTGGTCGGGTCGGCAGCTGCGTGGGTCGGTGGAAACCCAGTTTGTGCGGGCCTGATGGTGGCCCCGTGGGTGTCCTCGGCAAGGGCCTTGACGGGGCCCCGGCAAGGGTCTTGCCGCGGCGCTTGCTGTCATCCCCGGCAAGGTGTTTGCCGGGAGCCTTGTGGTCTTCCTTGGCTGGGATCCCGCCAAGGGTCGTCGGCATCTGGTCTTGAATGTCTTCACAAAGATCTGCATGCCACCTGATACATCTCAAATGTATCTACTTTTCCAAACACTTTTGCTATTGTTTTGACCTCATTCTTGCATGATTTGAACTAAACTAACCCGGACTGACGCTGTTTTCAGCAGAGCTGCCTGTATGGTTTTATTGTGTGCAGGAAAACGGATTTTTAGGTATCTCAGAAAATTCCAAGAAAAATCATAGAAAATCCACGCACCCGAAGGGCCCTTGTGCCAGAAGATGGGCCAGAGGGCAGCCAGGGGGGCCCAGGCGCCCTGCCCAGGCGGCCCCACCCCTGGCCGCGCCGGGAGGCCGCCTGGGCGGGTCCTTCCCCCTCTGGTGCCCTACTTTGACCCGTATTTATTCCCGTGACGAGAAAACCCCAGAACAGAAGTCGTTTTCCCAGTTTGCGTCGCGGAGCCGCCGCCACCCTCGGTTCTTCTTCGGGAGGGCTAATCTGGAGGCTGATTTGGCCTCCGGAGAGGGGAGATCGTCGCCATCGTCATCATCATCACCACTCCATCCTCCCTCCATGGCTTCTCCTTCCATGTGTGAGTAATTCCCTGCTGTAGGCAAAGGGGATGGTAGGGATTGGATGAGTTAGATCATGTAATAGTTTATCAGATCGTTGGGGGCATGTTGCCTATCATCTACTATGGTGTTTATCATCTTTGCTTCAACTTGTTGCTCTTAATGCTTGTCACTTAGGGCCCGAGTGCCATGATTTCAGATCTGAACCATATGTGTTTGCATGAATATATTTGTGTTCTTGATCCTATCTATGAGTTGTTTGCACCTATTACGGTCCGGAACCGACGATCCCAAAAGTGACAGCTTGGGACACCAAAGGGGATGGTCCATAATTTGAGGATTCCATGTATCCATTGAGTTTATTGCTTTGTTCCGGTGCTCTTTGACAGGAGCACCTTAATCTCCATAAGTTCCTTTTGGCCCCGTTCGTAGCGGGATGGTAGGACAAAAGATGTTGTGCAAGTTCTTATTGCAAGCACGTACAACTACCTGTGGGATACATGCCTAATGTTTGATATTTGCCTAGATGATCATTACTTTTCTGTGTGCCTTGCCCCAAGTTAGATTCATGATATATCTCATCCATGCAGTGCCCAACCATCCATCTCCCTAGCCTACAGTGTTTTCAATCCTGCTAGTTATCAGTTGTTACTTTTGCTATTTGCTTTTGCTGTTTACTTTTACTATTACAACCATCACTATCATATCACCGTTACCACTTATCTTTTGTTGCAAGTAAGTATATTTCAGGTGCGGTTGAATTGACAACTCAACTGTCAAAGCTTATAAATACTCTTTGGCTCCCCGTGTGTCGAATCTATAAATTGGGTTATTCTTACCCGCGAAGACTAACTCGATCCCTTACGGTTGAGGGTTATCAAGTACCGTTTTCTGGCGCCGTTGCCGGGGAGCATAGCAATATTTACAAGTCTACTTGAAGTATCCTACCTGCTGCACTTCATCCGCTATGGGTAAGAAAGGAGACCCCAAGGTTCCGATCTTACTATCCACTACAAGAAGAGGTACTGTTCTGAACACTAGCGCTACACTTGATTCACCTTCTGTTATGAGTAAGTTTGCCTCACCACCACCACATGATGCTTCTACTGAATCTGTTACTATGTCCGATACTTTTGATGATGCTTCTACTCTTGATGATATTAGTTCACTTGGTTATGCTCTTGAGAAACAGATCGCTGCTGCTGCAAAAAAATCTGGAATTGAAATTCCTGTTACTCGCTACCCCATTGGTGGAACTTATGATTATCCTGATTTGAGTAAACTCAAGGAGAGACTCCTTGATGATGATTACATTATGCTTGATGATGATTTATGCAGGGAACTGACAGAGTTTGCCGGCTCTAACCCTGAAGCTATTAAGAAGCTGCTTGAAAAACACTCCTTGAAGAACAAGACTGTTCCTGATCCTGAATTTGCTACATCTCCTATATGCATCAATGATCCTGATTATGATTTCTCTGTTGATCTTTCACTTATATCTATGGTTGAAACTGACCCCTTTTATGGCAGAGAAAATGATGATGCTATTGCACACCTGAACAAACTCACTGAGTTGGGTGGCTTGTTTACCACGGATGAGAAGATACGAAACTTTTATGTGACTAAGCTTCTTCCTTTCTCTTTGAAGGAAGGTGCTAAAACATGGTATGATGCACTACCATGTGGTTGCATTAATAGTCCTCAAGACTTAGCTCACTCTTTTGTTGATAAGTACTTTCCTGCTCATATGCAACATGCTGCCTTACGAATAATTTATAACTTTAAACAGTTGCAGGATGAGCACCTCCCTAAAGCTTGGGGGAGGTACTGTAGTCTGATCCGGGCTAGACCAGGACATGGAGTCCCTAAGAATGAATTAATCGATATATTTTATGCTGGTCTAACTGATGAATCTAGGTCCTATTTGGATAGTTGTGCTGGTTGTGTTTTCAGGAAAAGAACACCGGACGATGCAGAGGATTTGATCGGCAGGATTGCCAAAAACCATGAAGATTGGTCCGTCCCTGAAACACCTCCACCACCAAAGACGAGGGGCATGCTTGTTCTAAGCCTCGAAGATATGCAAGAAGCAAAGAAGTCTATTAAAGAGAAGGGTATTAAAACTGAAGACGTGAAGAATCTGCCCCTATTGAGAAGTTGTGTGAGCCTATCACTCACCCTCCTATGGTAGAGGTACACTCTCTTTTAGATTTCAACGCAAGTGACATCCCTCATGGTAAGCCTCCTGATCAATGTTTAGATGAGCTTGATAATTTTATTATGAAACAAAATCATTTTAATGAGAGGATACAAAGTCAATTGCATGATAATTCCCTTGCTATCAAAAGTTTGCTTGATGTTCTAGGTAGAACAGTTAATGATGTTAAATGTCTTGTGAAGCATTTTCATATGGTTCAAACTCAGCTTGAACAAATTTCTAATGTGCAAAAAGATTTGCTTGCTAACAATGCCAAACAAGATGATTTGCAGGCCTTCGGAATTAAGACCCGAGGAGGAACTAGCACTCAAGATCCTCTCTATCCAGAGGGGCATCCGAGGAGAATCGAGCAAGATTCTCAAATGCAGGAAGAAGAAATTGTTGGCTCTCCAAAGAAGAAGAAGAAGAAACACAAGGAGGCTGACAATTCCAATGATCCTATTACAAGTGAAGAGCCAGCTGTTGATCCCAACAGTATATCTACCTCCGATGCTGAGACTGAAGATGGTGCCGAACCTGAAGATAAGGATAATGAGAAGAATGATCCGCCTGAAGTTCGAGAAGAAGAAGCACCTGACAAACGCAAGAAGTACACTAGAGAAGACTTCGTCGCAAGAAGACATGGGAAGGAAAGAGAACCATGGATACAGAAACCCATGCCCTTTCCAGGTAAGTCTCTCAAATCTAAAGAAGAAGAGCATTACAATAAGTTTTGTGAGTGGATGAAACCTCTTTTTCTTCAAATCCCTTTGACTGATGCTATTAAGTTACCTCCCTATTCAAAATATATGAAAGATATTGTTACTAATAAAAGAAAAATTCCTAATGAAGCAATATCTACTATGCTTGCTAACTACTCTTTCAGTGGCAACATTCCTGAGAAGCTTGGTGATCCAGGTATACCCACCATTCCTTGCTCCATAAAGAATAATTATGTCAAAACTGCTTTATGTGATCTTGGGGCAGGAGTGAGTGTTATGCCTCTCTCTCTTTACAAGAGGCTTTGTTTAGAGAAGCTATTCCCTACAGATATCTCTCTTCAGATGGCTGACAAGTCAACCGCCGTCCCGATAGGTATTTGTGAGGATGTTCCCGTAGAAGTTGCTAATTGTTTGATCCTTACTGATTTTGTTGTGCTTGACATGCCCGAGGATGGGAGCATGTCCATTATTATTGGTAGACCTTTTCTTAACACCGCAGGTGCTATTATTGATTGCAATAAAGGAAAGGTTACCTTCAATGTGAATGATAAAGAACACACGGTGTATTTTCCAAAGAAGACCGACAAGAGGCATGGCCTCAACTCTGTAGAAAATATCGAGACCGTGAAGATTGGAGAATGGGACTGTCCACTACATGTGCACCACAAATACAAAACTATTATGGTGGGGACAATGTCCATTAAAGTAAAGGTGCAATGATCACTTCGTAAGAGGTGAGACTTTTTGCTCTATATATCGCCTGTTTGTTGGTAAGACTTGATCAACCTTACTAGTGAGCATGTTTTTATATAGGTAAAAAGTTGAGCTTGTTATGTTTTCATTTGTTTTAGCTTTTGTTCTCCTTGCTGTACCAAGTGTTTATGTTTTTGAAGCTTCACAATACTAATCACTTCTTTAAGTTTTCAGAAAGTTTTGCAGCTTTTTGAACTTCAAAAAAATTTCAACAGTGAAGTTTTCAGAAAAATTCCAGAAAAATAAAAATAAAAATTTCCATGCCGGGAGTGACCCAGAGGCACCTGGGGCTGACCAGGGGGAGCCACCAGTGGCCCAGGCGGCCAGCTGGCGCGGCCTGCCCCCTGGCCGCGCCCATAGGGCGCCTGGGGCCCACAGGACCCCCCTCCAGGTGAGTCTTCTTCCTCTCTCTCTCTTTCTCTCCGAAAACACGAGTTCTGCACCTGTTCTTGCGTTCTTGCTGTTCTTGGAGGCGATTTTCGATCTCTCTCTACAGCCTATCATTCGAGCTGAGATTTTGAACAAATACTCCCTGGTATGTAACTCCTCCACCCCTCCAATTAGATTTCTGATTGGTGGCTTCATTTGTGAGTATTTAGTAGTTCTTGGTGCTGTGTAGATGAGCTTGCATGCATGTGTAGAAATTTATTTTCCAAGTTTTGATGCAAGTTTATGCCTTAGGTAAGTAAGTTGAGTAGTTTGCCTTAACCACTTTGTTTAAATCCTTGTTTTTGTAATTTGTCAAAAATTTCAGAAATGAGTTTATTAGGAAGGGCAAAGGGGGTGGCTTGAGAAGAAGAGGCCCGCGCACTCCGATCGAGTTACTAGAGCCGCAGCCTCATCCTCGACTGCTAGGGTGAGCTACAATGAAGATCATGTGCCCCTAGAATTGTTGGAAGACACAAGTCCAGCACGTGCTATGATGTTCCCATGTGATGAATTCCTTGAAGCTGCGGGAATTAAGGATGAGTTTTATAATCTTTGTGCTAATGCAGGTCTGACACGGCTCGTCACGTGCCGTGTTACTCAGTATCAAAAACTCACCTCCGGTTTCATTAATAGTTTTAGATATAACATTGATACTGGTGCTATTGAGTTTAAAATTTACAATAATATTTTGACCATGCCCTTGGAAAAGTTTTGTGAAATAATAGGTGTGCCAAACGTTGGGCAGACGGCGAAGATGACCTCTCAGCCCTCCGAGCTGAAAACCATCTTCAACTCTCTCTGCAGCATGGGTACGAGGGATATTCATCGGTCAAAAATCTCCAGCATCTTATTCCCTCACCTCAGGTATTTTGCGTATTATGTTGCTAGAGGGGTATTAGCTCGTGACAACACGAGCAACACGTCTGCGCCGGATATTGCTATCCTGGCAACCGCCCTCTCAGGGAGGTTTGATTATAATTTGGGTGCCTTAATTGCTCGACGCCTTGCTATGAACGGCAACAGGGGAGATTTATTTGGTGGCGTTTATGCCACACTTATCTTAGAACATCTTAAAGGCACCCCACACCCTGATGATAAGCCTTTTACTTATTTAAGTTTTGATCTTGCTGCTATGAAAAGGCATAAGTTTGTTACCATGACTTCTGAATTTGGTAACCTTGTTTATATCTTGCGTTTCGGAACTACCGCGGAACGCAAGATCCGTCTACCTGCACCTCTTTTGTTTGATTTTTCTCGCAGGAACGGATGGTCCTTTGATGTTATCCAGTTCGATGAGTTCATGGTCCAACATCAGTTTCATAACCCCATGGAGGGGGTTGTGCCCGACGAGGAGGAGCACGGTGAGTTACCACCTTTCCAGGGGGAGACCGTCACCCAGTTTGGTGAAGGGTCTTCCTCTGCTTGGAGTACAGACCTTTCTTCGTGGGAGGATCCGAGGAGTTCGGTGTACGCACCGGAATCCTTTTACGACCCTTGGACTCACCAGCACCCCCCCGGAGCAGGAGGCTCCTGGGGGCAGTAGCTACTACCAACTTAGGCCAAAAGCCAAAGCTTGGGGGAGTACGTGCACTTCTCACTTTTCCATTGTATTATCCATTTTATTTCTATTCGCTTTAATCTTTTCGAAGTTTTTGCCCGTTCTTCTTTGTTCTTTCTTTGCAAAAACAACAACAAGATTTTTCTCTTTCTTTTGCTTTCGTTCAACCTTTGAAAAAACCCAAAAAGATTTCCTTTCTCTCTTTAGTTTGCTTTGTTTTTAGAGTTCAGCTCGAGTCCGTGATGGCATTTAATTATATTTCCTACGTTCGATCATGCAAGTGACAAGGCAGTAATGACGAAGATCGACGGAAGGGAAGCAACAAGGAAAACCGGTATGAACTCTTCTTGTTTCTACTTTTGTACATATGCCTGTACTTATGATCTAGAGACCAGCTTGTAGCGACATAGTGCTATATTTACAATGCTTTCCCAGTGGTTCATGCTTTCCTTGTGGCTAGTCTCAAATAGCTAGAGTATATAATGTGTTATTGAAATGATTTACATGCATTGCACTGTTCATAGTTTGGTATACTAAGGTGGTATTTCCCTTTGGAGAATTCTTGGATTGACTTGGCACATGTTTACACATGTTTAAGACTAAAAAGTCTGCTTTGCCTTGATGATCTTTGAGTTTCAGAATAGTTATATCACTTTCATGCCCGATTCAATGTTGCTTTGTCGCTTTGCATGATTATGACCGTTATTGCTCTCTAGTTGGTAGCTTCCCAGTCTCTTGCTAGCCTTCGCTCGTACTAAGCGGAATTCTGCTTGTGCATCCAAATCCTTTCAAACCAGTTATTCCATATGAGTCCACCATACCTTCCTATGTGGTATTTACCGGCCATCCTAACGAAGACTTTCTTGTACCATCTCGGAATTATTCAAATTTACTCCTGTTTTGTGCCTCTGTTTTAGCTCATGAGGAAGTAGTAGTTAATTCATGATCTTTTTAAGTTGGATAAGTTTTATCCCGGGATTGCATGTCTAATCTGCAAACCCCTAATACGAGAAGGAACTGGCATGAGTGCGCCCGGCTCATAAAAGATAATACAACAAATAAACCCTCCTTCATGCTTTGTTCATGAGAAATCAGAAAACTTTTGGCAGTGATAAACGAAGGAGATTAAGGGGATGTGATCGTCCCCGTGCGGGAGCCGTTCCTCGAAACTTGTCCAGCTCGAGAAGTAATTGGGTTGTCTACTAACATTCGTTGACGAAATATGCACCTCCCAAAATCATTTTTACCTCTGTTTTCAAAACCAAGAGCTCTGGTACATGTTTAGTCTTTGCTTCCAATCATGGGTTTTCAACCTCGCCATCAAATTCCACGGTTCGAGAGTCTCCACCTTCTTTCTTCAAAGCACCAACTAGGAGAGCATAATGGTCATTCTGAGTGTAATGTGCATTGTCCCAAAGTATTACATTGTCTTCCGCATGCTTGTGGTATTATTTATTCTGAAATTCTTATTTCTAGTCTCCTTTAAAAACTCTGGAGGAGTTCTGTCGTGGAATTAACACGGCTTCGGTTTAACAGACTTGATGATGGAACCATCGCACGGGTTAGCTTGAAGGGGTTCATAGCACACAAAGGACACAGAGAGTTTATACTAGTTCAGCCCCTTCAATGAAGGTAAAAGCCTACGTCTAGTTGGTTTGGTATTGCTTGGGCGTCGGTTTACAGGGAGCGGATCGCTTGCCTGTAGTCTCGACGGGTTGATTCTTGCTTGTCCTTGAACCGTCGCCGGGTCGTCCCTTTATATAGAGAGGCGACACCCAGTCCGGTTTACAGAGTCCCGAGGCTATTGGGGAACGTAGTATTTTAAAATTTTCCTACGATCACGCAAGATCTATCTACCAGATGCATAGCAACGAGAGGGAAGAGTGTGTCTACGTACCCTCGTAGACCGGAAGCGGAAGCGTCAAGTGACGCGGTTGATGTAGTCGAACTTCTTCGCGATTCAACCGATCAAGCACCGAACGTACGGCACCTCCGCGTTCAGCACACGTTCAGCTTGATGACGTCCCACGAGCTCTTGATCCAGTTGAGCTTCACGGGAGAGTTTCATCAGCACGACGGCGTGGTGACGGATATGATGTATCTACCGGCGCAGGGCTTCGCCTAAGCACTGCGACGGTATGACCGAGGTGTGTTTCTGTGGAGGGGGGCACCGCACACGGCTGGAACAATTCAACTTGTGTGTCCTAGGGTGCCCCCTGCCCCCGTATATAAAGGAGCAAGGGAGAGGCCGGCCCTAGAGGGGGCGCGCCAAGTGTGGGGAGTCCTACTAGGACTCCCAAGTCCTAGTAGGATTCCCCTTTCCTTTCCGGAGTAGGAGAGAAGGAAAGAGGTGGAGAGGGGAAGGAAAAGGGGGCTGCACCCCTTGTCCAATTCGGACCAGAGGGGGGGCACGCGCCTCCTTCCTTTTGGCCTTTCTCCTCTATTCCCGTATGGCCCAATAAGGCCCATATACTCCGAAAAATACCCGAATCACTCGGAACCTTTCCGATGTCCGAATATAGTCGTCCAATATATCGATCTTTACGTCTCGACCATTTCGAGACTCCTCGTCATGTCCCCGGTCTCATCCGGGACTCCGAACTCCTTCGGTACATCAAAACTCATAAACTCATAATACCGATCGTCATCAAACGTTAAGCGTGCGGACCCTACGGGTTCGAGAACTATGTAGACATGACCGAGACTCATCTCCGGTCAATAACCAATAGCGGAACCTGGATGCTCATATTGGTTCCTACATATTCTACGAAGATCTTTATCGGTCAAACCGCATAACAACATACGTTGTTCCTTTTGTCATCGGTATGTTACTTGCCCGAGATTCGATCGTCGGTATCTCTATACCTAGTTCAATCTCGTTACCGGCAAGTCTCTTTACTCGTTCTGTAACACATTATCTCGTGACTAACTCATTAGTCTTTTGCTTGCAAGGCTTATTATGATGTGTGTTACCGAGAGGGCCCAGAGATACCTCTCCGACACTCGGAGTGACAAATCCTAATCCTGATCTATGCCAACACCACGAATACTTTCGGAGACACCTGTAGAGCATCTTTATGATCACCCAGTTACGTTGTGACGTTTGATAGCACACAAGGTGTTCCTACGGTATTCGGGAGTTGCATAATCTCATAGTCATAGGAACATGTATAAGTCATGAAGAAAGCAATAGCAGTAAAACTAAACGATCATAGTGCTATGCTAACGGATGGGTCTTGTCCATCACATCATTCTCCTAATGATGTGATCCCGTTGATCAAATGACAACTCATGTCTATGGCTAGGAAATATAACTATCTTTGATCAATGAGCTAGTCTAGTAGAGGCATACTAGGGACATATTGTTTTGTCTATGTATTCACACATGTACTAAGTTTCCGGTTAATACAATTCTAGCATGAATAAAAGACATTTATCATGATATAAGGAAATACAAATAATCATCTTTATTATTGCCTCTAGGGCATATTTCCTTCAGTCTCCCACTTGCACTAGAGTCAATAATCTAGCTCACATCGCCATGTGATTTAATACCGATAGTTCACATCGTTATGTGAATAACACCCATAGTTCACATCACCATGTGACCAACACCCAAAGGGTTTACTAGAGTCAATAATCTAGTTCACATAGCTATGTGATTAATACCCAAGAGTAATAAGGTGTGATCATGTTTTGCTTGTGAGAGAAGTTTAGTCAACGGGTCTGTCACATTCAGATCCGTATGTATTTCGCAAATTTCTATGTCTACAATGCTCTGCATGGAGCTACTCTAGCTAATTGCTCCCACTTTCAATACGCATCCAGATTGATACTTAGAGTCATCTGGATTTAGTGTCAAAGCTTGCATCGGCGTAACCCTTTACGACGAACTCTTTATCACCTCCATAATCCAGAAATATTTCCTTTAGTCATCCAATTACTAAGGATAATTTTGACCGATGTACAGTGATCTACTCCTGGATCACTATTGTACCTCCCTGTCAAACTCATGGCAAGGTACACAACGTGTTTTGTACACAGCATGGCATACTTTATAGAACCTATGGCTGAGGCATAGGGAATGACTTTCATTCTCTCTAGATTTTTCTGCCGTGGTCTGGCTTTGAGTCTTACTCAACTTCACACCTTACAAGTCAGGCAAGAACTCCTTCTTTGACTGATCCATTTTGAACTACTTCAAAATCTTATCAAGGTATGTACTCATCGAAAGTCTTATCAAGCGTCTTGATCTATCTCTATAGATCTTGATGCCCAATATGTAAGCAGCTTCACCAAGGTCTTTCTTTGAAAAACTCCTTTCAAACACTCCTTTATGCTTTCCAGAAAATTCTACATCATTTCCGATCGACAATATGTCATTCACATATACTTATCAGAAAGGTTGTAGTGCTCCCTCTCACTTCTTGTAAATACAGGCTTCACTGCAAGTCTGTATAAATCTATATGCTTTGATCAACTTATCAAAGCGTATATTCCAACTCTGAGATGCTTGCACCAGTCCATAGATGGATCGCTGGAGCTTGCACATTTTGTTAGCACCTTTAGGATTGACAAAACCTTCTGGTTGCATCATATACAAGTCTTCTTTAATAAATCCATTAAAGAATGCAGTTTTGTTATCCATTTGCCAGATTTCACAAAATACGGCAATTACTAACATGATTCAGACAGACTTAAGCATCGGTACGGGTGAGAAAGTCTCATCGTAGTCAACTTCTTGAACTTGTCGAAACCCTTTCGCAACAAGTCGAGCTTTGTAAATAGTAACACTACCGTTTGCGTCAGTCTTCCTCTTGAAGATCCATTTATTTTCGATGGCTTGCCGATCATCGGGCAAGTCAACCAAAGTCCATACTTTGTTCTAATACATGGATCCCATGTCAGATTTCATGGTCTCAAGCCATTTTGCGGAATCTGGGCTCATCATCGCTTCCTCATAGTTCGTAGGTTCATCATGGTCTAGTAACATGACTTCCAGAACTGGGTTGCCGTACCACTCTGGTGCGGAACGAACTCTGGTTGATCTACGAAGTTCAGCAGAAACTTGATCTGAAGTTTCATGATCATCATCATTAGCTTCCTCACTAATTGGTGTAGGAATCACTGGAACGAGTTTCTGTGATGTACTACCTTCCAATTCGGGAGAAGGTACAATTACCTCATCAAGTTCTACTTTCCTCCCACTCACTTCTTTCGAGAGAAACTCCTTCTCTAGAAAGGATCCACTCTTAGCAACAAAGACCTTGCCTTAGGATCTGTGATAGAAGGTGTACCCAACAGTTTCTTTTTGGGTATCCTATGAAGATTTACTTCTCCGATTTGGGTTCGAGCTTATCATGTTGAAACTTTTTCACATAAGCATCGCAGTCCCAAACTTAAAGAAATGACAGCTCAGGTTTCTTGTCAAACCACAGTTCATACGATGTCATCTCCACGGATTTAGATGATGCCCTATTTAACGTGAATGTAGCTGTCTCTAATGCGTAACCCCAAAAGCGATAGTGGTAGATCGGTAAGAGACATCTTCGATCACACCATATCTAATAAAGTACGGTTATGACGTTCGGACACACCATTACACTGTGGTGTTCCAGGTGGCGTGAGTAGTGAAACTATTTCACATTGTTTTTATTGAAGACCAAACTCGCTAACTCAAATATTTTACCTCTACGATCATATCGTAGAAACTCTTATTTTCTTGTTACGATGATTCTCCACTTCACTCTGAAATTCTTTGAACTTTTCAAATGTTTCAGACTTGTGCTTCATTAAGTAGATATACCCATATCTGCTCAAATCATCAGTGAAGGTCAGAAAATAACGATACCTGCCGCGAGCTTCAACACTCATTGGTCCGCATACATCAGTATGTATGATTTCCAACAACTCTGTTGCTCGCTCCACGGTTCCGGAGAACGAAGTTTTAGTCATCTTGCCCATGAGGCATGGTTCGCAAGCACCAAGTGATTCATAATCAAGTGATTCCAAAAGTCCATCACTATGGAGTTTCTTCATGCGCTTTACACCAATATGACCTAAACGGCAGCGCCACAAATAAGTTGCACTATCATTATTAACCTTGCATCTTTTGGCTTCAATATTATGAATATGTGTATCACACGATCGAGATCCAACAAACCATTTTCATTGGGTGTATGACCATAGAAGGTTTTATTCATGTAAACAGAACAACAATTATTCTCTAACTTACATGAATAACCGTATTGCAATAAACATGATCAAATCATATTCATGCTCAACACAAACACCAAATAACACTTATTTAGGTTCAACACTAATCCCGAAAGTATAGGGAGTGTGCGATGATGATCATATCAATCTTGGAACCACTTCCAATACACATCGTCACTTCATCCTTTAACTAGTTTCTGTTCATTATGCAACTCCCATTTCGAGTTACTACTCTTTAGCAACTGAACCAGTATCAAATACCGAGGGGTTGCTATGAACACTAGTAAAATACACATCAATAATCTGTATATCAAATATACCTTTGTTCACTTTGCCATCCTTCTTATCCGCCAAATATCTAGGGCAGTTCCACTTCTAGTGACCATTTCCTTTGCAGTAGAAGCACTTGTTTCAGGCTTGAGTTTAGCTTTGGGTTTCTTCACGGGAGTGACAACTTGCTTGTCATTCTTCTTGAAGTTCCCCTTCTATCCCTTTGCCCTTTACTTGAAACAAGTGGTCTGGTTAACCATCAACACTTGATGCTCTTTCTTGATTTCTACCTTCGACGATTTCAGCATCGTGAAGAGCTCGGGAATTACTTTCGTCATCCCTTGCATATTATAGTTCATCACGAAGTTCTACTAACTTGGTGATAGTGTCTAGAGAACTTTGTCAATTACTATCTTATCTGGAAGATTAACTCCCACTTGATTCAAGCAATTGTACTACCCAGACAATCTGAGCACATGCTCACTGGTTGAGCTATTCTCCTCCATCTTGTAGGCAAAGTACTGTCAAAGGTCTTATACCTCTCGACACGGGCATGAGTATGAAATACTAATTTCAACTCTTGGAACATCTCATATGCTCCGTGGCGTTTCAAAACATTTTTGAAGTCCCGGTTATAAGCCGTAAAGCATGGTGCACTAAACTATCAAGTAGTCATCATATCGAGCTTTTGTCAAAACGTTCATAACGTCTACATCTGCTCCTGCAATAGGTCTGTCACCTAGCGGTGCATCAAGGACATAATTCTTCTGTGAAGCAATGAGGATAATCCTCAGATCACGGAACAATTCCGCATCATTGCTACTAACATCTTTCAACTTGGTTTTCTCTAGGAACATATAAAAAATAAACGTGGAGCAACATCGCGAGCTATTGATCTACAACATAGATATTGTAATACTACTAGGACTAAGTTCATGATAAATTAAAGTTCAATTAATCATATTACTTAAGAACTCCCACTTAGATAGACATCCCTCCGGTCATCTAAATGATCACGTGATCCAAATCAACTAAACCATGTCCGATCATCACGTGAGATGGAGTAGTTTCAATGGTGAACATCTTATGTTGATCATATCTACTATATGATTCGCGCTCGACCTTTCGGTCTCCAGTGTTCCGAGGCCATATCTGCATATGCTAGGCTCGTCAAGTTTAACCCGAGTATTCTGCGTGTGCAAAACTGTCTTACACCCGTTGTATTTGAACGTAGGGCTTATCACACCCGATCATCACGTGGTGTCTCGGCACGACGAACTTTCGCAACGGTGCATACTCAGGGAGAACACTTATACCTTGAAATTTAGTAAGGGATCATCTTATAATGCTACCGTCGTTCTAAGCAAAATAAGAAGCATAATAAGATAAACATCACATGCAATCAAAATATGTGACATGATATGGCCATCATCATCTTGTGCTTTTGATCTCCATCTCCAAAGCACCGTCATGATCACCTTCGTCACCGGCGCGACACCTTGATCTCCATCGTTGCATCGTTGTCGTTTCGCCAACTATTGCTTCTACGACTATCGCTACCACTTAGTGATAAAGTAAAGCAATTACATGGCGATTGCATTTCATACAATAAAGCGACAACCATATGGCTCCTGCCAGTTGCCGATAACATTACAAAACATGATCATCTCATACAAAACCGTATAACTCATCATGTCTTGACCATATCACATCACAACATGCCCTGCAAAAACAAGTTAGACGTCCTCTACTTTGTTGTTGCAAGTTTTACGTGGCTGCTACGGGCTTAGCAAGAACCGTTCTTACCTACGCATACAAAACCACAACGATGTTTCGTCAAGAATGTGCTGTTTTAACCTTCACAAGGACCGGGCGTAGCCACACTTGATTCAGCTAAAGTGAGAGAGACAGACACCCGCCAGTCACCTTTAAGCAACGAGTGCTCGTAACGGTGAAACCAGTCTCGCGTAAGCGTACGCGTAATGTCGGTCCGGGCCGCTTCATCTCACAATACCGCCGAAGCAAAGTATGACATGCTGGTAAGCAGTATGACTAGTATCGCCCACAACTCATTGTGTTCTACTCGTGCATATCATCTACGCATAGACCTGGCTCATGATGCCACTGTTGGGGAACGTAGTATTTTAAAATTTTCCTACGATCACGCAAGATCTATCTACCAGATGCATAGCAACGAGAGGGAAGAGTGTGTCTACGTACCCTCGTAGACCGGAAGCGGAAGCGTCAAGTGACGCGGTTGATGTAGTAGAACTTCTTCGCGATTCAACCGATCAAGCACCGAACGTACGGCACCTCCGCGTTCAGCACACGTTCAGCTTGATGACGTCCCACAAGCTCTTGATCCAGTTGAGTTTCACGGGAGAGTTTCGTCAGCACGACGGCGTGGTGACGGATATGATGTATCTACCGGCGCAGGGCTTCGCCTAAGCACTGCGACGGTATGACCGAGGTGTGTTTCTGTGGAGGGGGGCACCGCACACGGCTGGAACAATTCAACTTGTGTGTCCTAGGGTGCCCCCTGCCCCCGTATATAAAGGAGCAAGGGAGAGGCCGGCCCTAGAGGGGGCGCGCCAAGTGTGGGGAGTCCTACTAGGACTCCCAAGTCCTAGTAGGATTCCCCTTTCCTTTCCGGAGTAGGAGAGAAGGAAAGAGGTGGAGAGGGGAAGGAAAAGGGGGCTGCACCCCTTGTCCAATTCGGACCTGAGGGGGGGCACGCGCCTCCTTCCTTTTGGCCTTTCTCCTCTATTCCCGTATGGCCCAATAAGGCCCATATACTCCGAAAAATACCCGAATCACTCGGAACCTTTCCGATGTCCGAATATAGTCGTCCAATATATCGATCTTTACGTCTCGACCATTTCGAGACTCCTCGTCATGTCCCCGGTCTCATCCGGGACTCCGAACTCCTTCGGTACATCAAAACTCATAAACTCATAATACCGATCGTCATCAAACGTTAAGCGTGCGGACCCTACGGGTTCGAGAACTATGTAGACATGACCGAGACTAATCTCCGGTCAATAACCAATAGCGGAACCTGGATGCTCATATTGGTTCCTACATATTCTACGAAGATCTTTATCGGTCAAACCGCATAACAACATACGTTGTTCCTTTTGTCATCGGTATGTTACTTGCCCGAGATTCGATCGTCGGTATCTCTATACCTAGTTCAATCTCATTACCGGCAAGTCTCTTTACTCGTTCCGTAACACATTATCTCGTGACTAACTCATCAGTCTTTTGCTTGCAAGGCTTATTATGATGTGTGTTACCGAGAGGGCCCAGAGATACCTCTCCGACACTCGGAGTGACAAATCCTAATCCTGATCTATGCCAACACCACGAATACTTTCGGAGACACCTGTAGAGCATCTTTATGATCACCCAGTTACGTTGTGACGTTTGATAGCACACAAGGTGTTCCTACGGTATTCGGGAGTTGCATAATCTCATAGTCATAGGAACATGTATAAGTCATGAAGAAAGCAATAGCAGTAAAACTAAACGATCATAGTGCTATGCTAACGGATGGGTCTTGTCCATCACATCATTCTCCTAATGATGTGATCCCGTTGATCAAATGACAACTCATGTCTATGGCTAGGAAACATAACCATCTTTGATCAATGAGCTAGTCTAGTAGAGGCATACTAGGGACATATTGTTTTGTCTATGTATTCACACATGTACTAAGTTTCCGGTTAATACAATTCTAGCATGAATAAAAGACATTTATCATGATATAAGGAAATACAAATAATCATCTTTATTATTGCCTCTAGTGCATATTTCCTTCAGAGGCCGGCTCATACTTGTGTCCGCCTCGGTCTCTATTCTTTCTTCCTTATTCCACAAGTTACATCATCGGGCGGTTTACAAATCGTAACTCTATACATGGGCCCTAAGATCTCCTGGGCCGTAGCCTTAACTAAATATACAACAAAACATATTATAATAATCCAGTTTATACTAACCGGTTCATACCTGCTAGTCATATCCCTGACATTAGGCCCCAGAATGATTTGAACTTGTTCACATCAATCTCCCTTGTCTTGTATAATTTTCTTCTGTGTCTTCTCATTTTTTGTAAACCGGCCCTGACGTCATCCTCGAGAATCACGGAATCTGATCGTGACATCATTTCCGCATTTAACGCCGCGAGCTGTACTGTAGCTTTGTTTAATGGTTATCCTGAAAATCGAGGCGTCAAAGGATCTTTATCCGATCCTTTACTCCCTCGAATCCCGCACCTGTCGCTTCGGATCTGAGCTTTCCTTATAAATACCGCTGTCCCCATCTGTTATTCTCTTCTCGCATCTTCTTCCTTCGCCCGTCGCCCGAGCTTCACGACGCCATTGACGCCCGAGCTCGAACCGCCGCCGTCGACCGTCGAGTCCCAGACCTCCCCGGCCGCTGCATCAACCTGACTTTTGTCCAGAGAACCTCCGCCGCTGATCCCTGCTATTCCAAGGTACATCTTTCTTCCTCACTGTAGATCCGTATCTTCTAGGGTTCTTGCTCGTGCCTCCGCCATTAGAGCCTCGATGAAAACTTCGTCTTGTTCGCAGAAGTCTTGACCTTTACGTCCTGCCCTTAGATCCTGCTGCTTCCATGCTTTAAATCTTGTCATTTACACAACCTGTAGACTCATCCGCTCCGTATACCACCCTCGTAGCTCTTCCCGTATGTCCTTGTATTTATTTTTCTTTTTCTTGCATGCTCAGATCTGTTCTACCTTAGTTGTCTGTAAAAACCTGTTTCTTTTCCTTTGTAAATCTGCTAAATATACTCCGGTTTAAACTGTCATGCGCAAATCCTGAAAGACTATATGCGACGATTTTGCTCTCTTTCTATTACTGTCATGAACCGGTAGTAACATAAACCCCCTGTTATTGCCGGGTTATCCATATCATTAGTCCCTTGCTTAAACCGTTGCATGATCTTCGTATGTATCTTCCGGTTTATGCTGCTGTACTTAAATAATCCGATCTTCATACTTTTACTCTTTCAGTACTTGTCCTTCTGTTGCTATGGCCAAGCAGTTTGTCTCTTGTGACTGGGTTCCTTCCATCATCACGGAAGAAGACTTGGTTAAAATAGCTGCCATTGGTACTTTAGGCCCTCAATCCGTTTTGAAGTGGCGGGCTCCCGGAAACGAATGCCCTCCTACTCCCAGAGAAGGGGAGGTTATTGTTTTCTTCGACCACATAGCTCGAGGCTTCACACCCCCCGGTTCATAATTCTTCCGAGATGTGCTTGCTGCCTTCCAACTCCACCCTCAGGACATTGGGCCCAACTCTGTTTCAAATATCTGTGACTTCCAAGTTTTCTCAGAGGTATACCTGCAAGAAGAACCGTCTGTTGATCTGTTCCGGGATTTCTTTCACCTGAACCGGCGTACGGAATTCACCAGCGGACCGCATCAGGAACTCGGCGGGGTTAGCATCCAGAAAAGGAGAGACGCAGTCTTTCCCCATGCCGCTCTCCATACGCATCCAAAGGAGTGGAACAAATCTTAGTTTTACTGTGTTGACACTTCTCCTGAAGGGGAGAACCCACTGCCGGGTTATCGCGAGCACCGTCTTCCGGAGGACCACCCTCTGCCACAATGGCTCAGCTCCGCCGAACGGCCCCGGTTTGCGTCTCAGCTTTCCAGACTGAAAGCTTTTATGGCCAACGGTTTAATTGGAACCGATTTTATGCGCTGTTGGCTCTCTTGGAGTATTCTTCCCTTGAGTCGGCGATCACAATTGATGTGCCAGTATTCTGGTAAACCGGACGACCCTCAACGGTTTACCAAGGATAAACTTTCTGAATCGGAGGTTATTGAATCGGCTAAGAAGATGCTCAACGTCTCCTTAGTAGACTGCAGCAAAGTCGGATTAGCTCCGTATTATAAGAAGAAGAAGCTGCCTGCGGTAAGCCTTGCTTTTTTGTATATGTTTTTTAATCCGTTCATGTATAAACCGTCCTCTAACTATCTTCTTTTCTTGTCCGAATAGGCCGATGATCCTTTCTGGAAAAGAAAACCTCAGGACAAACCCGGCAAACAGGCACGCCGGAAGACCTTTGCTAATAAGAAAAGAAAAGCAGCCGTTGGCTCTAGTTCTCACGCTGAGGATGACGATCCGGATTCCGAGGTATGAATTAATCCGGTTTTAATTTGCTTGCTTGTACTCATATCTATATCTAATGATATCTTTCCACAGGAGTTGGCTGAAGGTGATAAACCGGCCGAAGTTGAGGTAACTATCCTTTCTTCCGATTCAGAACCACTTCCACAAAAAAGTCGTCGGACAGTCCGGAAATATCAATTTTCTCACCCTTATGCTCAATTGGATCCTAATTTTCTTTTGAAGAAACAACAACATGAAGCTCTTCGCCGGACCACTCGCCATAGCGGCCTGGCAGTGGAGTCATCCGGAATCTCTCTCACTCCGGCTCGGAGGCGCCGATCTGAGGTTATACTCTCTCCAACTCTCCTTCATCCCAAGGCCGGGCTTATCCGCAAACCTCTTAAACCGTCTGACCCTGATTATCAGGAGACTCCATTATCCTCCTCTGGTGAATCGACTGCCACGCAACTTCCCCCACTAAAAACTGTTCCAGGGTAAGTCTTTTTAACTTATCCGGTTTATGATTATATTTTGCTTCACAATCTTAACTCATTTTCCGAACTTATTCCAGCAAGCCAAAGCCTAGCAAAAAACAAAAGGCAAACAAACCCACTGCTGAGACCTCTGCAGATGGTCCGGCGGTTGATCCGGCAACAACCATCCCTCTGGAAAGTGAGCCCACGATTCCTCTTGAGAATCCTGCGCCTACGAATCATATTTCAGTGCCCGAGAACCCTACTGCTGATGATGTTCATGATCCGCCAAGTCCTGCCCGGGCTAATTCTCCTCAGGTCAATCCGGCATCTCCCAGTCCGGTTCATGCTCCAGCTCCACAAACAGCACCTGCTTCTCCAGAAGTTGTAGTGACCGGCACTGCTTTTACTGCTCCAGCCGAACCCACTGTTTTAGCCAAACATACGGCTAAAGCGGAAAAACTGCATAATGAGAAGGGTAAATGGAGTACCGAGTTATCCAATCTTGCTGATATGAGTGCCCAGGAACTCTATTCCGGGTACTTAAACCGGCTCCACAGCAGCCGAGATTACGAAGCAGGCTTGGTTAACTTGATGAAGGAAAAATATGAGGTAATCCTTTCCTTCTGACTTTGTGCTTTTGATATGCTTCTTACTATCTCATAGTAGCCCCCAAGTTCCGGTTTAGCTGCGCGTTGAAGGTGAACCGGAACTTATAACTTGAACACATTGATTTTACATTAGCCCCCAAGTATCAAGCAGATAACTTGGTTATGTATTTGATACTTGTAAGAATTTCTTCTGATACTTCAATGTTCCATTAGCCCCCAAGTGTCAAGTAGACAACTTGCTTGTGTGCTTGAGACTTTTGTCTTTGAACTGCTGCTGTTTATTGCTTCAATGTTCCATTAGCCCCCAAGTGTCAAGTAGACAACTTGTTTGTGTGCTTGAGACTTGTCTGATTTTTGCTTCTTATCACTTGTTTTTACTTGCAGGCTGACTTAAACCGGAATGCTGATGAGATTAATGAGCTTCGGAGCCGCCTTGCTGAAACGGAGGCTGCTGCTTCGAAAGCCAAGAAAGATCTGAAGGTGAGTTTAAAGACTGCTGAAGAGCTGAAAAAATTCTTTGAAGAAGAGCGGGCTGCCTTTGAGGTTCAGAAGAAAGAACTGGAGAAAAGGGCCAAAGACGCTGAGGAAGCCCTTAATCCGGTAACTGAAGAGTTAACCGTCTTAAAGCGGCAAATAGAATTGATGACCTCTGCCGTCTTTGGTAAGTCTTTTGATCTGTATTCCTGCTTTAACCTTATAATCTTTCATCCGTGCCGGTTTAACTGTGATACTCATATGCAGGGCGCCGTGTCACCCATCTTGGGGATGACTTGCGGAAGAAACTTAAGGCCTGTTACACTTTGGTCGAGCAGCTGTATTCCGGCGCCCAGAGGATCATAAGTGCAATAAACCGGCCCCCACGACCATCCAAGGTACATTAGAAAAGTTGTCTGTTTTGCCGGTGCGTTTGGAGGAAGTCAAGAAATCTACGGCTCGAGCCGGCGCCCTCCTGGCACTTACCAGAGCCAAGGCTTGGGTTCCGGACTTTGATCCGGAAGAGGCTTTAAATGGGTGCCCAAATACCAAGGAAGACGGATCATCGTTTACTGCAAAGGATCTCTATGCCTTGACAAAGGAGATGCGTCCCCTTGCCAGCAAACTTGCGGCTGAAGCAGATTTATCCAGGTATCATCCAGGGTATGACTTGCAAAACGAGCGGGTGGAGCGGCCGGTTTATGAAACCGTCAATCTAATCCCACCAGTGCGTCCTCATACATTCGCTCCAGATATTGAACCGTCGGAACTCATCAACGAAGAGATGTATTTTCGTACTTTAACGAAGATCGACTGCTGCACCCCGGATTTCCAACCGCTTCAGGAGGACGAGGATATTCCGGATCAAGCTGATGGCCAGCCGTCTCAGCAGGAAGAAGCATAACTCAAAACTTATTATTGTAGTTGCAATCCCTGCTTTATCAAACAATCTTTTAATCTGTCAGGCTTGCTATGCCTTGTAATAGGATAGCTGAAACATTATCTGCTTTGATCCGGATATTCTGACTTCTTGTTTTAATGTTTGCCAAATTAAATTTCGTCTGATGTCGCTTATCTTGCGTGTCATCTGTTCCTACATAAGTAACACTGAAAACATGTCCTAGCGGTTTACCACTGGACAGATTAAATTGTTCTCACAGTATATCAAACAAGTATATACTTATATCAGAAATAAATTTATACCTGGGACCAAGTATGCTCAATACTCTTAATCCGGTAGAACTTAAAATTTCTTGATGAAGATCTTCATGGATTCAATAACAAACACGGGCTTGATAAAAGACACTGGTTTATATCGTTCCGAAACTTTGTCCAGAAGTTTGTAGCTTGTTGCTTGATGGATGATCCGGGTTATAATGAACACCGGTTTATTCATGCTGGTATTCATGACCCAGACTTTTAACTTTATAGATATGTGGTCAACTTCTGTAGCTGTTCCACTTCGGTTTAAAGAGTCATAAAACATAAACACCAAAGATGCGAATTTGCAAATAAAACCATGTAGTCAAGGCTTTTTAAGAGCTGCCAGGCTCAAAGCAAGGTTCAGCCAATCACTGGATGCGGGAATCCCGTCTGTCCAGAGGGCCGGTGGATGCGGATTATCCGTCTTTCCATAGGAACCATAAGAAAAAAAATTAGCCAATCACTGGATGCGGGTAAACCCGTCTTTCCAGAGGGCCGGTTGATGGATGCGGGAATCCCGTCTGTCCATAAGAATTTTAGCCAATCACCGGATGCGGGTAAACCCGTCTTTCCAGAGGGCTGGTCGATGGATGCGGGAATCCCGTCTGTCCATAAGAATTTTAGCCAATCACTGGATGCGGGTAAACCCGTCTTTCCAGAGGGCTGGTCGATGGATGCGGGAATCCCGTCTGTCCATATAGTCTTCCATGGCTCCATGAAGTCATGGGTAGATCTTGAACCAATCACTGGATGGATTACCATCCAGAGGGTTTCCTTGAAGCGTCCTCTTTTGAACCGGATATGACCTCATGCTCTTCAGGGAGTTTTATTGCTTCTGAGTACATATATTATGCAAAAATTAGTTTTAAACCGGCCGATATGTTTGAAATATAACATATGATAATACATATATGGTTGTCCTCACAAGAAATTTGTATTGGAAAAAAGGCTGAGCCCCCGGTTTACCGAGGGTGCCGGTTTATTCATTGATCTTAATATATACATAGGATACAGTGAAGCTCATAGCTCAAGTATAGTATGGCCGTAAATGGGCGATGTTCCATGGCCTCTTCGTCTCCTCCTCTGATGTCCGTGAGTCCTTGTGTTCTCGAACGTCCAACAGGTAATATGAACCGTTGTGCAGATTCTTGCTGACCACAAAGGGCCCTTCCCAAGGCGGGGATAATTTGTGCATATCTGTTTGATCTTGGATGAGCCGGAGTACCAAGTCGCCCTCCTGGAACGTCCTTGTTTTGATCCGGCGGCTGTGATATCTGCGTAAGTCTTGTTGATAAATTGCAGATCGTGCCGCAGCTATATCACGCTCTTCATCCAGCCGGTCCAGACTGTCTTGCCTTGCTTGCTCATTAGCCGCTTCAACATAAGCCGCTACCCTTGGTGAATCATGACGGATATCACTTGGAAGGACCGCTTCAGCACCATATACCATGAAGAAAGGTGTGTAACCTGTGGACCAGTTTGGTGTAGTGTTGATACTCCAAAGAACAGATGGTAACTCCTCAACCCAGCATCCTGGGGTTCTCTGCAACGGAGTCATAAGCCGGGGCTTAATACCTCGCAAAATCTCCTGATTTGCTCTTTCAGCTTGACCATTGGATTGGGGGTGGGCCACAGAAGATACATCTAAGCGAATATGCTCCCGTTGACAGAATTCTTCCATCTCACCCTGAGATAAATTGGTGCCATTGTCTGTGATGATGCTGTGTGGAAAACCAAACCGGAAAATTACCTTTTTGATGAATTTGACTGCCGTTGCCGCATCACACTTGCTTATAGGCTCTGCCTCAATCCACTTTGTAAACTTATCCACTGCTACTAGTAGATGAGTTTTCTGATCTTGGGATCGCTTGAAGGGTCCAACCATATCAAGCCCGCAAGTCGCAAACGGCCAAGTTATTGGTATCATCTGGAGCTCCTATGCCGGAACCAGAGCACGTCTCGAAAATTTCTGACAAGCATCACACTTCCGGACCAGATCTGCCGCATCAGCATGAGCGGTTAACCAATAGAAACCATGCCGGAACGCTTTAGCCACCAATGATTTTGAACCGGCATGATGACCACAATCCCCTTCATGGATCTCGCGAAGAATCTCACAACCTTCCTCGGCTGATACACACCGCTGAAATACTCCAGAAGTACTGCGATGATGAAGCTCTCCGTTTGCAATTGTCATGGACTTAGAACGCCGGACTATCTGTCGTGCCTCTATTTCATCATCCGGTAGCTCTCCTCGGCTCAGATATATCAAATAAGGCAGCGTCCAATCCGGAATAACATGAAGTGTTGCCACCAGCTGTGCCTCCGGATCAGGAACCGCTAGGTCTTCCTCCGATGGTACTTGTACTGACGGACTGTGCAGCTCATCCAAAAAAGTATTTGGTGGCACCGGTTTACGTTGAGAACCCAACCGGCTTAAAGCATCAGCCGCTTCGTTCCTTCGCCGGTCTATGTGTTCTACTTGATACCCTTTAAAATATCCAGCAACTGCTTCCACTTCCCGTCTGTAAGCTGCCATGAGGGGATCTCTCGAATCCCACTTGCCTGAAACTTGCTGTGCCACCAGATCTGAATCGCCAAAACATTTGACCCGGCTCAAGTTCATCTCCTTTGCCATCCGTAATCCATGAAGTAATGCTTTGTATTCTGCTGCATTATTAGTACAAGGAAACAATAAACGGAGGACATAGCAAAACTTATCACCTCGGGGGGAAGTTAAAACAACTCCAGCCCCCGAGCCTTCCAACTGTCTTGAACCGTCAAAGTGAATTGTCCAGTATGTAAGATCCGGCTTCTCCTCAGGGGTTTGCAACTCTGTCCAATCATTGATGAAATCCACCAATGCCTGAGATTTTATAGCGGTGCGTGGCACATACTTCAACTCATGTGGGCTGAGCTCAATGGCCCACTTCGCTACTCTACCTGTAGCTTCCCTGTTCTGGATTATGTCCCCCAACGGTGCTGAACTAACCACAGTTATTGGATGACCTTGGAAATAATGCTTCAGCTTCCGGTTTGCCATGAACACACCATACACCAGCTTCTGCCAATGTGGGTACCTCTGCTCGGATTCAATGAGTACTTCACTCACGTAATAAACCGGGCGCTGAACCGGGTATTCCTTCCCTGCTTCCTTGCGCTCAACCACAATTGCGACGCTGACTGCTCGTGCATTGGCAGCGACGTACAACAGCAATGGCTCCTTATCAATAGGGGCAGCCAGGACCGGCGGCCTTGCCAGTTGCCGCTTCAGATCCTCAAACGCTGCGTTCGCCTCATCACTCCATATAAACCGATCTGTTTTCTTCAGCATCTGGTAAAGCGGAATCGCCTTCTCTCCCAAACGGCTGATGAACCGGCTTAATGCCATGATCCGGCCAGCGATACGCTGAACATCGTTGATGCAAACTGGTTTAGCCAAAGATGTGATTGCTTTAATCTTCTCCGGATTAGCTTCTATTCCCCTGTTTGAGACCAAGAATCCCAGTAGTTTACCTGCCGGAACACCAAAGGCACACTTCTCCGGATTAAGCATCATCTTATAAGCTCGAAGATTGTCAAAAGTATCTTTAAGATCCTCTATCATTGTCTCATCTTTCCTTGATTTAACCACAATGTCATCCACATAGGCATGAACATTCCTCCCTATCTGCCCTTTAAGACAATTCTGAACGCAACGCTGATAAGTTGCTTGAGCACTCTTAAGCCCAAAAGGCATAGATAAATAGCAAAAAGCACCAAAAGGGGTTATGAAAGCTGTCTTCTCTTGGTCTTTAACTGTCATCTTGATCTGGTGATATCCTGAATATGCATCCAAAAAGCTTAGCCGCTCACATCCCGCTGTGGCATCGATAATCTAATCAATGCGAGGGAGAGCAAAAGGATCAGTTGGGCAAGCTTTGTTGAGGTCTGTGTAGTCCACACACATTCCCCACTTCCCATTCTTCTTTAACACCAGTACCGGATTAGCCAACCACTCTGGGTGAAAGACTTCCACTATGAACCCTGCGGCCAAAATCCTGGCCACTTCTTCTCCTATAGCCTTGCGCCTCTCTTCGTTGAAGCGGCGCAAATATTGTTTAACCGGTTTATATTTCGGATCAATGTTAAGGCTGTGCTCAGCGAGTTCCCTCGGTATACCTGGCATGTCAGAAGGTTTCCACGCAAAGATATCCCGGTTCTCACGGATGAACTCGATGAGCGCGCTTTCCTATTTGGGATCAAGGTTAGCGCTGATAGTGAACTGCTTGGACGAATCACCTGGCACAAAATCAACTTGCTTGGTCTCCTCCGCCGATTTAAACTACAACGCCGGATCATGCTCTGTAGTTGGCTTCTTCAGCGGAGTCATATCTGCCGGATCAACATTATCTTTATAGAACTTCAATTCTTCTGTGGCACATACTGCCTCCGCGTAGGCTGCATCTCCTTCTTCACACTCCACTGCTATCCTGCGACTTCCATGAACCGTGATCGTACCCTTGTGACCCGGCATTTTGAGTTGCAGATAAACATAACATGGCCTAGCCATAAACTTGGCATAAACCGTTCTCCTGAATAAAGCGTGATATGGGCTCCGGATCTTGACAACTTCGAAAGTTATCATTTCTGACCTAGAATCATGCTCATCTCCAAAGGTAACTTCCAAATCAATCTTTCCAACTGGATAAGCCGACTTACCTGGAACCACCCCATGGAACACCGTGTTTGATTGTCTTAGCTTCTTATCCGTCAGGCCCATACGACGGAAGGTCTCATAGTAAAAGATATTGATGCTGCTACCGCCGTCCATGAGAACCTTAGTGAACTTGTAACCTCCCACCTGGGGCGCTACCACCAAGGCCAAGTGGCCCGGATTATCCACCCGCATCGGGTGATCCTCCCTACTCCATACAATGGGCTGCTCTAACCAGCGCAGAAATTGCGGTGTTGCCAGTTCAACTGCATTAACTGCTCGCTTTAAAACCTTCTGATCTCGTTACACAGACTTGTGGTGAACACATGGTACTGCCCACTGCTCAACTCCTTCGGATTATTCTGATATCCGGATTGCGGTTGCTGTTGCTGACGCTGCTGATTACCCTGATTATTGTAATTACCTTGGCCCTGCTGTTGACTGCCTTGGTTATTGTAATTACCTTGGCCCTGCTGTTGACTGCCTTGGTTATTGTAACCACCCTGATTACGCGGCTGATTGCCCTGGTTATTATAACTTCCTTGACCATTTTGATTACCGGCCCGGTTTTGATAACCATTGTTATTACCCTTATATCCTGATCCGGAGCTGTTCCCCTGATGACCCGGGCCATAAAACCCTGGGCCTGAACCGCCATTTGGAGGCCTGTCATTAGGTTTAAAGTGGCCCATCATTGCTTCCATAAAGGTCCTGCACTCTCTTATAGTGTGTTTCGCCGGTCGTTGTCTCGAGCCATGCTTCGGACAAGGCTGATCTAACTCTTGGTCCCAACTATAATCCCCCCCGCCGGTTTGCTGAGGTGGGTTGCCCATATTACGCTAAAAACCCCCTTGAACCTGGGTATTGGCTACGAAATCAGAGCCACCTTCTGCCTTTCGCTTGCCCAAGAAACTTGCAGTAGCCGGGTTAACTTGCGCCGGTTTACCAGGTTTGTTAACCTTCCCTGCTTTGTCTCCTTCAGCTTCTGGATACTTGGTATTATCAGAGTCCCCATACTTTACCAGAACACTCATGAGAGTTCCCATATCATTGCAATCCCTTTTAAGCCGTCCTAGCTTTAACTTTAAAGATTCAAACCGGCAATTGTTTTCCAAAGTCACTATCGCCGTACTAGGATTGATACCATTCGAAGAGTGCAAGATCTCTGATACTCGCCGCACCCAAGCACTTGTAGACTCCTGCTCTCCTTGCACACAGGCTGCTAGATCCACCACTGACATCGGCTGCTTGCATGTATCTTTGAAGGTTTTGATGAACTGACGACGTAGCTCTCCCCATGATCCGATGGAATTAGGGGGTAAACCCTTTAGCCAGGTCCGGGTTGTGCCCTCAAGCATCATGGTGAAATATTTTGCACAAGCCGCTTCATCCACGTCCAGCATCTCCATGGACATCTCATAACTCTCCACCCAAGCTTCAGGAGGTAGATCCGCAGTGTAATTAGGTACTTTGCGGGGCCCTTTAAAATCCTTGGGCAACTTTACACTCCGTAAAGCGGGGATAAGACATTGTACTCCAAAGGAACTTGTCGTAACTCCTGTCTCTGCCGTGGCGGTTTGAACTGGCGTTGTCTGACGGATCTCCTCCCGGGCTATGGATCTAACCCGGTTTGCATCCTGAGCTTGAGCATCCGCGCCTGCCGGATTATCCTGTCTGTGCCGATGTCGCCTGCGCTCACTGCTAGATACCTCTGGCTCCTCCCAATGCCTAGTGTAACTCCGGCTGGGACGTGGTGTTGAATGTAGCCTTTCCCTGCTATGAGAATATGCTTGCTGCTGTATTAACGCCGTATTAAGCAGCTCCTTGGCCCGGCGTGCCTCCAATGCTGCCCGGGACGTCCCTTCTACGGGTAAAGCGGCCAAACATGCAGCAGCAGCAACGATGTTATCCAAAGGATTTGAGTAATGACCTGGAGGGGTAGGAACGTGAGGTGCAGACGTGATCCGCCGATCTTGCTCTGCAGTGGGTTGCTGAACTGGTTCATCCCTGGCCGGAGGTGCCCTCCGGTTTGAAGCCGGATCATTGCTGGTTCCAGCCCCGGGTGTCCTGAACAGATCCGTCGCTTCATAAACCGACGGTAGACGAGATTGGTATTTTCGACCCCTTACTCCCTGCACAGAGGCCTGCTCCATCCTTAGATGAAAAGCCTGATCATTCAACTCCGCTTGCCTTATTGCTATCATTGCCTTTTCTGCTTTCAGATCCTCCTTTAATTGATCAATCCGGCCTTTTAACTGAAGGAGCTCTGCATCATGCTGCACCTTGTCCGCTGGAGCTATCGTTGCCACCGCTTTAGCTGTGAACTCCTCGATCAAGGTGGATAGAACGTCAGTAGGTGAGAGGGCCGGGCCGCTCCCCCCTACACCAGCTTCTGCTGTCGCCCCATTCACCGTGGGCTGTGAACCGGCCATAAAGACAGCCACCCGGTTTGGCGGGTCGAAGGGGTCCGGAATATTGTTTCCATCGGACTCACCCTCAGACCGGCCGTCCTGCAACTGATACAAAGACTCAGTTTCTCCGGATGAAGATTCGTCGTCGGAGTAGACAACTGTTGCACCATCGGATTCTGATCCGTCCTCGGTTCGAACCCCGTGGACTGCTCCAATGAACACGCGTTTCATGGCAGGCTGAATCCGGGCCGATCTCGCACGCTGAGCCGGCTCGATGATGTTGGGGAAGACGTCCGGCTCAGGTCCCGGTTCTCCGATCTTGCCGATGAAGACGTGGATGCCGCCGAAGGGCACCCGGTACCCGTATTCGATTGAATCGGCCTCCGGTCCCCAGCCTGCGTCGTCGATGTAGATCCGGCCGCGGCGACTCTTGGTCATCCGGCCAGCAACGTAGCCCTTGAGCCCTTCGAAGCTGCCCTTCAAGAACTCGAAACCATCGTGCGGAGGCCCCACGGTGGGCGCCAACTGTCGTGGAATTAACACGGCAGATGTCCGGTTTAACGGACTTGATGATGGAACCATCGCACGGGTTAGCTTGAAGGGGTTCATAGCACACAAAGGACACAGAGAGTTTATACTAGTTCGGCCCCTTCAATGAAGGTAAAAGCCTACGTCTAGTTGGTTTGGTATTGCTTGGGTGTCGGTTTACAGGGAGCGGATCGCTTGCCTGTAGTCTCGACGGGTTGATTCTTGCTTGTCCCTGAACCGTCGCCGGGTCGTCCCTTTATATAGAGAGGCGACGCCCAGTCCGGTGTACAGAGTCCCGAGGCCGACTCATACTTGTGTCCGCCTCGGTCTCTATTCTTTCTTCCTTATTCCTCAAGATACATCATCGGGCGGTTTACAAATCGTAACTCTATACATGGGCCCTAAGATATCCTGGGCCGTAGCCTTAACTAAATATACAACAAAACATATTATAATAATCCGGTTTATACTAACCGGTTCATACCTGCTAGTCATATCCCTGACAAGTTCTGCATTTATGTATTGCTTCACTCATGGAGGCTAGCGAGATACCACTCTAGTATGTTCAAGCTATGTGCAATGTAATCTTGTCTTGATTTTCAGTAGCATATTATTTACTTTTGGTTATTTGTGATTGGTCACTTGAAAGAAGGATTGCTTCGTGCATTGTCCTCATAGCATTGTTTCAATACTTGCTAGACTCTTTTCGTAGTACATGCTTATATACATCTAATGAAGCAAAAGAGTTTGTCAAAGTTTTCTTTGTCGCGTCCAGTTCGTTGAACTGAATTGCTTGAGGACAAGCAATATGCTAAGCTTGGGGGAGTTGATACGTCTCAAACGTATCTACTTTTCCAAACACTTTTGCTATTGTTTTGACCTCATTCTTGCATGATTTGAACTAAACTAACCCGGACTGACGCTGTTTTCAGCAGAGCTGCCTGTATGGTTTTATTGTGTGCAGGAAAACAGATTTTTAGGTATCTCAGAAAATTCCAAGAAAAATCACAGAAAATCCACGCACCCGAAGGGCCCTTGTGCCAGAAGATGGGCCAGAGGGCAGCCAGGGGGGGCCCAGGCGCCCTGCCCAGGCGGCCCCACCCCTGGCCGCGCCGGGAGACCGCCTGGGCGGCTCCTTCCCCCTCCGGTGCCCTACTTTGACCCGTATTTATCCCCGTGCCGAGAAAAACCCAGAACAGAAGTCGTTTTCCCAGTTTCCGTCGCGGAGCCGCCGCCACCCTCGGTTCTTCTTCGGGAGGGCTAATCTGGAGGCTGATTTGGCCTCCGGAGAGGGGAGATCGTCGCCATCGTCATCATCATCACCACTCCATCCTCCCTCCATGGCTTCTCCTTCCATGTGTGAGTAATTCCCTGCTATAGGCAAAGGGGATGGTAGGGATTGGATGAGTTAGATCATGTAATGGTTTATCAGATCGTTGGGGGCATGTTGCCTATCATCTACTATGGTGTTTATCATCTTTGCTTCAACTTGTTGTTCTTAATGCTTGTCACTTAGGGCCCGAGTGCCATGATTTCAGATCTGAACCATATGTGTTTGCATGAATATATTTGTGTCCTTGATTCTATCTATGAGTTGTTTGCACCTATTACGGTCCGGAACCGGCGATCCCAAAAGTGACAGCTTGGGACACCAAAGGGGATGGTCCATAATTTGAGGATTTCATGTATCCATTGAGTTTATTGCTTTGTTCCGGTGCTCTTTGATAGGAGCACCTTAATCTCCATAAGTTCCTTTTGGCCCCGTTCGTAGCGGGATGGTAGGACAAAAGATGTTGTGCAAGTTCTTATTGCAAGCACGTACAACTACCTGTGGGATACATGCCTAATGTTTGATATTTGCCTAGATGATCATTACTTTTCTGTGTGCCTTGCCCCAAGTTAGATTCATGATATATCTCATCCATGCAGCGCCCAACCATCCATCTCCCTAGCCTACAATGTTTTCAATCCTGCTGGTTATCAGTTGTTACTTTTGCTGTTTGCTTTTGCTGTTTACTTTTACTATTACAAACATCACTATCATATCACCGTTACCACTTATCTTTTGTTGCAAGTAAGTATATTTCAGGTGCGGTTGAATTGACAACTCAACTGTCAAAGCTTATAAATACTCTTTGGCTCCCCGTGTGTCGAATCTATAAATTGGGTTATTCTTACCCGCGAAGACTATCTCGATCCCTTACGGTCGAGGGTTATCACCACCACGGGGATATCTCCCGAATCCTCGCCCCATGGGGGCGGTGGACTCAAGGGTGATTCGCTCCGTAGGCGCGGGGCGAGCTGCCGCGGCAAGGGTCTTGCCGGGGTTGCCAGAGCCGGCCCCGGCAAGGATCTTGCCGGGGGGAAGCCGCTTCGTCCCTTTGCTCTTTGTAGTCTTGTTCTTGGCGTCGCCCCAGTCTCCATCGAGCTTCATTCTTGCCCCGGCTCGCCTCCCTTGCCATGCTTAGCGTGGTGGCGCCGTGGCTCAGACTGCCCGTGCACATTCATAGGGGTACAAAAAGTGTACCCCTCTTTTTGTACACTGACAGGAGCCCCCGGGCCTGGGCCACACATAAGCGCGACACGTTGTTGGTCCAGGCCCAGAACGGTGCGCGGGCAGGCGGGGTGGTTTTCACCGTGGTAAAATTTCCGCGCGCTGTGCCTCCCACGACCCGCGCGCGCAGCGCTGGGTGGAGGGGCGTGCGTGACGTGGGCGGCATGCGTGGGGCGGTTTCCGCACGCATGCGTCACGTTGCAATAAATGTGAAAGGAGGCGTCCCACTGACTGGATGGGGCCGAGGCGCGGTCTGCTAGGCGTCCACTCCCCACGATCATGGGGTGAGGAGAGGTCGCTTCACCTGTCCCTTCGGTCTTGCGCGTTCGCCACGTGCCTCACATGCGTTCGAGGTGGCGAGCGGTGGAGGCGGGAAACCGAGCCGTCGCTGGTTGGGGCAGTGGGTCGGCCCCAGCCCCTCTCGCCTTCCATGTCTTGATTGGCCGAGCGGGGCGGTCGAGCTCCAGCCTGGCCCTTTATAAAGGGCGGAGGGACGGGACGGCGCTCCGCACTCCTCCATCTTCTTTCTCCTTCAGCTTCTCCTCCCTCCTTCCGTCCGCCATGAAGAAGGAAAACCCCGTCTCCTCAACGGTGGCGGCGAGGGTCGCCGCTCGACAATGCGTCCCCCCTTCTCCTGCACCCGTGGTGGCCGAACCGGCCACGAGGGGAAGAGGGAGTGGGCGGGGCCGTGGGCGAGGCCGGGGTGCTCGGGGAAGAGGAGGACGGGGCGGCCCGCCGGCCTCGCCCCCGCCAGCAGCTCCTCCTCCAGTGGAAGGTCATGTTGGAGATGACCCCTGTGAATTCTTCATTAGGATGCGGGGGTCACTGCGTCGTCGCCTTCGTCTCCTGACTCCGTTTGCGCGGGAGATGGAGGTGAACCCGCCGGAGTCGCTGCGGCTACACATGAGGGGTTGTGGGATCAGTGGCACGCGGGCCCGCATCGACTTCCCTGCCCCTCATGTGATGTATCTTCGCCAAGGATGGAAGAGGTTCGCTCGCATCCATAGCCTGACAGATGGGCTCACCCTCCACTTCAAGTTTATGGGGGATGGCCACCTCTCCGTCAAGGTCTTCAAGCACCTCGGGACTCGCGTGAGGTGCTGCATGGAGAGCTCCTCTGATGACGAAGAATCCTCCTCGAACGAGGGTGACGAGGAGGACAGCGACATCGACGACGAGGGCGGGGGATGGCAGGATGACGGGTCCGACTAGGTGTCGGGCGCCGCTCCTGGTGGCACCGGCGACCCCATCATCCGCGTCGCCGGCTCCTTGAACTTCTCTGGGTCGTCTCCTTGGCGGCTGGCGTAGGGAGGCTGCGGAAGAGGAAGAGGAAGAAGGCGGGCGGCAAGGTCATCATGTGGAGTACGCGGGCACCGACGCCTTCGTCTCCTACTGACGTCCTGCCGCCTCGTCTTCGAGCTCAGCCTCCGGCGCCGTCATCACCGTCCAGCCCCGGGGAGGCCGCCGAGATGCCTTCTTGGTGTCTTCTGCCACCCGTAGCTCGCCTAGGCGCCCCTTTTGCCCTTCTCGCCTCCTTGACCTACCTCCTGAGGAGAGGGACAAGAAAGGCATTACGGGCATCTTATCTCTTTCTAGTCTGTAAGCCTTCGGGCATCTGTTAAGTTTAAAACTTGTAATCCCCTTATTCATGTTTTTCATTCCCTATGGACTGTACCTGAATGGAATGTTTTTAATGAAAAAGGAATGTTTGCCGGGTCATTTGTTCGTAGGTAAAAACCCACAACAGGGAATAAATCCCTGGTATCCTTAAGATAAACATTTTCTCGCCCGACAACAGGCCCTGCCGTTTCCCTACTTCACTCGACCTTTCTCACGCCCTTGGCGGAGGCAGGGATGAAGCGGGCTTAGGCTCCTCGTTTTATCCTTTTGCTGCCGCGACTATGACCAAACCTAGTCCCAGGGACGAGCCTTAGGGCATAGAGTTATGGGAGCACGGTAGCTTAAGGAAAAGAACGAGGTTTCACATACCTCAGTCCATAACGGAATGCATGATAAGGGAAAAAGGACTTATCTGAAGCTGCAGCCCCCCGGCAACCCTGGTCTGCCGTGGGCGAATTCTTGCCTTTGTGGCCCCCGACAACACTGGCTTGCCGGGGCCTAGGCACTGGTCTGTTCTTCTTTCCTTCCTCCAAGTGGCTTCGGCAAGGATGCCTGTGCGTCCTGTAAACCAAGGAAGACAGAGGAAAGACAAAGACTCGACCTCCAAGCTAGGGGTTAGCCGCTGCTAAGCACAATCAACCCTAACCAAGGACGAAACTTGACTCAGCATGCATGCTAAAACTTAGGGCACTAGCGCTTCATTTATTTATGCTCAGGGTCTGCGCCTGGCTTTGTACAAAGGGTTACATGCCTTGTCGGCAAGGCTCGTACAAAAGGGTGGCTTGCCGGGAGGCCCGGCAAGCCGCGCCTTATGGGTAAAACTTGCGAAGATGCTCGATGTTCCAGGAATTACTCACCGGAACAGCATCCTCGGTCTCCAGGCGGACAGCGCCAGGCCTGGTGACTCGTATTACCTGATAAGGGCCTTCCCACTTCGGCGTCAACTTGTTCGTATTCCTGGCCGATTGAACGCGCCGGAGAACAATGTGGCCTTCCTCAAAGCTTCGGGCATGAACCTTGCGGCTATGGTAGCGGCACAAGGCTTGCTGGTAGCGCGCTGCTCTCACAGCCGCCCGAAGAGGATCTTCCTCAAGGAGCATTGCGTCATCTTGTCGCAATTGCTCTTGCTCAAGTTCATCATAAGCGAGCACTCGAGGCGACCCGTATATGAGTTCCGTGGGGAGAACTGCTTCTGCCCCGTATAGCAGGGCAAAGGGCGTCTGGCCGGTGGCTCGATTTGGCGTCGTCCTGATCGACCAAAGAACCGCCAGCAATTCATCAATCCAGCGCCTCCCGCTCTTGTGCAGCCTGTCAAAGGTCTTTGTCCTTAATCCTCGCAATACTTCAGCATTTGCCCTCTCAGCTTGACCATTGCTCCTGGGGTGAGCAACGGAAGCGAAACAGACCTTGCTGCCGAGGTCTTGGGTATATTGCATGAAGGTGCGGCTTGTAAACTGCGTGACGTTGTCCGTGATAATCCTGATGGGTACACCAAAATGGCACACTAGTCCCTTGAAGAACTTGACGGCTGACTGAGCTGTGATCTTCCTCACTGCCTCCACTTCTGGCCACTTTGTGAACTTGTCGATTGCAACGTACAAGTACTCAAAGGCCCCGACGGCGCGGGAGAAAGGGCCCAGTATGTCGAGCCCCCAGACCGAGAAGGGCCAGGAGAGAGGAATGGTTTGAAGGGCTTGAGCTGGTTGATGAAGTTTCTTCGAATGGAATTGGCATGCTTCACACCTGGTGACCAGCGCCGCCGCATCCTGGAGGGCAGTGGGCCAGAAGAAGCCTTGCCGGAATGCCTTGCCGGCAAGATCTCTCGACCCTATGTGGGATCCACATATGCCTCCATGCATCTCTGCCAACAGCTCCAGTCCTTCCTCCCGGGGGACGCACTTCAATTTCACACCGTTTGGTCTCCTTCTGTACAGGACGTCATCGACGAACTGATACATGGCAGACCGACGGGCTACTTTCTCCGCTTCTTCCTGCTCCTCAGGAAGTTCCCCAGTCTGAAGGAATCGGACGGTATGCTGCACCTACGCTGGAGCCTGGGGCTCGACGGCGAGGACTAAAGGCATTTCCTCCGCCAAGGGAGTGGCTATCTCGACGGCAAAAGCTAGACGCTCCGCCGGAGTCAGCCCTCCGGTGGCGGGCTCAGTGTCCCCTGCAACATCCTTGCCGGCGGCTCCGAGGAGCTCAGCGGGAAAGTACTTGCCGGGCCCTGACTTCCTCCTCTTGTTCTACTCTGTTGATGGATCAACGGATGGCTGAGAAAGCTGAAGCACAAAGGTACCTGGTTCCACAGGTAGCTTGAGAGCAGCGCGCTTTGACAGGTAATCGGTGATGTCGTTCTCCGCTCGGGGAACGTGCTCCGCCTGTATACCGTCAAAGCGCTCTTCCAACTTTCTCACTTCATCGACGTAGGCCTTCATCAACGGGCTCTAGTAATCCTTGTTGATTTGTTTGACAACAAGCTGTGAGTCACCTCTGACAATGAGCTTCTTGATTCCGAGGTCTGCCGCGATCCTAAGACCAGCAAGCCGTCCCTCGTACTCGGTAGTGTTGTTCGTTGATACCTCCCTAGGGAAGTGCCTCTGGACCACGTATTTGAGGTGCTCTCCGGTGGGCGCGACCAGCAGTACGCCAGCCCCGGCGCCCTGCAAAGAGAAAGCCCCATCAAAGTACATGATCCAGTTGCAACTTGCCTCTTTGCCGGGGAGAGCGGTTTCTTGAACTTCTTCATCAGGCGTTGCGGTCCATTCCGCGACGAACTCTGCCAGGACTCGGCTCTGAATTGTCGAAGTGCTTTCAAACTTGAGGCCAAAGCTGGACAGCTCCAGTGCCCACTCTACAATCCTTCCCGTTGCATCTGGATTGTGCAATATCCGTTGCAGAGGGAGGCAACGCAGCCAGCAAGCCGACACACGTCCTTGACCCGCTTCGGTGCTTCAATCTTCTCTATAGCTTTGATCTTGTCCGGATTGGCTTCTATCCCACGCTGCGACACGAAGAACCCGAGAAGCTTGCCAGACGGAACGCCGAAGACGCACTTCTCAGGGTTCAGCTTGAGGTTGATCTTGCGCAGGTTCACAAATGTTTCTTGTAAATCCGGTACAAGGGTTGCCCTGTTCTTGGGTTTGACCACTATATCATCCATATAAGCCTCCATATTTCTATGGAGCTGGGGTTCAAAACCAATCTGGGCTGCCCTTGTAAATGTCGAGCCAGCACTCTTCAACCCGAAAGGCATTCGTACGAAACAGTACGTACCACATGGGGTGATGAATGCCGTCTTCTCTTCGTCTTCTCTCGCCATGAAGATCTGGTGGTAGCCGGAGTAGGCATCGAGGAATGATAGCAGGTCACACCCTGCCGTGGAGTCGACAATCTGGTCTATGCGCGGCAACGGGAAGGGGTCCTTGGGACAAGCTTTATTGATATCTGTGTAATCAATACACAGCCTCCACTTCCCATTTGCCTTGCGCACTACCACTGGATTGGCCAACCACGTTGGGTGGAGCACTCCTCGCACCAAACCCGCAGCTTCCAGTTTCCGGATCTCCTCGGTGATGAACTCTTGCCATTCCAAAGCTTGCTTCTTGATCTTCTGCTTGACGGGCCGCGCATGAGGGCAGACAACAAGGTGGTGCTCAATCACCTCCCTGGGAATGTCGGGGATGTCGGATGCTTGCCAGGCAAACACGTCGACATTCGCCCGCAGGAAGGTGACGAGCGCGTCTTGTTATTTTTTGTCAAGGGCGGAGCTTATGGTAAAAGCTCCTCTCGTGCCGTCCTCCTTGACAGAAACCTTCTTGGTTCCTGGCGGCGTAGCCCTGGATCTCTTGTTTCTGCCGGTGGAGCTCTCTGGCACGTCCTCGACGGGAGCGCGACACTCCAAAGAGGTGCGCTTGCCAGAGTGGGTGTCTGAGGTCTCGCCGGTCTTCTTCTTTCCGGTGGAGCTCTCAGGTGCGTCCTCGACAGGAGCACAGCACTCCGAAGAGGTGCGCTTGCCGGAGTGGGTGCCCGAGGTCTCGCCGGTCTTCATCTTCTTCCCTCCCGGGGCTCCAGTGGCAGGAGCAAGTGCCCCCGTAGCGGCAGTTGCTGCAAATGCTTGCTGGTACAATTGGTCGGCCCAAATCAGCGCATCTTTCTTGTCGGAGGGGATGGTGATGATCGTCATGGGCCCTGGCATCTTCAGGGTATTGTATGCATAGTGCGATGCTGCCATGAACTTGGCCAGCGCTGGGCGGCCAAGGATCCCGTTGTAAGGCAGGGGGATCTTGGCGACATCGAACACGATCCTCTCTGTCCTGTAGTTCAGATCGCTTCCAAAAGTCACGGGCAGTGTGACTTTCCCCTTCGGTTGACTCCTTCCTGGGCCGACCCCTTGAAACATGCCCGTCTCCTCGAGGTCTCCATCAGGAACTTGCAGCTTCTCGATCACGGTGGGTGAGAGTAGGTTTAGGCCGGCCCCGCCATCGACTAGCATCTTCGTCACCTTGAGGTTGTGTATTGTTGGTGAAACCAACAACGGCAAGCACCCGACCGTAGTAGTGCGATCAGGGTGATCCTCGGCGTAAAAAATGATAGGTGTGCTGGACCATTTCAGCGGCTTTTGGGCACCGGACGATGGCTCCGCTGCAGTAACTTCACGCGCCCACTGTTTAAGCTGGCGGTGAGAAGCGTGCAGCGAGGCGCCACCATCGACGCACATGGCGTCCGTAGCCTTCTGAAAGTCTTGACCACCGGACTCGTCGTCCTCTTCGTGATCGTCGTCCTCAGATCTTCTGTTGCGGCCCCGGACGGGCCTTTCCTGCTATTTCTCCTTGCCGCGACGGCCTGCTTGGCCGTCACGTTTCTTGTTGGACCCTTCAGCGCCGTCCTGGCCCTTCTCCTTGTCCCGCCTCTCGTATTCAGCCCTTTGCTTCTCAGCAAGGAGCTCAACCTGGTGGCAGTCCTGGAGATCATGGCCCTTGGTGCGATGGATCTTGCAGTACCGTTTGCCGGAGTTTCCTGGCTTCTCGGCAGCCGCCAAGGCCCGGCAGGCGACACACCCGGCAATTTCCTTGCCAGGTCACCCGCCTTGGTTTTCTTGGTGGAGCCGGCGTCATCAGATCCCTCGACGGCAAGCACGGCCTTCCCCTTGTGCTTCCTGTTATGGTTCCGGTCCTTCCTCGCCGGGGCGGCAGTATCTTCATCTGAGGAGTCGGTTTCCGCACCGGCGCCTTCGCCGGGGTACTTCCGTCCCTCTTCAGCCCGGGCATATCTGTCGGCAAGAACGTAGAGTTCTGCCACGTCCTTCACCTTGGTCATTGCCAGTTCTTCACGCATCTTGCGGTTGCGCACGTTCTGGTGGAACGTGCTGATGATGGCGGCAGGGTGAACATCGGGGATATTGTACTGTACCCGGCTGAATCTCTGTATGTACTTGTGCAGAGTCTCGCCTTCCTTCTGGGGTATGACATGTAGGTCACTCGCCTGGCCATGGGCTTGGTGGCCTCCGGTAAAGTGAAAGTGCAACTAATCCCCGGGTGGTTTTGGTAATTAATAACAACATATATATCATTGAACTAATATTTACTTGAGAATCATTTCAGAGAAGTTCGATGATATGGGTATGGAAATGTCTGAAGAAGTGGACCCCTCAAAATGCTAAGACAAGCATTGGCAAAAGCTCAAGACTATATTTTTGGTTTAGTGATCAAAGATCACATTGAGTCCATAGGAAAAGCCAATACTATTAAAAGGGGATGAGGTTGTGTTAATGATCTGGTTGCTCAAGTGCTTGGTGATCTAGCTCCCTCAACTATCAGCACTCTTCACTACTTAACACACTCATAAGTAATCTCGGACAAACCGATTCTGCAAACTCAGTCCCACCGAGATGAACCACCTCAGTTATTCTTCCAAACCCTAATTTCTCGGTCCATCCGATTTTGAGTTTCGGTCTCACCGAAACTGGACTGCCAACCTTCTGTAACCAATTGACATCACTTCGGAATATCTGAGTTGTTAATTTCGGTCCCACCGAGATGGCAAGCTCCTACCTTTGACTCACATCGGACACACCGAGATGGTATTTTCGGTCCCACCGAAAATCCCAACGTTCACTATAGTTGAATTTTCGGTCTGACCGAGTTTTCACTTTGGTCTCACCGAGATTGCTCAAATATGTGTGTAACGGTTGGATTTTGTGTGGAGGCTATATATACCCCTCCACCCCCTCTTCATTCGTGAGGAGAGCCATCAGAAAGTCTACCACTCCTACCACACACTTTCTGAAAAGAGAACCACCTACCCTTGTGTTGAGATCAAGCCATTCCATTCCTACCATATGAAACTTGATTTCTAGTCTTCCCAAGTTGCTTTCCACTCAATCCTTTCTTCCACCACAGCCATATCAGTGAGGAGAGTTGAGTGTTGGGGAGATTATCATTTGAAGCACAAGAGCAAGGAGTTCATCATCATCAACACCATCTATTACCTTTTGGAGGGTGGTGCCTCCTAGATTGGTTAGGTGTCGCTTGGGAGCCTCCGTCTTTGAGATGTGGAGTTGAACCAAGAAGTTTGTAAGGGCAAGGAGATCGCCTACTTCGTGAAGATCTACCCCGAGTAAGGCTAGTCCTCCGTGGGCGTAGGCCATGATGGAATAGACAAGGTTGCTTCTTCGTGGACCCTTCGTGGGTGGAGCCCTCCGTGGACTCGCGCAACCGTTACCCTCCGTGGGTTGAAGTCTCCATCAACGTGGATGTACGATAGCACCACCTATCGGAACCACGACAAAAATCTTCGTGTCTCCAAACTGCGTTTGATCTTCTCCACCTCTCTTTACTACATGTGCAATTTACTTTCCGCTGCTTATACTCTAGAATTGCATGTGTAGGGTGATACTTGAATTGATCTTAATTGTGAAACTGCCAAAAACATTGCATGATCAAAAGGCAGATTTTTATATTGTCAAGTAGTCTAATCACCCCCCCTCTAGACCTACTTTCGATCCTACAAGTGGTATCAGAGCTTTGGTCTCCATTGTTTTGGTTTCCATTGCATTGGACTCCATAAGCTTGGTTTCACAACCTAGGAGAGTATGGCGTCTAGTGAGGGAAATTATCGTAGAGGTCCTTACTTTGATGGTACAAATTTTGCTAGTTGGAAGCATAAAATGAAAATGCATATTCTTGGTCATAACCCAGCCGCATGGGGCATTATTTGTGTTGGTATGCAAGGTGATTTCTTCGAAGAAGGAAAAGTTCCGGATCGCGAAGCTACACCGGAAGAGTTGCGGATGTTGCAAAACAATGCTCAAGCTTGTGACATTCTCTTCAATGCTTTGTGTCCCGAGGAGTTCAACAAAATCAGCCGTCTTGAGAATGCTAAAGAGATTTGGGATACTTTGGTTGAAATGCACGAAGGTACTGAATCTGTGAAGGAATCAAAGCTAGATATTCTTCAAGGACAACTTGACAAGTTCAAGATGAAGGATGGTGAAGGAGTCGCTGAAATGTACTCTAGGCTTGCTCTCATCACAAATGAGATTGCCGGCTTAGGAAGCGAAGAAATGACCGACCGATTCATCATTAAGAAGATTCTCAGAGCTTTGGATGGAAAGTATGACACCGTGTGCACTTTGATCCAAATGATGCCAAACTACAAGACTCTCAAGACAACTGAAGTCATTGGAAGAATTGTTGCTCATGAGATGACACTTAAGGATAAGGAAGAGCTTCACAATAAGTCAAGTGGTGCTTACAAAGCTACAAGTGATGCTCCTACTACCTCAAGTGACAAGCTAATTTCCAATGAAGAGATAAGCCTAATGGTCAAGAACTTCAACAAGTTCTACAAGAATAGAGGCAAAGAAAGAAGCTCAAAGTCTAGATCATATGATGAAAAGAGATCTTCTAGTCGTGATCGAAACTGCTACAATTGTGGAAGACCCGGACACTTCTCAAATGAGTGTACGGCTCCCCACAAGAGAAGAGAAGAATCTCCAAGAAGAAGAGCAAGAGATGAGTCACCTCGGAGAGAGAGAAGGAGTAGAGATGATCGTTATGAACGAAGACCCTCTCGGAGAAGCAAGAATTCGGAGAGGAAAGACAAGTCATCAAGGAGCTACACAAGAAGAAGACATCAAGCTCATGTAGGTGAATGGGTCTCCGGCTCCGACTCCGACAATCAATCCGATGGAAGCTATCACTCCGACTCCGACTATAGTCAAGATGAAGGTGTTGCCGGACTTGCACTTGTATCCTCCAACTCCAACTCCTACGACTTATTTGATTCACCAAATGAGGGAATTTGAAGATGCTTCATGGCTAAAGGCCCCAAGGTAACACACCCTGAATTCATTGACTTTGATAGTGATGAGGATGACTTGCTTGGTGAAGATGAGCTCTTGCATGATAAATCTAGTGAGCTTAGTAATGATGAAAATGCTAGTAGTCTTTATAGTCGAGAAGAGTCGAATGACAATGCTATGAAGGAGATTGAGCGTCTAACTAAAGAACTAAACACTCTTAAGTTAGCTCATGAAACAACTCAAGAAGATCATAGAGAGCTCCTAAGATCTCATGAGAAGCTACGCTTCGAGAAGCTCACTCTAGAGCAAGAACATGAGTTTCTAAAAGCGATCAATGACGATCTTCGAAAGAAGAGTTCTTCATGTCTTGCCAAACGACTTCTCTTGTCTAATTTCTTGCCACCTATTAAGACTAAGCATGACAAGCATAAGAAAAATTCTTCCTCTAGTAGTAACAATAACAATGTTAAATCCAATATTGTTGCTTCTAGTAGTTCTCTTGATTCCACTAACAATGTTTCAAGCCAAGTTACACTTGAGCAAGAAAATAGCTTATTGAAGGAAATCATAGAGAAAGGTGTCTACAAGAGTCTTGCCGGAAGCAAGAACTTTGAGGAGATTGTTCGCAAACAAGGAAGACACCGGAAGAATCAAGGGATTGGTTTTGAGCGAAAGTTCAACGCCGAAGGTGTTGAGTGGGAAGAAGGTCAATACCCTACTCCACAGTTTGTTTCACAAAAGGAGAAGTATGATCCTACTTCTTCCAATGTGGAACAAGCTCAAGATGACCTTCCACCACAAGACGACAAGCTAAAGGCCAAGGACAAGCTTCAAGAGGAGATTGATGCATTCATTGAAGCACCTCAAGCCATGGTCAAGTGGGTTCCCAAGGACACATCAAGTTCTACTTCGTCAAGCTCAACTACAACCCCAAGGATTCCCATCAAGATGATGTGGATCCCAAAGAAAAAGAACTAGAAGGTTCTTGAGGGTGACTCCGCCAACAAACTTCACTCATATTCATTTTGGCAAGAACTTGTGCAATCAACTTCCACATCATGCACTAGTTCATGGAGTCTCAAACCCTCTTGTTGGTAAGTCAAGGGACAAGGTAATCATTGCTTTCATGGACATCATCTTTTGTGAACTTCAATCTATGTCTATGGATATTCTTGTTTGTTCCTTGTGGGACTAACCCATGTAGGTATTGAAAGTGCCCTAATCCAAAGGATAGCTCCCAACTCTTGATGATCTACATCAACATTGAGCATCCACATCTTCAACATCTACATGAAGTCTTCTACGACAACCCAAGGTTAGTTTGACCCTTTAAAAGGGGTTCTCACATCTAGGGGGAGCTTTGCTCTAAAAATTGAGCTAAAGCATCTCTAAATGATGTGAACACATAAATGCTTTATGTAAAAGTGGTAACCCCACTTGTGCTTAAACGATGAGTATGACCTATGATCAAATGTTCTCATTTGGCTCCTAAGTCAAGATACTCATATATAGATGACCTAGTCATCGACAAATTGTGTGCTAGTAGCTAGAGTGTTGGTTGTGCATGTTTGACACATATTTCAGTTGCTATCTTATTGTGTGAGCATGTTGAATGCATGATTTTATCCATTCAAGGACATCCATTTGTTGTTTTGATTGTTTTGATTTTCTGGCCAAATGGATGGACAAGAATGCCTAAGCACCTTCCCTAGCTATCTATGCTTTCTTGTCTCAAATTCTATTCATGCTCATATCACAACTTTGAACAAGTCTTTTTCGGACTCTCCGAGTGAGGAGCACTCGGAGCCACCGATCCGTCTAAGGCTGACTTCCAAAACCTTCTAAGTCCATTTCGGTCTGACCGGCTCTTCCATCTCGGTCCAACCGAAACGCTTAGACTGATCTAGGTTTCATCTCGGTGAAACCGAGTTCAAAATCTCGGTCTGACCGATATGTGTAACTGCACAGCAGTTATACATTTCGGTGACACCGAGTTTTTCAACTCGGTCCCACCGACAGCATGGGGTTATATATACCTGAGGGCTGCGCGCGATTTAACTCTTCAAACCGTTCGCCCCCAAGACCCATGCTGCCGTCGCCCTGGTCTACGAATCGTCGCCGTCGTCGCCTGTGCGCCCTCGCCGCAGGTCTCCGCCGCCGTCAACGGTAATCATCTCCGCCGTTGCCGCCGTAGAGGGACTCCACCAAGTTAGGGTGAGTCCCGATCCCTTTCGTGCTCCCCATCTGACTCTTGCACGAATGGTTTGCCATGAATCTGTCCACGTTTGAGATATTCCCTATACATTAGATCAGATCCTCTAGTTTCGAGCGAAATTCTTAGGTTTAGGTTTCCACGGAACGCATCTCGGTGAAGCCGATTTTGAAACTCGGAATGACCGATTTGGCCTCTGGCCATTGCACTGCATCATTCGGTCTAACCGAGTTGTGCAAATCGGTGTGACCGAAACTTAGTTTCAGTGAAACCCTAGGTTATCGGTAGGACCGAAACCCATTTCGGTCTGACCGAAAGTGGTGTGTAGGCCTCTGTATACACTTCGGTTTCACCGAAACTTAAAATCGGTTTGACCGAAATACATTCTGTGAAAACTCAAAACTAAGTTTTAAACTCAATTTTTTGCAAAAACCTCTGCAGTTGTGATAACTCTTCTACTCTGCCTATACCCTATCTTTTCACAGGTTGTCAGCCATGTCAGATGTCAGTGACAGTCAGAACAGGTCTGAGTCACCTTTTGCTGAGATTCCAGAGGCAGATACAAGTCCTGAGGCTAGCAGTTCCAGTGATGATGGTGAGAGGAGCACCCCTAGTGGCTTGCCTCCTGCAGCCACCAGAACCAGGAAGAAGAGAAATTCTGATGATGAGGACTCTGACTTCGTTGCTGAGGAAGTTACCTCCAAGCCAAAGAGGAATGTGGTTGCCAAAGAGCACCAAGGGCAGCAGACAAGGAAAGGCACAAGCAAGGTAAAGCAGTCAGCTGTTGCAAAGAAGCTCAACTTGGAAGAGCCAGCTCCAAGTAAGGTGAAGAAAACTTCCAAGAGGAAGAGGGTAGTATATGCTGAACCTCAAGTTGATGCAGCTGCTGAAGAAGAAGAAGAAGAAGAAGATGCACCCCAGCCTCCTCCTCAGAAAGCTAAGTTCATGGGTGATGCTATTCGGGCTCAAGCCTCCTCTAAGCCCAAGAAGCCTGCTCAAGCCAAGGCAGCTCCAGCCAAGCCCAAGAGAACAACCAGGAGCATTCCAGCTTCTGAGAAGAACAAAGGTGAGATGCCACCGTATGAATCAGATGAAGAGCATGTGCTGCTTAAGCTCCGTCCCAAGTTGCCACTCCACAATGATGCTCATCCTCAAGTTGAGGACATGAAGGCAAGGAAGGATAAAGGTCTCAGGCTATGGAGACAGTCTGATCCATATGCCGTGAGGAGAAGGACTGCTGTGGACCCCAGATTCCACACCAGAGAGCAGCAGGATTTCTATGAGACCGTGCTGATGGATAAGAAGCCCATTGTTGCTGACACCAGGTATGTTGACTGGAAGTACATTGACAGTAAAGAGCACCGAGACTTCTTTCCCCATGTGCATGAGAGCTTTACTGCATGTGGAGTTGCTGATTTTGTGGGTCAAGAGCTGACAGCTTGGAATGACGAGATGATCATGCAGTTCTACGCCACAGCCCACTTCTATCCTGATGGCAAGATCACCTGGATGACTGAAGGTCAAAGGTTTTCTTCGTCTGTTGAAGAATGGGCAGTACTTCTGAATGCTCCAGTGCAGAGAGAGGACGACATTGATGTCTATGGGATTCCTAAGAAGAGTCATGATTCCATGAAGAACATGTACAAGGAGATCCCGGCTGCTGACTTGGAAGGGTGGAAGCTTGGCTCAGTGTACTATCTCCAGGCAGGTCTGACCACCACTAACACTATTCTGAGGCATACATTGATGCCTAAGTCTGGAGACCACCGCATGATTCGAGGCTATTCTATCAACATGCTGCACATTCTCGATGAGAAGGCACCTTTCAAGGTGATGGACTTAATGGTAGAGACCATTAAGAGGACTGCAGCTGACCAGAAGAGGTCGTGTGGGTTTGCCCCGCAGATTCAGATGCTCATCAATGCCAAGTTTGGCACGGGCAAATTCATGTTGGATAGGAAGCACTTGCCACTGCAGCCGGAGCATGAGGATAACGTAGTTGTGATGGATGAAGAGGATCCTACCTCAGTTGAAGGACATGCCAAAATCGAAGCCGCAAAGAAAGCTAAAGCTGACAAAGAGGCAGCAGCAGCAGCAGCTAAGCCAAAGAGCTTTGGAGAACAAATTCTTGAAGCTACCCAGAGGATTGAACAACGCCTGGCCAGCATTGAGCAATCTCAGGAAAGCCTAGAGAGGATTGTTGAGGACAAGATCCACGCTCTGGACGTGAAGCTGACTGAGATTCAGGTGTCCGTCAACAAACTTGAGGCAGACATGGAGGAAACAAGGCAGGAGAGAGCAGAACTCATGCAGGATGATCTAGTCCAGGACTCTCATCACCAGACTGCTCAGGTTCCCAGAGGATCCAGATCTGCAGCTATCCCAGTGACTGACTCCAGGGCTACCACTTCAGCACCAGCTACAGCTCCAGCAGTTACTCTAGCTTCAGCATCCACTCCTCCAGCGCAGACATCAGCAGAAGTCTTCGCCGATGCAGTCATCTCTACACCGACATCTACCCAGACGGGAGCCGCCAGCAGAGCCCACAGTGACGCTTAGCTCTATACCTTTTCGAACTTTTTGGTAACTTGTTGCCAAAGGGGGAGAAATTGTATAGATCATAGGGCTTCGAGAGAGAGAGTGCTCTTTCGTTCTTTTGCCGGTTTTCTTTGAGTTACATTGGTTTCTCTTGGTCTTTCGAAACTTTCAGTGTGCTTGCTACTACGTTTGATGCTACCTTAATGAGTGCTTGGTCATACTATGCTTTAATGTGTGCTTAATGCTTATCATATGCTATTCCTTATTGTATGGCTATTTACTCTTGTCTTGGTGATTGAGTGCATGTTATTCATTCTTATCATTTTGCGCGCTCCACCAAGATGTATGTGACATGGAAGAGTGACCCATAATCCTAATCGATTGTGCATTTGCATTCAAACGCAAATTTTAAATAATGCACAAATTTAGGGGGAGCTCTTGTTTATCACATACTTCTCAAAGCGACGATATCATTCATTGATTATATCTTTTGTCGAAGCTTTGATCTATATGTTGTCATCAATTACCAAAAAGGGGGAGATTGAAAGTGCAACTAATCCCCGGGTGGTTTTGGTAATTAATAACAACATATATATCATTGAACTAATATTTACTTGAGAATCATTTCAGAGAAGTTCGATGATATGGGTATGGAAATGTCTGAAGAAGTGGACCCCTCAAAATGCTAAGACAAGCATTGGCAAAAGCTCAAGACTCTATTTTTGGTTTAGTGATCAAAGATCACATTGAGTCCATAGGAAAAGCCAATACTATTAAAAGGGGATGAGGTTGTGTTAATGATCTGGTTGCTCAAGTGCTTGGTGATCTAGCTCCCTCAACTATCAGCACTCTTCACTACTTAACACACTCATAAGTAATCTCGGACAAACCGATTCTGCAAACTCAGTCCCACCGAGATGAACCACCTCAGTTATTCTTCCAAACCATAATTTCTCGGTCCATCCGATTTTGAGTTTCGGTCTCACCGAAACTGGACTGCCAACCTTCTGTAACCAATTGACATCACTTCGGAATATCCGAGTTGTTAATTTCGGTCCCACCGAGATGGCAAGCTCCTACCTTTGACTCACATCGGACACACCGAGATGGTATTTTCGGTCCCACCGAAAATCCCAACGTTCACTATATTTGAATTTTCGGTCTGACCGAGTTTTCACTTCGGTCTCACCGAGATTGCTCAAATATGTGTGTAACGGTTGGATTTTGTGTGGAGGCTATATATACCCCTCCACCCCCTCTTCATTCGTGAGGAGAGCCATCAGAAAGTCTACCACTCCTACCACACACTTTCTGAAAAGAGAACCACCTACCCTTGTGTTGAGATCAAGCCATTCCATTCCTACCATATGAAACTTGATTTCTAGTCTTCCCAAGTTGCTTTCCACTCAATCCTTTCTTCCACCACAGCCATATCAGTGAGGAGAGTTGAGTGTTGGGGAGATTATCATTTGAAGCACAAGAGCAAGGAGTTCATCATCATCAACACCATCTATTACCTTTTGGAGGGTGGTGCCTCCTAGATTGGTTAGGTGTCGCTTGGGAGCCTCCGTCTTTGAGATGTGGAGTTGAACCAAGAAGTTTGTAAGGGCAAGGAGATCGCCTACTTCGTGAAGATCTACCCCGAGTAAGGCTAGTCCTCCGTGGGCGTAGGCCATGATGGAATAGACAAGGTTGCTTCTTCGTGGACCCTTTGTGGGTGGAGCCCTCCGTGGACTCGCGCAGCCGTTACCCTCCGTGGGTTGAAGTCTCCATCAACGTGGATGTACGATAGCACCACCTATCGGAACCACGACAAAAATCTCCGTGTCACCAAACTGCGTTTGATCTTCTCCATCTCTCTTTACTATATATGCAATTTACTTTCCGCTGCCCATACTCTAGAATTGCATGTGTAGTGTGTTACTTGACTTGATCTTAATTGTAAAACTGCCTAAAACTTTGCACAACCAAAAGGCAGATTTTTATATTGTCAAGTAGTCTAATCACCCCCCCTCTAGACATACTTCTTCGATCCTACACACCCCTAGGGGTGGGAAACCCTAAAGGGGGCGCAGCCCCCCCCTTCCCCCTATATATATGTGAGGTTTGGGGCTGCCCACAACACGTTTTGGACCTCTGTCGCTTGGCGCAGCCCTACCTCTCTCCCTCCTCGTCTCTTGCAGTGCTTGGCGAAGCCCTGCTGGAGTCCCGCGCTCCTCCACCACCACCACGCCGTCGTGCTGCTGTTGGATGGAGTCTTCCCCAACCTCTCCCTCTCTCCTTGCTGGATCAAGGCGTGGGAGACGTCACCGGGCTGCACGTGTGTTGAACGCGGAGGCGCCGTTGTTCGGCGCTTAGATCGGAATCAACCGCGATCTGAATCGCAGCGAGTACGACTCCTTCATCCGCGTTCTTGCAACGCTTCCGCATCGCGATCTACAAGGGTATGTAGATCCACTCTCCTTTATGCTCGTTGCTAGATTACTCCATAGATAGATCTTGGTGATGCGTAGGAAAAATTTTGATTTTCTGCTACGATCCCCAACAGTGGCATCATGAGCTAGGTTTATGCGTAGTATCTTGCACGAGTAGAACACAAAGTAGTTGTGGGCATAGATCATGTCAATTCTCTTGCCGTTACTAGTCTTATCTTGATTCGGCGGCATCGTGGGATGAAGCGGCCCGGACCGACCTTACACGTACTCTTACGTGAGACAGGTTCCACCGACTGACATGCACTAGTTGCATAAGGTGGCTAGCGGGTATCTGTCTCTCCCACTTTAGTCGGATCGGATTCGATGAAAAGGGTCCTTATGAAGGGTAAATAGAAATTGGCATATCACGTTGTGGTTTTGGCGTAGGTAAGAAACGTTCTTGCTAGAAACCTATAGCAGCCACGTAAAAACTTGCAACAACAATTAGAGGACGTCTAACTTGTTCTTGCAGCATGTGCCGTGTGATGTGATATGGCCAAAAGGATGTGATGAATGATATATATGTGATGTATGAGATTGATCATGTTCTTGTAATAGGAATCACGACTTGCATGTCGATGAGAATGACAACCGGCAGGAGCCATAGGAGTTGTCTTATTTATTGTATGACCTGCGTGTCACTGAATAACGCCATGTAATTACTTTACTTTATTGCTAAACGTTAGCCATAGTAGTAGAAGTAATTGAAAGCACATTTGCTCTCCGGGTGGTTTTGGTAATTAATGACAACATACTTTGTGGTTGGACTAATGCTTTTATCAAGTATGTTTCAGGAAATCCAATCACATTGGTATGGCAAGATGACTGAAGAAGTGGACCCCTCAAAGTGCTAAGGCAAGCATTGGCAAAAGCTCAAGACTCCATTTTTGGTTTAGTGATCAAAGATCACATTGAGTCCATAGGAAAAGCCAATACTATTAAAAGGGGATGAGGTTGTGTTGATGATCTGGTTGCTCAAGTGCTTAGTGATTTAGCTCCTTCAACTATCAGCACCTTTCACTACCAAACACACTCATAAGTAATCTCGGACAAACCGATTCTTCCAACTCAGTCCCACCGAGATGAACCACTTCTGCCATATTCCAAACCCTAGAAAAATCGGTCACACCGAGTTTGAGATCGGTCTCACCGAAACTGAACTGCCAACCTTCTGTAATCATTTCACATCATTTCGGAATATCCGAGTTTGCATTTTCGGTCTTACCGAAATGGCCAGGTTCTGTCTTGGGTCAAATCGGTCTCACCGAGATTGCATTATCGGTCTCACCGATTCTGGCATGTTCCTATTCTTTCTCAAATCGGTCCAACCGAGTTTTCTTTCTCGGTCTCACCGAAATCTCCAACGTTCATATCAGATACACTTTCGGTCCCACCGAGATGGTATTTTCGGTCCCACCGAAAATCCCAACGTTCACTATATTTGAACTTTCGGTCTGACCGAGTTTTCACTTCGGTCTGACCGAGATTGGTCAAATGTGTGTGTAACGGTTGGATTTTGTGTGGAGGCTATATATACCCCTCCACCCCCTCTTCATTCGTGAGGAGAGCCATCAGAAAGTACCACCACTTCTACTATACACTTTCTGAGAAGTGAACCACCTACCCTTGTGTTGAGATCAAGCCATTCCATTCCTACCATATGAAACTTGATCTCTAGCCTTCCCAAGTTGCCTTCCACTCAAATCTTTCTTCCACCACAGCCATATCAGTGAGGAGAGTTGAGTGTTGGGGAGATTATCATTTGAAGCACAAGAGCAAGGAGTTCATCATCATCAACACCGTCTATTACCTTTTGGGGGGTGGTGCCTCCTAGATTGGTTAGGTGTCGCTTGGGAGCCTCCGTCTTTGAGATGTGGAGTTGAACCAAGAAGTTTGTAAAGGCAAGGAGATCGCCTACTTCGTGAAGATCTACCCCGAGTAAGGCTAGTCCTCCGTGGGCGTAGGCCATGATGGAATAGACAAGGTTGCTTCTTCGTGGACCCTTCGTGGGTGGAGCCCTCCGTGGACTCGCGCAGCCGTTACCCTCCGTGGGTTGAAGTCTCCATCAACGTGGATGTACGATAGCACCACCTATCGGAACCACGACAAAAATCTTCGTGTCTCCAAACTGCGTTTGATCTTCTCCACCTCTCTTTACTACATGTGCAATTTACTTTCCGCTGCTTATACTCTAGAATTGCATGTGTAGGGTGATACTTGAATTGATCTTAATTGTGAAACTGCCAAAAACATTGCATGATCAAAAGGCAGATTTTTATATTGTCAAGTAGTCTAATCACCCCCCCTCTAGACCTACTTTCGATCCTACATAAAGGCGCTAACAAACTCATGGCACAGGTCGGACCAGGAGGAAATAGAGTCTACTGGCAAGTGCATCAACCACGACATGGCGTTAGGTTTAAGAGCCAACGGAAAGTAATTCGCAAGCACCTTATCGTCGCGAGCCCCGGCAGCTTGCATCGCGATGGGGTAGATGCTAAGGAACTCCGACGGGTGGGTCTTGCCGTTGTATTTCTCGCCAACGTCAGGTTTGAAGGTGCGCTGAGAGGGCCACTGGAACTGCCGCAGCTCACGGGTGAAAGCCGGACAGCCTACTTCGTAGGGTAGACCTCCAGGGCTTTCCGGTGCTGGACGGTCCGTAGCAGGTCCTGCTCGCCTGTCTGACTGGTGGCGCGTTTCGCGCCGGCGCTCGATGGTGGTTCAAGCGTCTTCATGAGCTCGCCCCTGAAGAACTCGATGCTGTTCGCCGCGGGTCCATGGGTCGGACGACGCTATGGAAATGGCGTCGCCTGCGACGTCTCGACGGGTCGACGCACGCGGCACCGGGCGAGGGGGAGGCGAATGCACCGTAGCCACGGCGCTGCCGGCCCTCCCGCCGCCGGTGCGCGGGGCCCCATCGGAACGTCGGCCTGGGAACTCTGCTGGATTTAGGTCATCCCTGTTGGCGACTGCGACAAGGCTTCGGATGGTGGCTCTCCATTCGTCGAGTTTCCCCGTAACGGGAGGAAAGTCGAGGAGCAACTGCGCGCGCGCCAAAGCTTCGGCTGGTGTCAATGGTAGCGAAACCTGCATGGATCGTGACGCGCTTTGACCCCTGACCGTGTCAGGGGGAGCTCCATCACGACCCCGCGGTCGCATATCGTCTCCACTAGTGCTTCGGCGGGCGGGCAGGTCTTCTACGTCCCGGGAGCGGCGCTCGGGGCTCTTCCCATGGCGACACCAGGGGTCTTCGGGACGGCGACGCCGTTCGTCGCGCGCTGCTTGAGAAGAGCGCGCGGTTGGTGCCAGCGTGGGTGTTCTGGAGGGCCTCGCGTCGCCCTCGGGTGGTGCGGCCGTTGATACGTCCAAAACGTATCTATAATTTATGCTTGCTCCATGCCTCTTTTGTGTGATATTGCTATGATATTTATGCACTTCCATACATTTTTGATCATATTTGAACTAACCTACTAATGGTTGCAAAAGTGCACAATGTTCTTGTTTTACACTTTATTGTGTAGGAATTACTTGGAAATTGACAAAAACGCAAAAGGAGTCGTATTGGAGTAGGACTCTGACTTTCCTGAAATCTGTCTGAGAACGTTTTTTAAAGATGGTCACGTTCCTGCCCGACGACGATGTCAAACGGAAAAAGTCTAGTTGCGGAAGTTGTGGGGAATTTCGAGGCGATGCTTTTGGATATAAAATTCGTCCAAATCGGAGTCCGGACGGCCGAGTAAAGCCCGTTTTACTGAGGCCCAAAATCTGATGACGGGAATCCGAGAGTCTATATAAAGAGAGAAAACCTAGGTCACCAAGGGCCACGAATTTTCCTCCTCCCGAGCCGCCGCTTGGAGGGGAGGACCAGCACCATTGCAGCACCATCCACAAGGAAGAAGGGGGCCAAGGAGCCGCTGCCCCCTAGGGCCGCCGCCACCCCGAGGGCCGCCGCCGCCGCCGCGCCCCCAAGGGCCGCCGCCGCCGCCTCCGTGGCTGCCGCCGGCCATCTCCTCCTCGCGGGGCTGCACCTCTCCATCAACACCATCATCAACCTCCTCCTCACCATGTCCATGTGTGAGTAGTCTTCTCCGGGGCCGAGGTCTCGTACGTGTAGCTATGTGGTTATCTCTCTCTCCCATGATGTGATCTTCGTTGTGATCATAGGCTATGTTAATCTAGGGTGATCCCATGATATTTCCCCTTCCTCTATGTATTGGATTGATGTACTCCTTGTCTTTATCTAGTATAATCCCCGAGACCAAGGTGACAGCGGTCTATTGGACATGAATTAGAAAAATATTTTCATGAGTGATTTCCTCTCTTGTGTGTTGATTGAAGATTGAGAGTCTCTTGGTGCTTGTCTTTGACTATCCTTTAGATATGTTGTGGTGATTGTGGGACTCCCTTTGGATGGCCGCGGTGACATTGGGAAATCCTTAGATTGAGAACTACGAACTTTGAGGTGTGCTTTTGTAGCCCTACATAATTCTCGTCCTCTCTTGACCACGGAGGAATGACCTCCGGGTGCGTCTCCATTGCATGTTTTATGGGAAATATCATGTGATTCGATTATGTTAATGTTGTTGGGAGTTGCCTCTAGTGAAAGTATGATCCCTAGGCCTTGTTTCCACCATTGCAATACCATTTGTGCTCACGTTTACCACTTGTTTGCTTGCTGCACTTTTTATTACAAATTTATATTACTTTGCTTTGCCACTCCTATCATCCATATTTTACCATCTCTTCGCCGAACTAGTGCACCTATACAACTCCTAGTTGTATTAGGTGTGTTGGGGACACAAGAGACTTCTTGTATCTTAGTTCTAGGGTTGCTTGAGAGAGACCATCTTCAACCTCTACTTCCCTGAGTTCGATAAACCTTAGGTCATCCACTTGAGGAAAATTGCTGCTGTCCTACAAAATTCTGCGCTTGGAGGCCCAACATAGTCTACAAGAGTAGAAGCGTGTGTAGACATCAAGCTATTTCTGGCGCTGTTGCCAGGGAAGTGAGTGCTTGAAGGTATATCTTTAGATCTTACAATTAAATCTTTTTGTTTCTTGTTTTTATTTCACTAGTTATGTTTATGGAAAACCGCATTCTTAGTTCGTTGCTTGTGGGAAGACGCCCCACACCTGTGGTGGTTGCTCCTCCCCCTACTGAAATTGTGCCCTATAAAATACCAGCTGGTATTATCGATTATGTTTTGGCTAATCGTTATGCAGGAGACAGACATCCCGGTGAACACTTGCTATATCTGTCACAATTATGTTCACAATTATGTTCATTATTTAAGCTTGTAGGTGTATCAAGGGAGTTTGTCATGAGGAAATTGTTTGCCGTATCACTTATAGATAAAGCTTCAGATTGGTATAAGCTTCTCGATAACCTGCACTTGCTTGATTGGCAAGAGCTTATATCTCTCTTTTATACTAAGTTTTATCCTCTTCATGAAATTCATCGAGACAGGAACTATATCTATAACTTTAGGTCTCGTGACGGAGAGAGCGTAGCTCAAGCTTGGGGGAGACTGAAAACATTAATGCTAAAATGTCCTAACCATGGGCTCCCCAAAGATGCTTATGTGGAGAGTAAGAGTACCTTTTTGCATTTGGATCATGGTAACAATGCTTTATGTGATGCTTATATTGTTGAGTTTATTCGTGATCCCACTGAAAATTATTATGAGAAGGGAACATATGCTTATAGATATTTCAATAATATTAAGTTCCCTCTCTTTATGTTGAAGGTTTTGAAACTGCACTTGTTTTGTCTTCCTATGCTTATTGCTTTGTGCTTCAATGAATTATTCCATTGCAATATTCCTATGCATAGGAAGCATGTTAGGATTAAATGTATTTGGTATTTGCTTCTTGATGCTCTCTTTTGTTCTTCAACTCTTATTCCTACGAGAGCATCATTAAAGTCTTAAGCCTATCTTTATGGCTATAAAGAAAGAGCTCTAGGGAGACAACCCTTGTTATCTTTGCTTTCAGTTTGATCTTTCAGTTTATAGTGGTCTTGATGTTTGTTACTATAGTAGCAACATCATTGTATCTTTACTTTTCAGCTTTGTGCCAAGTGTAGCCTCTGATTGCAAGAAAGTTCAAAAGTTGTGACGTGCTGTCCAGGAAACAGATTCTGTCCTTGGACAGAAAAATTCGTATAAAATTACCAGATCATCTTTTTGGTCTGAATTTTTTCGACAGCGTGCTCTATACAATTGGCTTTCAGGCGTCTGTTCTGAGTTTTTTTATTTGAGTTGCAGAAGTGCCCCGAAAAAATTATTTACTACCTGCTGGTTTGTTTTTCACAGATTCTATCCTGTTTTGCCTTTCCTTCGTTTTGCAAACCTTGAGCTTGCTTTTTCTTTGCAAAAACCTTTTGGCAATCTTGAGAAACAGTAGACCTTCAAGAATATCCTTATTTACAGCAAGGAAAAATTATTTTATTAAGGGTACTAACCTCGCTAATCAGATTATGATGAGTTATGTATGAAGGGAGTTTTCAAGTGTGCGAGGGAAGATGATAAAAAGATTCAGGAGTGTCAAACGCTCAACCTTGGGGATGCCCCCGTGCACCCCCAAGAAATATTCAAGAAGACTCAAGCGTCTAAGCTTGGGGATGCCCCCGTGCATCCCCTTCTCCATCAACATTATCAGTTCGTCTTTCGTTCCACTATATTTTTATCACTTCATGTGTTATGTGCTATGCTTGGAGCGTCTTGCTTTTAGTTTTCTTTAGCTTTGCTTGCTTTTCATAACGAGTTGGAACTCAGCTTTCTTTGTGTGGGAGAGAAACACGCTCCACTTCAACCTAGAACATAACATAGAATTTTCATGTCTATCCTTGCTGTGTGTGTTCTTTGTCTTTCAATAGCTACTGTCATGCTTAGCTCTTAGCTTTCACGCTTTTCTTTTTTTTAAAGAGCTTTTGTTTAGTTGGTCGCTGGAACTCTCTTTAGTTATAATGCTTATCTTGTTAAGAGAGTTGGCTTCTATTGCACTGGTTGATATGTCTATGATAAAAATGCTATGTGCATAATGGTGCTTAGTAGTTCATACTTTCTTATGGTTAGTCTCAAATAGCTGGGGGGGTTCTCAATGTGTTATTGGAGTACCAACATGATTTGTTTGCCTATGATGTGGTATGGTTTAGTGATATCTTCCTCCAGGAATTTATTTTGATTGACTTGGCGTATGCTCACGCATATTTAAGACTGTAAAGAAAGTCTATCAAGCCTTGATGATCTTTAATTTCTGAGTAGCGATATAACTTCCATGCCCGATTCAATGTTGCTTTGTCGCTCTGCATGATTATGACCGTCATTGCTTTATCAGTTCTTTGTGATTCTCTCATGAGGCAACTTAATTACTACAGATTCATTGTCTCAGTAAGCACTTGTCATGTGACTGTAAAAAGTCATTATATGGTTAATAGCATGTCACCACAGAAATTATGCTTGTTATCATTTACCTACTCGAGGACGAGCAGGAATTAAGCTTGGGGATGTTGATACGTCCAAAACGTATCTATAATTTCTGCTTGCTCCATGCCTCTTTTGTGTGATATTGCTATGATATTTATGCACTTCCATACACTTTTGACCATATTTGGACTAACCTACTAATGGTTGCAAAAGTGCACAATATTCTTGTTTTACACTTTATTGTGTAGGAATTAGTTGGAAATTGACAAAAACGCAAAAGGAGTCGTATTGGAGTAGGACTCTGACTTTCCTGAAATCTGTCTGAGAACGTTTTTTAAAGATGGTCACGTTCCGGCCCGATGACGACGTCAAACGGAAAAAGTCTAGTTGCGAAAGTTGTGGGGAATTTCGAGGCGATGCTTCTGGATATAAAATTCGTCCAAATCGGAGTCCGGACGGCCGAGTAAAGCCCGTTTTACTGAGGCCCAAAATCTGATGACGGGAATCCGAGAGTCTATATAAAGAGAGAAAACCAAGGTCACCAAGGGCCACGAATTTTCCTCCTCCCGAGCCGCCGTCTTGGAGGGGAGGACCAGCACCATTGCAGCACCATCCACAAGGAAGAAGGGGGGCCAAGGAGCCGCTGCCCCCTAGGGCCGCCGCCGCCCCGAGGGCCGCCGCCGCCCCCTAGGGCCGCCGCCGCCGCTGCGCCCCCAAGGGCCGCCGCCGCCGCCTCCGTGGCTGCCGCCGGCCATCTCCTCCTCGCGGGGCTGCACCTCTCCATCAACACCATCATCAACCTCCTCCTCACCATGTCCATGTGTGAGTAGTCTTCTCCGGGGCCGAGGGCTCGTACGTGTAGCTATGTGGTTATCTCTCTCTCCCATGATGTGATCTTCGTTGTGATCATAGGCTATGTTAATCTAGGGTGATCCCATGATATTTCCACTTCCTCTATGTATTGGATTGATGTACTCACTTGTCTTTATCTAGTATAATCCCCGAGACCAAGGTGACAGCGGTCTATTGGACATGAATTAGAAAAATATTTTCATGAGTGATTTCCTCTCTTGTGTGTTGATTGAAGATTGAGAGTCTCTTGGTGCTTGTCTTTGACTATCCTTTAGATATGTTGTGGTGATTGTGGGACTCTCTTTGGATGGCCGCGGTGACATTGGGAAATCCTTAGATTGAGAACTACGAACTTTGAGGTGTGCTTTTGTAGCCCTACATAATTCTCGTCCTCTCTTGACCACGGAGGAATGACCTCCGGGTGCGTCTCCATTGCATGTTTTATGGGAAATATCATGTGATTCGATTATGTTAATGTTGTTGGGAGTTGCCTCTAGTGAAAGTATGATCCCTAGGCCTTGTTTCCACCATTGCAATACCATTTGTGCTCACGTTTACCACTTGTTTGCTTGCTGCACTTTTTATTACAGATTTATATTACTTTGCTTTGCCACTCCTATCATCCATATTTTACCATCTCTTCGCCGAACTAGTGCACCTATACAACTCCTAGTTGTATTAGGTGTGTTGGGGACACAAGAGACTTCTTGTATCTTAGTTGCAGGGTTGCTTGAGAGAGACCATCTTCAACCTCTACTTCCCTGAGTTCGATAAACCTTAGGTCATCCACTTGAGGGAAATTGGTGATGTCCTACAAACCTCTGCGCTTGGAGGCCCAACATAGTCTACAAGAGTAGAAGCGTGTGTAGACATCAGCCGCGACCTTGGAGGGCTCCGCTCCACCCGCGGAGGGCCGGGTTCCATCTCTGGAACTGGCGGTGCGCGGCCTGTTACCAAGCGCACAAGCGTCGCCACCTCCCAAATTCCGGCTGTCGGGATGGCGTTGGTGTTCGCGAGCAGCACCCCGAGTCCTTTCCGCGACTGGTCCACTGCTCGCCCGCGTCGGGACGGGCTGTCCGGCTTCCGACTGGCCAACCGCCACCGTTGTCTTCTTCTTGGGCGCCATGACGATGCAGGAGCGTCGAACAAACCGCTAAAGCCGATTCTCACAACTGCGCCCCCTACCTGGCGCCCCAAAGATGTCGGTGTATTTGGATCGACACCTATGGGATCACAAGAATCCCTACTACGGTTGCGGGGCGCGGGGTTGGGAGAAGAGCGGATCTAACGGTCAGGAAACAGTTCCTTTACCCAGGTTCGGGTCGCAAAGATGCGTAAAACCCTACTCCTGCTTTGGTGGATTATATGTTGGTGTTCTTCAGCTAGTGAGGAGCTCCAAGAGAGTCGTGAGGAGTTCTAAAAAGCCGAATCCTCCTCCTGGTCGCCTCGGGCCTCCTTTTATAGGAAAAAGGGGTTGCCACAGTGGCACACAGGAGGTGGAAAGGATACAGTGATGCGAGGTTATCCCGCGTATTACAGGACAAGGTGCATTTAATGCGCCCAGCTTAGGTGTCCTTGCTTTATTGGGGACGAGGGGAGACGCCCGTCTTGTCCGTCGCCACCCCTCCTCGCGTTGACACGCACCCTGGCCAGCGATGCCTGAGGTGCCATGTAGGTAGACAGGCAGCTGAGGTGGCGTAACGGCGGGTCTCCACGAGGATCTGTGGGTTGCCATGTAGGAGCCTGTCCAGCTGGTCGGGTCAGCAGCTGCGTGGGTCGGTGGAAACCCAGTTGGTGCGGGCCTGGTGGTGGCCCCGTGGCTTTCCTCGGCAAGGGCCTTGCCGGGGCCCCGACAAGGGTCTTGCCGCGGCGCCTGCTGTCATCCCCGGCAAGGTGCTTGCCGGGGGCCTTGTGGTCTTCCTTGGCTGCTATCCCGCCAAGGGTCATCGGCATCTGGTCTTGAATGTCTTCACAAAGATCTACATGCCACCACGGGGATATCTCCCGAATTCTCGCCCCATGGGGGCGGTGGACTCAAGGGTGATTCACTCCGTAGGCGCGGGGCGAGCTGCCGCGGCAAGGGTCTTGCCGGGGCTACCAGAGCCGGCCCCGGCAAGGATCTTGCCGGGGGGAAGCCGCTTCGTCCCTTTGCTCTTTGTAGTCTTGTTCTTGGCGTCGCCCCAGTCTCCATCGAGCTTCAGTCTTGCCCCGGCTCGCCTCCCTCGCCATGCTTAGCGTGGTGGCGCCGTGGCTCAGACTGCCCGTGCACAGTCATAGGGGTACAAAAAATGTACCCCTCTTTTTGTACACCGACAGGTTGGATGGTTAGAGGGACAGCGGTATCCAGGTTTAAGTTCTGGTGCTTGTATTATTCCTAAATTTATTTCAGTATTTTCGGTGATGCGCTTTCAGTGGGAGGAGACGTTCCCGTCAACGACGAGACGTCTACGGTGATTTCGTAAATCTCAAGATGATATGCCGGCACAGTCTCTCGGAGGTCCTCATAGGGTTAGGGTGTGTGTATGTGCGTTCATATGGATGAGTGTATGCGCGTATGTATGAGCGCTTGCGTCTGCACTGTGTTAAAAAAATTACACCCGGTGTTGTACTCCCTCCATTTTTTAGTCTGCATATAAAATCTGGTCAAAGTTAAATTTGATTAACTTTGACTAACTTTATAGAAAAATATGTCAAGATTTACAATATGAAATCAATATTATTAGATGCATCATTAAATTATTTTTCATACCATATAGCGTTATTATTGTAGATATTGATATTTTTCCTACAAAGTTGGTCAAATTTTATAAAATTTGACTTTGCCCAAATTTTATATATAGACTTAAAAAATGAAGGGGGTATTTCATAATCTATCTATATATTACAATACTGTAAGAAAAAACCTTGCAAGTTCAGTTAGTTCAGTTAGTGTTAGCTGCATTTTCTTCTTCAGTTTCGTCAGGTTCGTCAGTTTTGTCAGTAGCGAGATTAGATCGAGGTTCCAACAGTTTAGACCGAGTCATGCGCCCTACTAATTCGTTCGTGGGATGGCACGAACATTGTGGATCGTAGTGGCACATAGTCAGGAGGCCACGAGCCCCTTTCCTTTGCTGTAACCCAATAAATTTAGAGCAAAAGAGATCAGAAAACTTCGGCAAGTTTGAACAGGCAAAACCTCGTCTTCCACCTCGGTTCGTTGCTAGCTCGTCGTTCTCAACTCTGACAATTGGCATCCGAGCCTCTCACCTGTCCAAGGCATGGCCGCCGACGACACCGGAGGGAGCAGGTCGCCACCGACGCCGCGTGCAGAGATCACCGACGGCATAGAGGTTGCCGTGGCTGAGAGATCCATGGCGCGGGTGGTGCGCGACACGGGCGGCACGGCGTGGCCGCAACTGACGAGGACTAACTAGACCGACTGGGCCGTCCTCATGCAGGTCATGATGGAAGGGCGGCACCTGTGGGATGCTGTGCAGACGGGCACGGCGGAGCGAAGCGACGACCGGCTCGTGCTTGAAGCAATCTTGCGCGGGGTGCCGCCGGAGATGGCACCCACCCTCGCCGGCAAGGCCACGGCGAAGGATGCGTGGGACACCGTCAAGACGATGCGCCTCGGAGTGGCACGCGTCCGCGAGGCAAAGCTCGCGACCCTCTCCAAACAGTACAATGGCATCCGCTTCGCTGACGGCGAGACCATCGACGACTTCGCCATGCCCATCACCAACATGGTGGCACAAATGGCACAGCTCGGAGAAACCGTGCAGGAGAAGCGGGTGCTCCGCAAGTTCCTCTCTGTCATCCCAAAGAGGTACTCTTAGGTCGCCTTGTCAATAGAGATGCTCGTCGATCTGGACAAGCTCTCCATGGAATAGCTCATCGGGCGGCTAAAGGCTGCCGAGGAGAGGTACGACCTCGACCAGGCGGAGTTGGGCGTGTGACGGATCCTCCTCATGGAGGAGGAGTGGCACACACGGCTCAAGAGCAGGGGCGGCTCTAGCAGCGAGGCGGCAGCCAACGCGGTCGCGGCCGCGGGCGTGGCCGTGGTGGTGCGTGCGGCAACGGAAAGAACAAACAACTCGTCACCGATGCCGACAAGTGCAGGTACTGCGGTAATGTTGGCCACTGGGTCAAGGACTACCGCAAGAAGAAGAACAAGGAGGAGGAGACGAACCTCACTCAGGCAGAGGGCGCTGACGATGAGGATCCCATCTTCCTCATGGCACAGGTGTGCACCGTCATTGACGATGGTGATATCAGCGACGACTACGTCGAGCTCGTCGAGGAACACGCCGAGGTCCACCTCGGGCGCACGAAGGAGGAGTATGACTCCAAGTGGTATCTGGACACGGGCGCCTCGAACCACATGTCGGGCAGCACGGCGTGCTTCAACGAACTCGATCGCCGCGTCGGAGGTACTATGATGTTTGGGGGCGGCTTGGTCGTAGCGATCTGTAGATGCAGGTCCGTGCTCTTCACCGAGTGCAACGGTGGGCACCGCATTCTCACCGGGGTCTAATTCATCCCTCGCCCGCGGAGCAGCATCGTCAGCGTCGGCAGCTCGACGAGAGCGGCTGCAAGACAGAGATCGCATGCGGTGTGTTCACCCTCAGCGATCGCCGCGAACACGTGTTCGCGCGCGCCACAAGAGCACGCAACCGTCTCTACCCCTACGACATGCAACTGGCCTAGCCGGTGTGTGTCGTGGAATTAACACGTCAGATGTCCGGATCAACGGACTTAGGGTTGAGGCGCGCATCTATGTGGTAGCTTGAAGGGGTTGAGTGGAATCGAGAGACGCGATGCAAGACACGGATTTAGACAGCTTCGGGCCCCGGGAAACATCATCCGGTAATAACCCTACGTGCTGTTTGAGGCTAGATCTCATTATGGCCCTCATGGTGTTGCCGGTAAACCGGCTCTTTGTGTCTAACCCTAAAACTTGTCTACTTGTGGTATGTCTAAAGCTTGTCCTCTTTGGGGAGCCCTGCCCCTCCTTATATATGTTGAAGGGGCGGGTTTACATGACTAGTCCTAGTAGGACTAGGATTGATCTATTACAAGGAGTCCTAGTCTTGCTTCCTTTATGGACAATATTCCTTGCGCTTTATTATTAAACCGGCCCACTATTAATATGAACCGGCCTTCTGGGCCTTGGGCCTTGTCATCCATGATCCGCCTGCCGGGTCACCAATATTTTGCCAAGTGTAAACCGCCAAGTAGAATGCCAAGTCCGGCCGGGTTATAATTCCGGCCGGTTCATACCGCGGGGTAATATCCCCGACATTAGCCCCCAAGTTTAGCTTGGATGTGTCCATGGTAAACTTTATGCTGCAAAATAAACACAAGAACAAATTGATAGGTTGTGCTCCGGATTATGAATTCTTGTAATCCGGCACTTGATCATCTTTAACTCCTTATCCTTCCTTCTTCTAGAAAATCCGGGTCAACAGACCAACTTCATAATCAACTTGCTTGCATAAGAAATATTGTAAATAAAGAATCAATTTGAATCGGCCTTCAATGCTCTGACTTAACAAAAAATATTGATCTTCAAATATTCCATGGATACCCAACCGGTTTGGAGATGTAGAACTTGCCGGTTTATGATTGCCAAAATTGCCGGGTCACACAATTAATCTGATTTGCCAGAACTGAAAATTTGAAGATGTTCCTCCTTTATATGCATATTACCTATAGCCCCCAAGTGCCGGGTCATTATGTAATAATGAGCAGGGACTTTGTATATACTCCATTGAAAATAGCCTTGTATAATCTTGAAGAAATCCGGATTGTTCATCCCAATCACTATGAAACTGAATATTCCATATTATGTAGCCCCCAAGTGCCGGGTCATTATGTAATAATGAGCAGGGACTTTGAAAATATGATCATGTAAACTTGAATAGCAACATATAGCCCCCAAGTGCCGGGTCATTATATAATAATGAGCAGGGACTTTGTAGATATAATTATTGAAATGAACATTATATAATGTAACTTTTATCGTGTGGTTTGAATCCACGTCCACAAGGTTAAGAGCTTTGTGCTTTACCAACTGAGTTAGACGGGCCTTTCAATATAATGGATGAATACTTGTGTACCTTGAATTGTTGACAGGAGCGATTGGTAGCCCCCAAGTTCCGGTTTAGCTATATTTAGAAGGTGAAACGGTACTTCCAGATGAAGCAAATGATCTTTCCATTAGCCCCCAAGTGTCAAGTAGACAACTTGCTTGTGTGCTTGAGACTTTTGTCTTTGAATTGCTGCTGTTTTACTGCTTCAACTGCCCATTAGCCCCCAAGTGTCAAGTAGACAACTTGCTTGTGTGCTTGAGACTTGTGTATTTGATATAATCTCAATCTGAATAATGTAGCCCCCAAGTGCCGGGTTGTAAGTCTGCAGCAACTCGGGACTATTCCTTTGTAGAATAAATCACTTCCATCATTGAAATAATATCCATTGCGCTTGAAAGCGACTTTGAAGACCTCAATCATAATATTGATAACCATACTAGGAATCCAGCCATGTTTGGCTATTGAATATAATCCGGTTGGAAGACCGGTTCCAATGATGTTTGATCACAATCGGGCCGGGTTTAATATACACCGGTCATTATTTCGTCTCATACTGGCGACTTATAGTCAAAACCAGGCCGGTTTAATAAACACCGGTCATTATAACTGATCACGTATTTGCCAATTTGTTGGCTCATCATGAAGGTCGATCCGGGTTATGATGAACGCCGGTTTAACTCTCGCTGGTGTTCATGACCCAGACTTATAACTTTATAGATAGGTGGTCAACTTCTGGAGCTGTTCCACTCGGTTTAAAAGGTTATAAAACACAAGAAACACCAAGAAACACACAATTTTTGCAAATCAGACCATGTAGTCGAGGCTTTTTCAAAGAGCTGCCAGGCTCAAAACTGTTCAAAGAGCCGAGCCATCATTTGAACGCGGATTGATACCGACTGCGGATTGATACCGACTGCGGATTGATACCGACTGCGGATTGATACCGACTGCGGATTGATACCGACTGCG
>LR738712.1:32521186-32562184 GCA_902687465.1 Secale cereale
TTGATACCGACTCCGGATTGATACCGACTGCGGATTGATACCGACTGCGGATTGATACCGACTGCGGATTGATACCGACTCCGGATTGATACCGACTGCGGATTGATACCGACTCCGGATTGATACCGACTGCGGATTGATACTGACTTGTTCGGGGAACCCAAAATTTCATAATATAACCATTCAAGAGGTGTGTGGGCGATACCACTGTCCTCAGGGGCTTTTGACATTCCTCCTAACCCGGCCGGGGTTTTTCCTTTTTATGAGGTTTTTCTCTTCTTGAACCGGATATAATCTCTTGTTCCCGAGAGTTCTACCGCCCCTTTGTGCATATGCCCTGCACAACCAGATAGACTGATCAAAGCATCTTGTTTTCTTAAAAAATAATAAATAATAAGAGAAGTAATATTGTAGATGGATATCACCTGAGTGTATTTGAACCGGTATGTTGAATAGACCGGATCACAGGGTGGATAGTAAACGACCGCAGTATCAGAGGCAGCTCAGACAGTTAAACCGGTTGTAGGGTTGTAAACCGGCGGAGATGAGCAAGTTGTCCTCCATGTTTTAAACCGGTGCGGATGCGTGAGCCGGCCGTAGCTGTGATTGGCGCTTAAATCCGTGGAATAATGACGATCACTTGTGTGGAACAATGTTTGGCGCGCCTCCACCTCCGTGGTATAATATCATTTTATAATGAATAATTTTTCTGCATATAAAATACAACAGGGCGAGGTATTTTTGTTCGGATGAATTAATATGTATTAAAAATAAATAGGATAAATATCACCTGATTCGTCTGGAGAACAGATGAGCCGGCCGCGTATTGATGTAAGCGCAGCAACGGGGGTAGCGACTCGCACGTGTATCCGCTGGGCCAGTTTATGAAAACGGCTGCGGCACTGGCGTGATTGATGTAGACCGGATCACGGAAGCGGTGGCGTGCGCGCGTCCATTGGCGAGGGAGTCAGCCGCGATGTTGGAAACAAGCGTGCGTTTGGCGCGGGCAGACGAGCCGGCCTGCACGTTGATGTAAACCGGACCGCGATACGTATGTTCAGGCAGCCGCGCAACACAGCCGAATGTACGTCCGCGGCGTATCCTGATGATGATCCGGCCGCTGCTTTTAATAGTTGTCCTGATGTCCTTGCCGGGTGAGATTAGTCCATAGCTGGAATCCAGCAACCCAGCGCCTATCTGTCTTTTCCTCCTTTGTCTTTTTCTTGTTTCACATGGGGTGAATTTGTTCGTTCACGGAAGCGTCTTGATTGAAGTACCATCGAAGCTGCCGTCTTGAATTATTAGGCACCGTGTTGGCCATCTGTTGCAGGTGGATATAAAGGCGACTTGAGGGCACGCGGTCCAATGTTTTTTTTTTTGCCAGATCCCCCGGACGCTGGTATTAAATAACGTTGGATGTATCCGAGACGAGAAGAACATAGGTACGTCACTGAGACTTGTGACAATAAACAATGTGCTTGAGCTCATTTTAGTTTCAACTCTGCACTGACAGTGAGCGGCTCAAGGTGCAGCAACATCCGGCGCGGCTCGGTGCAGGTTTTTTGGAATGCTCAGAGGCAGAGGCGGCAGCGCTGCTCCGTGAACTAGCACACGCCTGGATTTCCTCCGGCCCGTAGTAACTCGGCAGATGCTGCGGCTATACGACCGCAGTAGCAAGACCCGCCAGTAACGACGGAGGCCCCGACGCAGTCCCAGCTGGAGGCGATTTGACGGCTGCAATTTAATACAGCCCGGGCGGCTCTGTACGGGGGTGAACGGCGGGTTGCACGCCGCGAGTGACTCGGTCAACAAGCAAAATCCGGGTCGTGGTCGTCTTCCCTTTGAAAAAGCTTGACAAATCCTACTAGTAGACTCACGTACTAGCACTAACGGATTCGGCCCTTGCTGTACATATTACTCCTTCCAATCGCTCTTCGGGTCGTAGTTGGTTTTGACCAGATGTAGCAGCTGGCTTTAGTAAACTTTCCGTCAGCCTCGGCGACGCGCGATCGTAACAACAAAAAATTATCTTCTATCCAGTTTCGTCAGGCAATGCACAGAAAAATACCAAACCGCAAATTTTTCCTCATCCAGTCAATCGCGGACTTCTTGATCCCTGGAAGATCCCTTTAAGAACTCAACACCACCATGTGCAGCCCCACGGTGGGCGCCAACTGTCGTGGAATTAACACGTCAGATGTCCGGATCAACGGACTTAGGGTTGAGGCGCGCATCTATGTGGTAGCTTGAAGGGGTTGAGTGGAATCGAGAGACGCGATGCAAGACACGGATTTAGACAGCTTCGGGCCCCGGGAAACATCATCCGGTAATAACCCTACGTGCTGTTTGAGGCTAGATCTCATTATGGCCCTCATGGTGTTGCCGGTAAACCGGCTCTTTGTGTCTAACCCTAAAACTTGTCTACTTGTGGTATGTCTAAAGCTTGTCCTCTTTGGGGAGCCCTGCCCCTCCTTATATATGTTGAAGGGGCGGGTTTACATGACTAGTCCTAGTAGGACTAGGATTGATCTATTACAAGGAGTCCTAGTCTTGCTTCCTTTATGGAGAATATTCCTTGCGCTTTATTATTAAACCGGCCCACTATTAATATGAACCGGCCTTCTGGGCCTTGGGCCTTGTCATCCATGATCCGCCTGCCGGGTCACCAATATTTTGCCAAGTGTAAACCGCCAAGTAGAATGCCAAGTCCGGCCGGGTTATAATTCCGGCCGGTTCATACCGCGGGGTAATATCCCCGACAGTGTGCCTGGCCGTGCGCACCACCAATGACTAGGCGTGGCGTTGGCACGCGAGGTATGGGCACATGAACTTCAATTCAGTCCAAATGCTAGCCCGGCAGGACATGGTGCGTGGTCTGCCTGCGATCGATCACGTCGATCAACTCTACGATAGTTGCCTTGCTGGCAAGCAGGGCCTGATAACCCACAAGTGTAGGGGATCAGTTGTAGCCTCTTTCGATAAGTAAGAGTGTCGAACCCAACGAGGAGCTAAAGGTAGAACAAATATTTACTCAAGTTCTATCGACCATCGATACAACTCTACGCGCGTTTGACGTTCGCTTTACCTAGAACAAGTATGAAACTAGAAGTACTTTGTAGGTGTAACGCGGTAGGTTTGCAAGAATATAAAGAGCACATAAATAAAAACTGGTGTAGATCACCGTCACACGATGATGGCCCCGACGATGTTCCGGCGCCACCTGGAGAGAGGGGGAGAAAGCCCCCCTCCTTATTATTCTTCCTTGACCTTCTCCCTAGATGGGAGAAGGGTTTCCCCTCTGGTCCATGGCCTCCATGGAATGGGAGGGGCGAGAGCCCTCCGAGATTGGATATGTCTCTCTGTCTCTCTCTGTTTATGCGTTCTCAGATTCTGGCCTTTCACCGTTTCTTATATTCCCGGAGATCCGTAACTCCGATTGGGCTGAATTTTTGACACGATTTTTATCCGGATATTAGATTTCTTGCGGCAAAAGAAGGGCACCAACCTCCTTACGGAGTGTCCACGAGGGCCCAAGGCGCGCCTGACCCCCTGGGGCGCCCCCCTCACCCTCGTTGGCCACTTGGGCATCGTCTCACGTAGATTTGATACGTCCAAAACGTATCTATAATTTCTGCTTGCTCCATGCCACTTTTGGGTGATATTGCTATGATATTCATACACTTCCATACACTTTTGATCATATTTGGAATAACCTACTAATCCAGTGCACCCCGGTGCCAGTTTCTGTTTTCGGCTGTTTTTGTATTTCAGGTTTTCACGTTACGAGAACTGCTAGGAAAAATCCAGAAAAATTATATAAAAAATCAGCGTTCCAGAACCTACCTTGCGCCCGAAGGACAGCCGAGGGGGGGGGGGGCACCAGGGCTCCAGGCGCCCTGGCGGCGCGCCCCCCCCCCCTGGGCCGCGCCGGGGGGGGCGCCTAGGCCCCCCGAGCCCCGTCTGGTGCCCCCCTTCGGCATATATTTAGAGCGTCCTTCCCTCGGGACGGGAATTCTTTTTCGCGATCTCATCTCTGTTCCGCCCCCGCCGCCGCTTCCAAGATCGGGAGCACCAGGAGAACTCTTCCCCGCACCTTGCCGGAGGGGAGGATCACCATCGAGAGCCTCTCCACCACCATGGACGCCTCCCGGATGAGTTGTGAGTAGTCTCCCTTGGACCATGAGTCCATGACCAATAGCTATGTGATGTTCTCCTCCCGTTCTTGTGCTTCACTAATTAGTCCTCGTGAGCTGCCCTACATGATCGAGGCACATATGTAATCCTTATGCTGTTGCTATGATGAGTTTGCTGGGATCCGATGGATTATGAGATTATGTTCAGATTGTTCTTGAGTAATATATTTGATCTACCTCTTTTATATTTATGTTCATAAGTAATTCTTGCATGTTCTCCGTTGTTATTTATTGCTTTGGCCAAGTAATACGTAGTGACTCCAAGAGGGAACGTTATGCTCGATTGTGGGTTCATGCCCCTCGATGACTAGCTTGAGTGACAGAAACATGAGTCTAGGGGATGTGTTGTTGCCACAAGGGGGAAAACAACGGTGCTTGTGCCCGCGGGTGCAATGATTGTTTACTTTACGCAAAGTTCTTTTAATGAAGTTGTCTGTTGCATTGAGTTTACACTATGGGTGGGGCTCGCAACTTAATACCAACGAGATGTTCTGGATAGATATCTCAAGGTGGATGATTAGTAGTAGATATTGATGGATTTCGGTCTACTTACTTTGGCGTACCGCCCATGCTTTGAACCTCAACCTTTCTTGCAATGTAGTCAGCATTGGTTTGCGTTCGTGGTCCTGTCAATTGCCCAGCTGTAATTCGTTTACCTCACATAGCTATTTTATCGTCTTTTGGGAGAGAGACATCACTAGTGAACATCATGAGACTCCGGTCCATATTACCATCATTGATCACATCCGCTATTTACTTTTCGCTTTTATTTACTATTGCAAACATTATCTATCACTACTATCATTTGCGTTTAATCCTTTGTGAACTACAAGGCCGGAGGGATTGACAACCTCTCTGTACTCGTTGGGAGCAAAGTTATTTGTATCTGTGTGCAGGTCCACGTTGATTGCTAATCCGGCACCGTTAGCAGTTGACACCTACTTGTTGAACCTAGGAGTCTCTGGGGATTCGATCCTTGGCATCTTTGCTAAGGGAAAAACTTCCACAACACTGCATCTTACACCTTCCACTTGGGGTAACCAACGAGGGGTTAGAGGCCCATCAAGGAGTTTTTCTGGCGCCGTTGCCGGGGACTCCACTCTTCAGGATAGGGGAGTTGCACGCTATCTTTTACCTTTGCTTTTTAGTCTTGATTAGTTTACCTTTCAGTTTTTGCTTTAGTATCTATTATCAAAAATCACAAAAATAGTTATCTTGCTTGCTTGCTATTATGGGTTCTACCAAAAACACTAAATGGGAGGAGTACACCCCTTCTTCCATTACCCCAATTACTACTGTCGGGATCTACAAAAGTAATAAACCTTGTGATTATATTAGTCTTGACGGAGGGTTATGCCCATGGCATGGTCTTCCAGGAAAAGAGTATGAGCCTCAGTTTAAAATTGCTCCTAAGCTTCCCCAAACTTGGGAAGATGTTCAAACTCTTATAATAGAGAGCGATTCAAACAAAGAGGATGCCACTACAATTCTTCCCACTAATGATAAAATTGATTTTGATAATTGTAGTATTTCAGAAGTTGTCACCTTTCTACAAGGAATGACCAAAGACCCCCACACTAGCACGCTTAATCTTGCCTTCACAGAACACGTCACTAATGCTCTTATCAAAGCTAGGGAGGAGAAACTTAGAGTAGAAGCCTCCATACCTAGAAAGCTAGAAGATGGTTGGGATCCTATGATTAAAATTAAGATAAACAACTTCTCATGCTATGCTTTATGTGATATTGTAGCCAGTACTTCTATTATGCCCAAAAGACTATGATATGCTTAAATTGAAACCTTTTGATTCTTGTTCTTTTGGTATTCGTCTCGTTGATTCTTCCATAAAGAAACCTTTGGGGAGGATCGACGATATTCTTATCGTTGTTAATGATAATTATGTTCCAGTTGATTTCACTATTATGGATATTGAATGTGATCCTTCATGTCCAATTATTTTGGGACGTCCCTTTTTACGCACCGTTGGTGCTATCATTGACATGAAAGAGGGTAATATAAAATTTCAGTTTCCTCTCAAGAAAGGGATGGAACACTTCCCTCGTAAGAAGATCAAGTTACCTTTTGAGTCCGTTGTACGGGCTAGCTATTCTTTTACTCTTGATAAAACTTGATCTATATGCATTATGCCTAGCTTAAAGGCATAAAAGAAAGCGCTTTTGGGAGGCAGCCCACATGAATAATTTTTTTTATATTTTGCTTTTGTTGTGTCTTGATGTTGTTTAGTACTGTAGCATCATCATTGTATCTTTGCTTTTCATATTTGTGCCAAGTATAGCCTCTGATTGCTAGAAAGTTCAAAAGTTGTGAGGTGCTGTCCAGGAAACAGATTCTGTCCTTGGATAGAAAAATTCGTATAAAATCACCAGATCATCTTTTTGGTCTGAATTTTTTCGACAGCGTTCTCTATATAATTGTCCTTCGTGCGTCTGTTCTGAGTTTTTTGATTTGAGTTGCAGAAGTGCCCCGAACAAATCAATTACTACCTGCTGTTCTGTTTTTCACAGATTCTGTCCTGTTTTGCTTTTCCTTCATTTTGCAAATCAAGAGCTTGCTTTTTCTTTGCAAAAACCTTTTGGCAATCTTGAGAAACAGTAGAACTTCAAGAATATCTTTATTTCCAGCAAGGTATAATTATTTTATTAAGGGTACTAACCTCGCTAATCAGATTATGATGAGTTATGTATGAAGGGAGTTTTCAAGTGTGCGAGGGAAGATGATAAAAAGATTCAGGAGTGTCAAGCGCTCAAGCTTGGGGATGCCCCCGTGCACCCCCAAGAAATATTCAAGGAGACTCAAGCGTCTAAGCTTGGGGATGCCCCCGTGCATCCCCTTCTCCATCAACATTATCAGTTCGTCTTTCATTCCGCTATATTTTTATCACTTCATGTGTTATGTGCTATGCTTGGAGCGTCTTGCTTTTAGTTTTCTTTTTAGTTTTTCATAACGAGTCAGAACTCAGCTTTCTTTATGTGGGAGAGAAACACGCTCCACTTCTACCTAGAACATAACATAGAATTTTCATGTCTATCTTTGCTGTGTGTGTTCTTTGTCTTTTAATAGCTACTATCATGTTCAGCTCTTAGTATTCATGCTTATCTTTTCAAAGAGCTTTTGTTTAGTTGGTTGCTTGAACTCTCTTTAATTGTCATGCTTATCTAATTAAGAGAGTTTGCTTCCGTTGCATTGGTTAATATGTCTATGATAAAGATGCTACGTGCATAATGGCGCTTAGTAGTTCAGGTTTTCTTATGGTTAGTCTCAAATAGCTGGGGGATTCCGAATGTGTTATTGGAGTACCAACTTGATTTGTTTGCCGATGATGTGGTATGGTTTAGTACTATCTTCCTTCGAGAATTTATTTTGATTGACTTGGCGTATGCTCACGCATATTTAAGACTGTAAAGAAAGTCTGTCAAGCCTTGATGATCTTTTATTTCTGAGTAGCGATATAACTTCCATGCCTGATTCAATATTGCTTTGTCGCTCTGCATGATTATGACCGTCATTGCTCTCTTAGTTGGTCGCTCCCAGTCTTTTGCTAACCTCCACCTGTACTAAGCAGACTAACTTTGCAATACATAGCTCATGGGAAAGTAGCTTAAAAACTATTGTGGTAAAGAATATGTTGCTTATGTATCTTATTTCTTATAAGTTGCTTGCTGAGCGGTAACCATGTTTCTGAGGACGCCATCAACTGTCACACTTTTGTTGAATATCATGTGAGTTGCTATGCATGTTCATCTTGTCTGAAGTAAGGGTGATTTGCCATGGGTTGAATGAGTATGCATATTGTTAGAGAAGAACATTGGGCCGCCAACCAAAGCCATGTATCATGGTGGAAGTTTTAGCTTGGACATTAATCCTCAATCTCTTATGAGAATATGCTTATGCATTAAAGAGGAGTCCATCATCTATTTTCTATGTTGTCCCGGTATGGATGTCCTCAAGTTGAGATCTATCAAAAACGAGAAATCAAATGCGATTTATCTCCTTGGACCTTTGTACAGGTGGCATAGAGGTACCCCTTTGTGACACTTGGTTGAAACATATGTAATGCAATGATAACCCATGGAAATCCGAGCTAATTAGGACAAGGTGCGAGCACTATTGGTATTCGATGCATGAGGCTTGCAACTTATAGGATATCTTATGCATGACACATATGAAGTACTACTACCGTTGACAAAATTGCTTCTATGTTTTCAAAATAAAAAAGCTCTAGCACATAACCATTATTTTACTTTTATGTTGAGTCTCCACCTTCTTTTAAAAGCACCAACTACTGAGAGCATGATTGTCATTCTGAGTGTAATGTGCATTGTCCCAAAGTAGTATTGTCTTTTGCATGATTGTGATATCGTTTATTTTGAAATCATTGTATCTAGTCATCACTTAAACCTTGAAGGTGCCCCTGCATTTATGTTTTGCTTCACTAAAGGGGGCAAGCTAGATATCACTTTATCATATTTGCACATCATGTTCATTGCAAATCTTTTTGATGCTTCAATGTCATGTTGTAAAACTTTCAGTCATTTGTGATTTTCTCATGAGGCAACTTAATTACTATAGAATCATTGTCTCAGTAAGCTTTTGTCATATGACTATGAATAAGTCCTATATGGTTAATAGCATGTCACCACAGAAATTATTCTTGTTATCATTTACCTACTCGAGGACGAGCAGGAATTAAGCTTGGGGATGTTGATACGTCCAAAACGTATCTATAATTTCTGCTTGCTCCATGCCACTTTTGGGTGATATTGCTATGATATTCATACACTTCCATACACTTTTGATCATATTTGGACTAACCTACTAATCCAGTGCACCCCGGTGCCAGTTTCTGTTTTCGGCTGTTTTTGTATTTCAGGTTTTCACGTTACGAGAACTGCCAGGAAAAATCCAGAAAAATTATATAAAAAATCAGCGTTCCAGAACCTACCTTGCGCCCGAAGGACAGCCGGGGGGGGGGGGCAACAGGGCTCCAGGCGCCCTGGCGGCGCCCCCCCTAGGCCGCGCCGGGGGGGCGCCTGGGCCGCCCGAGCCCCGTCTGGTGCCCCCCTTCGGCATATATTTAGAGCGTCCTTCGAAACCCTCGGGACGGGAACACTTTTTCGCGATCTCATCTCTGTTCCGCCGCCGCCGCCGCTTCCAAGATCGGGAGCACCAGGAGAACTCTTCCCGGCACCCTGCCGGAGGGGAGGATCACCATCGGGGCCTCTCCACCACCATGGACGCCTCCCAGATGAGTTGTGAGTAGTCTCCCTTGGACCATGAGTCCATGACCAGTAGCTATGTGATTTTCTCCTCCCGTTCTTGTGCTTCACTAATTAGTCCTCGTGAGCTGCCCTACATGATCGAGGCACATATGTAATCCTTATGTTGTTGCTATGATGAGTTTGCTGGGATCCGATGGATTATGAGATTATGTTCAGATTGTTCTTGAGTAATATATTTGATCTACCTCTTTTATATTTATGTTCATAAGTAATTCTTGCATGTTCTCCGTTGTTATTTATTGCTTTGGCCAAGTAATACGTAGTGACTCCAAGAGGGAACGTTATGCTCGATTGTGGGTTCATGCCCCTCGATGACTAGCTTGAGTGACAGAAACATGAGTCTAGGGGATGTGCTGTTGCCACAAGGGGGAAAACAACGGTGCTTGTGCCCGCGGGTGCAAGGATTGTTTACTTTACGCAAAGTTCTTTTAATGCAGTTGTCAGTTGCATTGAGATTACACTATGGGTGGGGCTCGCAACTTAATACCAGCGAGATGTTCTGGATAGATATCTCAAGGTGGATGATTAGTAGTAGATATTGATGGATTTCGGTCTACTTACTTTGGCGTACCGCCCATGCTTTGAACCTCAACCTTTCTTGCAATGTAGTCAGCATTGGTTTGCGTTCGTGGTCCTGTCAATTGCCTAGCTGTAATTCGTTTACCTCACATAGCTATTTTATCGTCTTTTGGGAGAGAGACATCACTAGTGAACATCATGAGACTCCGGTCCATATTACCATCATTGATCACATCCGCTATTTACTTTTCGCTTTTATTTACTATTGCAAACATTATCTATCACTACTATCATTTGCGTTTAATCCTTTGTGAACTACAAGGCCGGAGGGATTGACAACCTCTCTGTACTCGTTGGGAGCAAAGTTATTTGTATCTGTGTGCAGGTCCACGTTGATTGCTAATCCGGCGCCGTTAGCAGTTGACACCTACTTGTTGAACCTAGGAGTCTCTGGGGATTCGATCCTTGGCATCTTTGCTAAGGGAAAAACTTCCACAACACTGCATCTTACACCTTCCACTTGGGGTAACCAACGAGGGGTTAGAGGCCCATCAAGATTCCACCTCCCAAAATTCACATACATTCCAAAAAAAAATTCTCCGCCCATTTTTATCCCGTTTGGACTCCGGTTGATATGGATATTCTGCGAAACAAAAAACATGCTACAAACAGGAACTAGTACTGGATCAATATGTTAGTTCCAAAAATAGTATAAAAAGTTGCCAAAAGTATATGAAAGTTGTATAATATTGGCATGGAACAATAAAAAATTACAGACACGACGGAGACGTATCAGCATCCACAAGCTTAATTCCTGCTCGTCCTTGATACATCTCCAACGTATCTATAATTTTTGATTGTTCCATGCTATCATTTATGATGTTTTGGATGTTTAATGGGCTTTGTCAAACACTTTTATATTATTTATGGGACTAACCTACTAATCCAAAGGCCCAGTCCAGATTGCTGTTTTTTTTCCTGTTTTAGGGTTTTGCAGAAAAGGGATATCAAACGGAGTCCAAACGGAATGAAACCTTCGGGAGAGATATTTTTGGAGAAAATCACGCACGGGAGGCTTGAGAACCACGGAGTAGGGGCCACGAGGTGCCCACGAGGGTGGGGGGCACGCCCCCCTGCCCAGGGCGCGCTCCCCTGCCTCATGGGTCCCTCGTGAGGCCCCCGGTGTCCTCCTTCCTCCTATATAAGCCTACGTAACCAGAAACCATCAAAAAAATGAGAAACCCTAGTTCCAGTGCCGTAACCTTCTGTTCCCGTGAGATCCCATCTTGGAGCCTGTTTCGGAGCTCTACCGAAGGGGGGATCCATCACAGAGTGCTTCTACATCATCATCATCGCCCTCACCATGAGTTGTGAGTAGTTTACCATAGACCTTCGGGTCCATATCTAGTATCTAGATGGCTTCTTCTCTCTCTCTAGATCTCAATATAAAGTTCTCCTCAGTCTTCGAGGAGATCTATTTGATGTAATCTCTTTTTGCGGTGTGTTTGTCGAGATCCGATGAATTGTGAGTATATGATCAAGATTATCTATGAGAAATATTTGGTTCTTATCTGAACTCTTTATGTGTGCTCATAATGTCCTTGCAAGTCTCTTTGAATTATTGGTTTGGTTTGGCCTACTAGATCTATAGTTCTTGCAATGGGAGAAGTGCTTGGCTTTGGGTTCAATCTTTCGGTGTCCTTTCCCAGTGACAGTAGGGGCAACAAGGCACGTATTGTATTGTTGCCATCGAGGATAAAAATATGGGGTTTACATCATATTGCTTGAGTTTATCCCTCTACATCATGTCATCTTGCTTAAGGCGTTACTCTGTTCTTATGAACTCGATACACTAGATGCATTCTGGATAGCGGTCGATGTGTGGAGTAATAGTAGTAGATGCAGGCAGGAGTCGGTCTACTTGTCTCGGACGTGATGCCTATATACAATGATCATGCCTAGACAGTCTCATAATTATTCGCTTTTCTATCTATTGCTCGACAGTAATTTGTTTACCCGCCGTAGAATATCGCTTTCATGAGAGAAGCCACTAGAGAACACTATGGCCCCCGGGTCTATTCTCAACATATCAATCTACATCTACTTTACTTTTTCTGCTTTTACTTTATGTTCTTATAAACAAAAATACCAAAAATATAAACTATCATCTCTATCAGATCTCACTTTCGTAAGTGGTCGTAAAGGGATTGACAACCCCTTATCTCGTTGGCTGCGAAGTTCTTATTTGTTTATGCAGGTGCGAGGGACTCGCGCGTGGTCTCCTACTGGATTGATACATGGGTTCTCAAAAACTGAGGGAAATACTTACGCTACTGTGCTGCATCTCCCTTTTCTCTTCGAGGGAATACAACGCAAGCTCGAGAAGTAGCAAGAAGAATTTCTGGCGCCGTTGCCGGGGAGGCTTACGCAAAAGTCATATACCAAGTACCTATCACAAACCCTTATCCTTCGCATTACATTTTTTGCCTCTCGTTTTTCTCTCCTCCACTTCGCCCTTGCCGTTTTGTTTGCCCTTCTTCTGCCGTGTGTTTATCGTTCATTTGCTTCTTGTTTGCTTGTGTTGCTATGTGCCTTCTATTAGCTTGCATCTTCGCTTGCTAAAGTATGAATCCTCATCCACTTGCTAATCTCTTTAAGAGATCCAATTATGTTGAACCTATTGCTAGTGAGCTGCGTGCACTAGATTATCGTTATGAGGTTTTGCTTGAAATTTATGAGTCTGAAAATTGTGAGGAAATATTGAAAGAAAAAGTGATTCATGATAGATTCTTAAATAAAAATCATGATTTCAATGATGTTATTGTAAATTCTATTAATGTCATATGTGTTAATGATATGCAAAACCCTAAGCTTGGGGGTGCTAGTATTGCTATGTCCACTACTTGTTGCAATGATCATGATTGGGGTGATTCTTCTTATGATCTTGAAAATTTATTTAAGCCCCATAATGAATATGAGATTGATAATAATGTTTGCAGTAATATTAAAAGTGGGTTTGGAAGAGTGTCAACTTTAGACCCCATATATTTGGAGAATGTTCAATCTTATGAATTTTTTGATAAAAGTGGGTTTGGAAATATCATGACTTTAGTTAATGTTGATCCCACTATTTTGGAAGAGTGTCAACTTCGCATGCATGTGGATCGTGTTGAGAATATGTTATGTGATAGCTATATTGTTGAATTTTCTTATGATCCTACATGCAATTAATATGAGAGAGGGAAATATGGTCATAAAAATCTTCATGTTACTAAATTACAACTCTTCATGTTGAGATTGATCTTGTTTCTATCTTCTTCCTTGCATATGCTAGATCTTGCTTGTCTTGCCAATTTGTTTTTCTATAAGATGCCTATGCATAGAAAGTATGTTAGACTTAGATGTGATTTTCACATGCTTTATGATGCTCTTTGTGTGCTTCAATTCTTATCTTTCATGTGAGCATCATTGAAATATCAATGCCTAGCTAGGGGCGTAAAACGATAGCGCTTGTTGGGAGGCAACCCGATTTTATATTTTTTGTTTTTACTTCTGTTTAGGAATAAATATTGCATCTACACTAGTGCAGAACTGGGCAATAGCACCGGTTCGTAAGGCCCTTTAGTGACGGTTCCATAACCGGCACTAAAGTGTGGGCACTAAAGGCCCCCCCCCCTTCAGTACCGGTTCAGCACGAACCGGTGCTAAAGGGCAACCACGTGGCACGAGCCAGCTCCAGGGGCCGGGAGCCTTTTAGTACCAGTTGGTAAAACCAACCGGTACAACAAGGTTTTTGGTTTTATAAAAAAGCCCGCCTACTAGGCCAGAGCGGCTTGCATACGACTAGAAACCCAACCTGTTGTTGGGCCAAGATGCAGGCCCGCAAAGGCCCAGTAGGCCGACAGGGCAGCACAGAACATGTAGGCCCAGTAGGCCTGCTTTGGAGAGGAGCTCGAGAGAGCTACTTCACGGGGGGTTATAAACCAGTGCGGACGCCCCTCGGCTAGCGAGGTGGGACTAAACTTGCCGCACCGCACCTGCGCCAGCGCCCCCCTTTAGCACCGGTTCGTGCCAAGAACCAGTACTAAAGGTGCTGGAGGGGCCCCAGACTGACAACATCCTGCCATCACTCTCATTAGTACCGGTTCGTGGCACGAACCGGTGCTAAAGGTTCGCCATGAACCGGTACTACAGAGAGCGGCCAGGCTAGCCGTTGGAACCGGCACTAATGTACACATTAGTGATGGTTCAAATTCAAACCGGAACTAATGTGCTTCACGTTTGACCCTTTTTCTACTAGTGCTAGTTTCTGTTTAGATGTGGTTTCATGTTTTGTTTAGTGTTCGTGCCAAGTAGAAACTTTGGGAAGACTTGTGTGAAGTTTATATGATCTTGCGGTGAAAAACAGAATCGTTAGCTGATGCGGAGCATCCTACGGACATCATCACCATGACAAGAGTCCATTTGGCAAGTGACATGTGCAACATCTACTTCATATACATAAAGGTGAATCATCTCCTTTACACGTGTCCACTTGACCCCTTCGAGGATGGTATAGTACTTGACACTCCACTCGTGTGCATGCATAGGTATTGTCGGAGCTTCACGAATGACGAGGAGGAGGGAAAGCGCTAAGGATCACCTACACCATCCGCGAGGGAAGCGTGGAAAAGAAGACGGAAGAAACGGAGTTGCTGGAAAAGCTACAGGCTCCAGACGTCCGGCCTCTATCGGACGACCAGCGACTCCCAGGCGACCGGACGACCGGAGGCCACCGGACGTCCGTGACATTGGCAACATAACCGAAATCAAGGAAATTATCGGAAGTCCGGGAGCTACCGGACATCCGGTCCCTCCCGAGCCACCGGACGTCCGGTGTCCTAGCGGACGTCCGGCCCCATGCTGTCTGCGCACAGTTATCGGGCCAGAGGCCCATGTATCCCTCTCCCACTTACCCCTTCGTAGCCCTAGACTATATATACTCCTCCACTTCCTCCTAGTTAGGGTTAGCATTGATATAGATCATATGTGAGATAGAGCTTTGCTCATCCATTACGGATCTACTCCACGAGAGAGACCGCGGCCCCTCTACAGAGAAGATCCACCTTGGATTCAAGACCCCTAACGGGAAGATCCTTCGCGGATTCAAGATCTCCTCACGGAGATGAACTTTACCTTGTATCTTTCCCTTTGTTGTTCATGTACCTTGTGATCTTGTGTGTTTGATTGTCTAGTGGATGTGTGATTGGACTTGTTCTTGTGTGTTTTCCCTTGTGTTTTCTCCCCGTGTTCATCGTGTTCTTTGTGGGATCCCATCCATTTCGTGAAAGATCGGCCATCTAAGGTTCCACCCTACATCATATGGTATCAAGAGCAAGGTTTCTCACGAATTCGGAGCCCCCTCCACCGTTTTCTAGCCTTCTTTTGTGTGATTTCGTTCTAAATTTCGAAAATCCCCACCAAAAATAGCCCCAATTTTTTTTTGATTTGTTGGTTTGATGATGTTTTGTTGATTTTGATCCATGGATTTGCTTGGTTTCAAGTGGATCTAGCATTTCCCCAAGTTTCCCCATCTTTCATCCACGAAAATCTGATCAATTTCGAGCCCAAAATCTCCATTTTCCGCCCAAAATCGCTTCCCGAAACTCAAATCTCGCGTTGACCCCGACCCACCGGACGACCGGCGTTTTACCGGACGTCCGGACCCTCACGAAGCACCGGACGTCCGTCATCCACCGGATGAACGGAACCACCTATACAGAAGAAAATACCGGATTTCCGAGCCCGACCGGACGTCCGGCCACCGAACATCCGTCCATTTCCGGACGTCCGGTACCTGTAGATTCTCATTTCGGCTGTTTTTTTTGTCATAACTAATTCATCCGAACTCCAATTTGGACGTTCTTTAGCTCGTTTCGAAGCTCTTGACATTCCCCATACCAGAAAAATACTACCATCATCATTTGACTCCATCTAATTTTGTCAAATTTGGCAAGTTTTCCTAGGCCTTCCACCATATCATCCGCATAGCCACCATAGCCTTCCGCAACCTAACCCATTTTGTCCACCATAGCATTTGTGGTTGCTTGAGTAGTGATTTGAACCTCCTAAGGTGTTTAGGCTACTTAGGGACGATTGCTTCTTCATTCACCACCACCACCACTTCCGCATACCCATTGCCGACTATACATTTCCGCCAACCCAACCTAACCCGATTTTGTTGAGCTTGTTTGAGTTGTGGCTTGTGTCTCCTAAGGTGTTTCGGCTACTTAGGGACCGTGATTTCAACTCCGACACTGTGTATAGCCCATCATACACTTCCACCACCATAACCCATTTTTACCTGGTTTCCAACAATTATTCCACAACCACCACGGCATTGCCGCTACCACCATTTGACATTTGTCCTTGAGATTTTGAGTTGTGGTTTTTCCGTTTCCTAAGGTGTTTCGGCTAATTAGGAACGGTTCTGCATCGAGAACACCGCCACTCATCATCGCCACGAGGTCGTCATCGTACATAAGGACGGTAACCTCGACGACATCATTGTATATTCCCCTTGCAATTGCATTGTTAACCCTAGCCCATTTTGCGTCACTTGCCTATCGAGACTAGCCTTTGAGTATTGCCGGCAACGTTACTTGTGCACATTAGTGATCAATGATCCGCCCTTCAATTTCATACATATCATATCATATTGGTATCATCATATCATCCCTTGTGTCACAAGATTGTTCTCGCATATACACAATTGCTATCTTGGTTTGTGCATCGTGGCCATATAAAAAAGAAAAAGCTTTTAAGCAAAAAAAAGAAGCAAAGAAGCTTGTAAGCAAGAGCCATAGCATCGCATCATATGATATCATATCCGATCATCTTGGATCAACAACGGGAACCATACATACATAGCATACTTGGGATAGAAAGTTGATACATTTTTGCATCTTATAGGTTGTGCACAAGTGTCGTATCCGCCTATTGAGCAATCGTGCTAGCGTCTCTCTTGAGTTGTGCAACACGAGCATTTTCCGTGGATTCCACATTTTGTGCTCATTCCTTGGTTGCACGATCCCATTTATCTATCTGTGTGTGTATGTTTCCGTGTGCCACATATTGCTATTGGTCTACTTGTTACATTTGCGAGTTTGTGAATCTCTTTTAACATTATTGACTCTTTATAACATTTTGCATCAAATTTTTGTGCCACTATCCTCACTGAGCCACTCGATAAGCTTTACTTGATAGGTGTGAGTGAACAAGTCCGGTACCAATTCCACTATTCTTTCATTTCACATTGAGTGAAACGGGATACATCCTCAACATTCGGAAGAGATAACTTGGTATTGTTTATCTCATTTCCTACTCACCTTTGCTCGAGTCTTGTGATGGATAGGCAAAGCATTTCATCTTCGGTCTACACCAACAATGACAAGTTCGATGCCATGACGAACAACTTGTGTGCCAACATGGATGCTCAAATGAAGGAGCTCAAAGCCCTCCTCAAAAACCGCAAGAGGTGTCCCTCATCTTCGAGAAGACGCTCTAGTGCACATCCTTCCGAGCTACCATCTTCGGCTAGATCACATCGGCATCGACAACATCAACGACAAGAACGTGAAGGTGATGAGCTCAACACCAACAATTGCTCAATGACTTCACCATGTACCTTGGCATCTTTGCCAAGCGACTTCAAGGCAACTTCGCCTTTGGACATACGACATCTTCGCCAACAAGCACCCCAAGCTTATGCTCAAGAGAAGCTACCCAAGCTCAAGTCCGCGACTTCCACGAGCTACTACAACCTCGACTACGAACACGAGATTCCTTTCTATGGGACTCAAGACCTCGAGGAGAATATCGAGTGGGAGCGCAAGATGGACGACTACCTCAAGCTACATCAAGTTCCCTACGAAGATCAAGTGAAGTGCGCTACAAGAAACTTCCACGCCAATGCGTCAACATGGTGGCTTCACACACCTTCGACGAGCTTCAACGTGAATTGGCCCAAGATGAAAAAGCTATGCGGCGAGAGTTTGTGCATCCCACCTACACGGAACAACTTCTACGCCAATTGGAGAACACCATCCAAGGATCCAAGTCCATCGACGAGTACTTCAAGGACATGAAGATTGCCTTGCGACGAGCCGGCGTGGACGACCCCATTTCGATGAAGCTCCACTTCATGATGGGATTGCACAGCGACATCTACAAGACTATCTTCCTCGAGAACTACAAGTCCCTTGACGACAACTACATTGGTGCTCTCAAGGCGGAACAAGAACTCATGAAGGCCAAGGCTTCTCCACCGCAAGCACACTTCTCAAACAGACGGCGAGCATGAGGTAGTACCACCATGATGTCCAAGCCCGACGAGCTCCAAGACGACGTTCCCGAGTTCGACTTCATCGCCATCCCTCTTTGTGGCATTGATGATGCCGAGTCTACTTTGACTCTTTTTCAAGACGGCACGGCGACGACTACGACTACGGATCCATTCGAGGACCAAGCTTTGGAGGCGAGCGACAAGGTGGCGAGCGAGGATGATGCTTCCATCTTTGGAGGCGAGAGTGATGATGTGCCATCTTCGGCCTTCATCCACGGCGACGGTGATGAGATGGTTGAGCATGGGATTTTCCCTTCGACCACGGCGGCGTATGATGACTTGAGTGACTTGTGCCACCATATTGAGAGTGAGAGCGAGTTCACCACTAGCCCCATATATGACGAGTTGCCCCAATTCCCATGTGAGGAGAGCCACAACCCCCACCACTTGAGTGAGATGAGTGACTCCACCATATGCGACATTGAGTGCACCTACCTTGAGGGAGCGAGTGAGCCACCACATAGAGAGAGTGAGATAGTTGATAGGTCATGTGAGGCCACTTTCAACGCTACCGACTTGACCTCCACCTCTATTGTGTCTTCTCATTTGGTGCTAGGTCCCACATTTGATGGCGCGCCGATCCTCGACGACTTCGTCCTTCCTATGGACAAGAAGATGGCCATGGTGGAATATTATGCACCCCCACATGGTTCCATCAAGATGAAGATGATGACCACCATTTGGTCTTTCCCACCTCACCTACACCACATGAGTGGAATGAGAAAGGTAACAAAGGTGAAGGTGATGCTCTCGTCCCACTAGTGGACTATGTTAACATTGATTGCTTGCATGATGTTGATCCACCTATTGCCATGCTTCATTCTAGTATGATTTCACCATGCGATTATTTACCCATTTATGATGAGTTTGATGATTGCCATGTGGAGTCTATTAGTTGTGATGCTATGTTGCATAGGATTTCTTATGATAATTCTATTGGCCACATCATGTTTGACATCCCACTTGACTTGTCATATGCTATGCATGAGATCAACACTATGTCACATTTGCAATCTCATCGTAGTGACTATGCACATGCCATTAAAATAAACTTAATTTGCACATATGGCATAGATGACAAGCCCATGGTTATTGGCATTTGTTTTTCTTGTGATGATATTGACATGCTCCCTTTGCATCGTATCCATCATATGCCATGCCATGATTATCTAACTTCGAACATGCATTGTTTTGGATGTTGTTCCACTTCTCCACATTATGCTTTCAATATTGCTCATGAGGAGATAGTTTCCTCATACATTTCAGGATATTTTGACCCATCCCATCCATTGCATGATCCCCATGCTTGTGTGCACAATATGCTCCCCATGAATGAACATGCTATAGATGTGCCATATAATTGTATGCTCAATTTGCATCCACATCATGCTATACACAATAACTATTCATTCATCATGGATGACATATTCTTATACCATGCATCAAATTTCTTTGAGGGATGCTTATCTTGTGTTAACTCACACATACACATACACATCATGATGGATGATGTGTACATTTACCACGCGCACAATTTCTTTGGTTTGTGTGTCTTTTGTGTAGGTCCCCATACTTACTCGTAAACCTCGCAAGAGCACGAGTTGACAAAATGAGCTCTAGAGAGCAACGATGACTTGGGATATTGTGGATTGTCTTTCCCACCGCTCCTTTTTGCGCAAACACTTCGCACATTCCTTCTACATGGCACTCACATGGTTATGGGTTATTGTCCATTATATCTCTTACGCCCATCTTGCCATGTTCACTTTGCATGATATGCTCATTCCTATGCCTTTTCCATGCATTTGTGACCCATGCTTTGCATTACACATGATGATTGATTCTCATACTTGTATGTGTATTTGCAAGCTTGGTGGAGATATTGCTTGTTCTTGCCATGATGCCTTTGTACCCCATGCCTATTATGTTGCTTTGATCTTGCTTTGTGTTCGTGCTTGCGATATGTCATGTGTATTACCTATACCCACTATTTGCTCACATGACATGATTGCCATGCCTTCTTCTAGTGTGTTGCATCTTCGCTCCACTAGTTTGCACAGCTTGATCACCATGCTTGCTTCATGTAGTGCATCACCCATGATACATACATGCTCATTTCATGCGGTTGATAGCCACCATTGCCATGCTTTGCACATGATTGATATTGCTTGTTGTCATATGTCTCCACATGTTACCTCTCTCATGCTATATGATTGTCCATGCATTGAGTGCAACCATGCTTTTAGTCTTGCCAATGAGATTGCCCCCCTAGCATTCTCGCATTTATTTGGAGAGTTTGACATAATTCTTGTGAAGCATGCTTGTCTTACCTCTTTGCACCATATGCCTAGTGCCATGAATATAGCCATTAGAGCATCATATTATTCATGCACTTTTGCTTCTAATGGTTATGTGCAAGAGAAGATAACCATCATAATGGATGATGTGTTTATCTACCATGCGCATACGTTCTTTGTTTTGTTGTGTGCATGTGTAGGATACTTGGACTTCATGTCGACTTCCACTTCACGTGAGTTGACCATTCGAGCTCTTGAGAGCAAACCACCTTTGTCCACGACGCTTCTACATCGCACTTGCTTGTGCTTCGACATTGTGAAGGATGCACAAGGACACACTTTCGAGGTGATATCCTTCTCTTTCGAGAAACCCCAATCCATGAGCATGAACATTGTGGATCATACTAGTTGTGTTGCTTGCACCATGACACTCTGCACACATGCTAGAGATCTTTATTCGACTTGCCATTGCCACATTGCCCTGCTTCATGATATATATATGCCTTGTGTGTTGCATCCAACTTGTTGCCTACTTGCTCATATCACATGTTTGGTTGCACCAATGTCATCCCTTCACATATGCCATGTCCCTTTGCTTGTCACATGCTTGACTTACTTGCCTCACACACGTCGAACAATTGCTCTTTCTTTTGTGTTGAGTGCCGCACTATGTCCCCTACACCTTGTGCACGTTATGCTGAGATTGTCTTGCACTTACCCCATGTGTTTAGACATCTACTCTTATGTGGTGTTGTGAATGATTCCTATGCCTACCATAGACCTTTCATTGAGCGCTTTGTGCTTGTTTGCTATGACCATGAGGTAGATGCTTCTTCTCTTGTGACACATATTTGCATTTCTACCTCACATGTGCACGCTTGTTTCCATGATGTTCTGGATTGTGCTCAACTTATATGCTTATTTGCCATGCCACACTTCTTTGTCACACCTTATGCTATCCTTGATCACAACACTTGTTTGGTGAATTACCTCTTGAATGCTTGGCTTTGCACTAACGCTAACCACATTTGTTTTTCCAAGTGTTTTTTGTCCTTGATCCTTTTGAAGGAATCACTAGACGGTGAGACATTGGAGAGTGCCCATTTCGAGCTTCAAGATGACAAGTACATGGCGATCGTCCACTTCTACACGGTGACGCCATATCTTTCCCATGGTGATTTGGTTCTCGATCCGAGGTCAGATCTTTTCCAAGGGGGAGGGGATGATGCGGAGCATCCTACGGACATCACCATGTCAAGAGTCCATTTGGCAAGTGACACGTGCGACATCTACTTCATATACATAAAGGTGAATCATCTCCTTTACACATGTCCACTTGACCCCTTCGAGGATGGTATAGTACTTGACACTCCACTCGTGTGCATGCATAGGTATTGTCGGAGCTTCATGAATGATGAGGAGGAGGGCAAGCGCCAAGGATCACCTACACCATCCGCGAGGGAAGCGTGGAAGAGAAGACGGAAGAAACGGAGTTGCTGGAAAAGCTACAGGCTCCGGACGTTCGGCCTCTACCGGACGACCGGCGACTCCCAGGCGACCGGATGACCGGAGGCCATCGGACGTCCGTGACATCGGCAACAGAACCGAAATCAAGGAAATTACTGGAAGTCCGGGAGCTACCGGATGTCCGGTCCCTCCCGAGCCACCGGACGTCCGGTGTCCTAGCGGACGTCCGGCCCCATGCTGTCTGCGCACAGTTATCAGGCCAGAGGCCCATGTATCCCTCTCCCACTTACCCCTTCATGGCCCTAGACTATATATACTCCTCCATTTCCTCCTAGTTAGGGTTAGCATTGATTTAGATCATATGTGAGATAGAGCTTTGCTCATCCATTACGGATCTACTCCACGAGAGATACCGCGGCCCCTCTACGGAGAAGATCCACCTTGGATTCAAGACGCCTAATGAGAAGATCCTTCGCGGATTCAAGACCTCCTCACGGAGATGAACTTTACCTTGTATCTTTCCCTTTGTTGTTCATGTACCTTGTGATCTTGTGTGTTTGATTGTCTAGTGGATGTGTGATTGGACTTGTTCTTGAGTGTTTTCCCTTGTGTTTTCTCCCCGTGTTCATCGTGTTCTTTGTGGGATCCCCTCCATTTCGTGAAAGATCGGCCATCTAGGGTTCCACCCTACATCATTAGCGCTCGCTAGAATGGTCGTCAGATTTTACTTGAGCGTCCTATTTAGTTGATTCTTTTTGCAGATGATTAATAGAAAAATTCCTCACGTTTACCAATTTAGTTTGAATATTTTGGTGTTACAGAAGTATGCGAAACCTGCAGATTACTACAGACTGTTCTGTTTTTTGACAGATTCTATTTTTCGTGTGTTGTTTGCTTATTTCAATGCATCTATGAGTAATATTGGGAAGTATGAACCATAGAGAAGTTGGAATACAGTAGGTTTAACACCAATATAAACAAAGAATGAATTCATTGCAGTACCTTTGAGTGGTGGTTTGCTTTCTTATACTAACGGAGCTCACGAGATTTTTATCTAAGTTTTGTGTTGTGAAGTTTTCAAGTTTTGAGTATTGCTTTGATGGACTATGGAACAAAGAGTAGCAAGGGCCTAATCTTGGGGATGCCCATGGCATCCCAAGTAAAATTCAAGGACAACCAAAAGCCTAAGCTTGGGGATGCCCCGGGAAGGCATCCCGTCTTTCGTCTTCATCCATCAGTAACTATACTTGGAGCTATATTTTTATTCACCTAATGATATGTGTTTTGCTTGGAGCGTCTTGTATAATTTGAGTCTTTGCTTGTTAGTTTGCCACAATTATCCTTGCTGGACACATCTATTTGAGAGAGTTAAATATGGCCTAGGAATTGATAGAACACTCTATGTGCTTCACTTATATCTTTTGAGTTGAATAGTTTTTGCTCTAGTGCTTCACTTATATCTTTTAGATCACGGTGGTGATAATATTTTGAAGAAATTGTTGAACTCTAATGCTTCACTTATATCCTTTTGAGAGTCTATTAAAACAGCATGGTAATGTGTTTAGGCTAAAAAACTAGTCTTCACATGATAGACATCCAATATCAATGTAGTAAAAACTTTCACACTAAGTGCATTGAATATGATGAGATGTTGGATGCTTGATAATTGTTTTGAGATATGAGGATGGTGATATTAGAGTCATGCTAGTGGAGTTATTATGAAATTGAGAAATACTTGTGTTAAGGTTAGTGATTCCCGTAGCATGCACGTATGGTGAACCGCTATGTGACGAAGTTAGAGCATGAGGTATTTGTAAAGTGCCAACCTTTGTGTGGAGGTCAGGGGCGCGCAATGGTTAACTCCTACCAACCTCCCCCCTAGGAGCATGGGTTGATTTCTTTGTTTTGATGACTCGTAGATTTTTGCAATAAGTATATGAGTTCTTATGACTAATGTTGAGTCCATGGATTATACGCACTCTCACCCTTCCACCGTTGCTAACCTCTCTTGTACTGCGCAACTTTCGCCGGTACCATACACCCACTATATATCTTTCCTCAAAACAACCACCATATATATTCCTTCAAACAGACACCATACCTACCTATCATGGCATTTCCATAACCATTCCAAGATATATTGCCATGCAACATTCCACCGTTCCGTTCATATGACACGCTTCATATTGTCATATTGCCATGCATGATCATGTAGTTGACATCGTATTTGTGGCAAAGCCACCATGCATAACTTTTCATACATGTCACTCTTGTTTCATTGCACATCCCGGTACACCGCCGGAGGCATTCATATAGAGTCATACTTTGTTGTAGTATCGAGTTGTAATGAAGGTGTGATGATCATCATTATTAGAGCATTGTCCCATGGGAGGAAAGGCTAAATCAATAAAGCACCTCCACAAAAAAAAGGAAAAGAAAAAAAAGGCCAAAGAAAAAAGAAAGGCCCAAAAAAAGGGACAATTGCTACTATCTTTTTTCCACACTTGTGCTTCAAAGTAGCACCATGTTCTTCATTGTAGAGAGTCTCATGCTTAGTCACTTTTATATACTAGTGGGAATTTTCATTATAGAACTTGGCTTGTATATTCCAACGATGGGCTTCCTCAAATGCCCTAGGTCTTCGTGAGCAAGCAAGTTGGATGCACACCCACTTAGTTTCTTTTGTTGAGATTTCATACATTTTTAGCTCTAGTGCATCCGTTGCATGGCAATCCCTACTCACTCACGTTGATATCTATTGATGGGCATCTCCATAGCCCGTTAATACACCTAGATGATGTGAGACTATCTCCCTCCTTTTTGTCTTCTCCACAACCACCTCTCTGTTCCACCCATAGTGCTATGTCCATGGCTCACGCTCATGTATTGCGTGAAAGCTGAAAGGTTTGAAAGAATAGAGTATGAAAACAAGTGCTTCGCTGAAATCAGGGTTGTGCATGATATGAATATTTTGTGTGATGAAGAGGGAGCATAGCCAGACTATATGATTTTGTAGGGATAACTTTCTTTACCCATAGTATTTTGAGATGACATGATTGGTTTGTTAGTATGCTTGAAGTATTATGATTTCTTATGTCAATATAGACTTTTATCTTGAATCTTTCAGATCTGAACATTCATGCCACAATTAAGAGAATTACATTGAAGAACTATGTTGGTTAGCATTCCACATAAAAAAAATCTATTTTTATCATTTACCTACTCGAGGACAAGCAGGATTTAAGCTCGGGGATGCTTGATATGTCTCCAACATATCTATAATTTTTTATTGTTCCATGCTATTATTTATGATGTTTTGGATGTTTAATGGGCTTTGTCATACACTTTTATAATATTTTTGGGACTAACCTACTAATCCAAAGGCCCAGTCCAGATTGCTGTTTTTTGCCTGTTTTAGGGTTTTACAGAAAAAGGATATCAACCGGAGTCCAAACGGAATGAAACCTTCGGGAGAGATATTTTTGGAGAAAATCACGCACGGGAAACTTGAGAACCACGGAGTAGGGGCCACGAGGTGCCCACAAGGGTGGGGGCGCGCCCCCTGCCTCGTGGGTCCCTCGTGAGGCCCCCGGTGTCCTCCTTCCTCTTATATAAGCCTACGTACCCCGAAACCATCAAAAAAGGGAGAAAACCCTAGTTCCACCGCCGTAACCTTCTGTTCCCATGAGATCCCATCTTGGAGGCTGTTCTGGAGCTCCGCCGGACGGGGGATCCATCATGGAGTGCTTCTACATCATCATCATCGCCCTCACCATGAGTTATGAGTAGTTTACCACAGACCTTCGGGTCCATAGCTAGTATCTAGATGGCTTCTTCTCTCTCTCTGGATCTCAATACAAAGTTCTCCTCGGTCTTCGAGGAGATCTATTCGATGTAATCTCTTTTTGTGGTGTGTTTGTCGAGATCCGATGAATTGTGAGTTTATGATCAAGATTATCTATGAGAAATATTTGGTTCTTTTCTGAACTCTTTATGTGTGCTCATAATATCCTTGCAAGTCTCTTCGAATTATTGGTTTGGTTTGGCCTACTAGATCTATAGTTCTTGCAATGGGAGAAGTGCTTGGCTTTGGGTTCAATCTTGTGGTGTCCTTTCCCAGTGACAGTAGGGGCAGCAAGGCACGTATTGTATTGTTGCCATCGAGGATAAAAACATGGGGTTTACATCATATTGCTTAAGTTTATCCCTCTACATCATGTCATCTTGCTTAAGGTGTTACTCTGTTCTTATGAACTCAATACACTAGATGCATGCTGGATAGCGGTCGATGTGTGGAGTAATAGCAGTAGATGCTGGCAGGAGTCGGTCTACTTGTCTCGGACGTGATGCCTATATACAATGATCATGCCTAAATAGTCTCATAATTATTCGCTTTTATATCAATTGCTCGACGGTAATTTGTTTACCCACCGTAGAATATCGCTTTCATGAGAGAAGCCACTAGAGAACACTATGGCCCCTGGGTCTATTCTCAACATATCAATCTACATCTACTTTTCTTTTTCTGCTTTTACTTTCTGTTCTTATAAACAAAAATACTAAAAATATAAACTATCATCTCTATCAGATCTCACTTTCGTAAGTGACCGTAAAGGGATTGACAACCCCTTATCGCGTTGGCTGCGAAGTTCTTATTTGTTTGTGCAGGTGCGAGGGACTCGTGCGTGGTCTCCTACTGGATTGATACATTGGTTCTCAAAAACTGAGGGAAATACTTACGCTACTGTGATGCATCTCCCTTTCCTCTTCGAGGGAATACAATGCAAGCTCGAGAAGTAGCAGTCCTCGAGTAGGTAAATGATAAAAAATATAATTTTTGATGTGGAATGCTACCTAGCATAATCTTGATCATGTAATCTAATCATGGCATGAATATTAAGACACGGGTGATTCAAAGCAATAGTCTATCATTTGACATAAAAGAATTTAATACTCGGGCATCCCAACAAACAATCAAGTCTTTCAAAATATCAATGCTAAAGAACGTTATCCCTACAAAATCATATAGTCTTTTATGCTCCCTTTTCTTAACACAAGGTACCCCTTATGCCCATCCCGGTGTAAGCCAAGCAATTGTTTTCATACTTTACGTTTTCAAACCTTTTCAACTTTTCACACAATACATGAGCGTGAGCCATGGACATAGCACTATGGGTGGAATAGAAGGTGGTAGTAGACGAAAGTAGGGAGAAAGTCTCACATCGACTAGGCAAATTAATGGACTATGGAGATGTCCATAAATTGATATCAATGTGAGTGAGTAGGGATTGCCATGTAACGGATGCACTAGAGCTATAAGTGTATGAAAGCTCAAAAGAAAACTAGTGGGTGTGCATCAACTTGCTTACTCATGAAGACCTATAGCATTTGAGGAAGCCCGTCGTTGGAATATACAAGCCAAGCTCTATAACAAAAAAATTCCCACTAGTACATGAAAGTGACAACATAGGATACTCTCTATATGAAGAACATGGTGCTACTCTGAAGCACAAGTGTGGAAAAAAGATAGTAGCATTGTCCCTTTTTTTCTTTTTTTTGGGCCTTTCTTTTTTTTATTTGGCCTTTTTTTGCCTTTCTCTTTTTTTATTTGGCCTTTTTTTGGGACAATGCTCTAATAATGATGATCATCACACTTTTATTTACTTACAACTCGATGCTAGAACAAAGTATGACTCTATATGAATGCCTCCGGCGGTGTACCGAGATGTGCAATGATCTAGCATAGCAATGACATCAAAAAACGGACAAGCCATGGAAACATCATGCTAGCTATCTTACGATCATGCAAGGCAATATGACAATGATGGTGCGTGTCAAAATAAATAGAACAGTGGAGTTACATGGCAATATATCTCGGAATGGCTATGGAAATGCCATAATAGGTAGGTATGGTGGCTGTTTTGAGGAAGGATATAAGGTGGTTTGATGCACCGATGAAAGTTGCGCGGTACTAGAGTGGCTAGCAAGGTTGAAGGGTGAGAGTGCGTATAATCCATGGACTCAACATTAGTCATAAAGAACTCACATACTTATTGCGAAAAATCTATTAGCCCTCGAAGCAAAAATACCACGACACATGCTCCTAGGGGGAGAGGTTGGTAGGAGTTAACCATCGGGCCCCCCGACCTTCACGCAAAGATAAACAATCAAAATACAATGCGCGCCAATTTGGTTACATAGTTAGGAGACCATACGTGCATGCTTCGGGAATCACAAACCTTAACACCAATATTTTTACTAAACCACAATCATTCATTAGTACCTCCCCACATATTAGCATCTCTATATCGCAAAACTATTGCAAGGAATCAAACGCATCATATTCAGCGATCTACAAGTTTATGTAGGATTTTATGACTAACCATGTGAATGACCAATTCCTGTCAACTCTCTAAATAGATATAAGTGAAGCAAGAGAGTTTTAATTCTTTCTACAAAAGTTATGCCCACGCTCTAACAAATATAAGTGAAGCAAAAGAGCATTCTACAAATGGCGGTTTTCTATCTAAGGAGAAACAGGCAATCCAAACTTCAAAAGATATAAGTGAATCACATGAAGCATTCTATAAAGCCATAATCAAAAGATATAAGTGAAGTGCAAAGAGCATTCTATAAATCAATCAAGGACTATCTCATACCGGCATGGTGCATTTATTAAAATAAAATTGAAAAACACACGACGCTCCAAGAGTTTACGCATATCATGTGAACAAAACGAATTCGAAAACATACCGATACTTGTTGAAGAAAGATGGGATGCCTTCCGGGGCATCCCCAAGCTTAGACGCTTGAGTATCCTTGAATATTTACTTGGGGTGCCTTGGGAATCCCCAATCTTGAGCTCTCGCCTCTCCTCCTCCTTCTCACATGGAGACCTCCTCGATCTTTGAACACTTCATCCACACAAAACTTAACCGAACTTTTAGTGGCGGGGTTAGTGCATATGATCAATGAAATTCCATCATGTACTTCTCTAACATTATTGTATAATTTTGAACAAACATTACCCATTGTATGTTATCAAAATTCTATGGCCCCATGTCAAGGAGGCTTCAACAAGAATTCAAACATATGCAAATAATGAAGTTATAACAGCAATCTGTGAAAACAGGACATTCTGTAGTAATCTGAACATTAACCATACTTCTGTAAGTCTAAAAATTCTGAAAAAATTAGGAAAAATCAACAATTTTTATAGCAATACTTTGCAAAAAGTTTTAGATCCTTTCGACATCCCAGTAAAAAATGTAAAATCGCGCACTACAGCCAAAGTTTCCGTTTTTGCACCGCACAAACCAACAAGCAGTTTAATCATCCTAAAGGAAACTCTTGGCACATTATTTTTATAATATAATGGAATTGTACAATGGGATAATTATTTTTGTTGAAAAGTTTCTGTAATTAAGATTTGCAAAGTTTCCATGGGCATGAAGAAAGTTCAAGCAGCTCCCCCATTTCAACGGTGCTCGTCCTTCTTACTTTCACTTTTCTTTTTGAAAAAGTTTTAGGTTCCCCTCTTTATTTTTTTTGTTTTTAAACTTTATAAAAGCACACAACAGAAATAAATGACTCTCTAAAACTTCCGGTTTTTCTCCCTGGCAGCGCTTTCTTTAAAGCCATTAAGCTAGGCATATAGTGCTCAAGTAATGGGTCCACCCGGATCCCAAGGTATATCAAAGCCAATTTTAATTAACAATGATTTGGCATTTAGTAGTGAGCATAAAGTGATATGTGTCATGCAAAAACGAAGTCTAACTCTCTTCCTATGCATAGGCATGTCATACAAGAACAATTCATGCACATCAAGTAAAGTCCAATTCATAGTATAAGCAGCTTCTTGCAATTTTACCGTGTTGGAAACATAGAGAGGCGGAGATGTAGTTCCTCTCTTATAATAATTGCAAGTTGGAGCAACAAGCACATGCATATTATATTCATCAAAAACATCATGTGCAACGGAAAAAGGCAACCCATCAATATAATCCTTAATAAGTTCAAATTTCTCCAATATAGTGTAGTTTGGAGAATTCAAAAAGATAATAGGACTATCATGTGTGGGTGCAATAGCAACTATCTCATGTTTAACATAAGGAACTATAGCAAGTTCATCTCCATAAGCATAATTCATAGTGGCATCTTGGCCACAAGCATAGCAAGGATCATCAAAAAGGGATATTTCAAAAGAATCAACGGGATCATAACAATCATCATATCATTCATCCTTCGGTAAGCACGAAGGGAAATTAAACAGTGTATGGGATAAAGAGTTACTCTCATTAGAAGGTGGGCACGGGTGATCAATCCACTCTTCCTCCTTTTGTTCTTCGCTCTCCTCCTCATCTTTTTCATCCAATGAGCTCACAATGTCATTAATTCTTCTTCCATAGACTCATGCAAAATATTAGTCTCTTCTTGGACAGCGGAGGAGTCTTCAATATATGGTTAAATATAAGGATTAGAAGCATAATTATCATAGAAATATTTAAGTATGGCCAAATTTTCAGATTTGTAGAGAGTAGTATCACACTTTTCAATGAAAGAAGCAATTTCACAAGTACCCCTAAAAGCAAAAAATTCTTCAATTTGTTGAACATCATAGTAATTATAAACCCTCTTAGTATACGAAGATACGATTCCATTATCTCTAAACTCACATTGTTAAGGAAGGTGTTTCTTAGGGTCTTTACAACAACATGTACAATCATATATTTCACATAAATTCCAAGCATAGCACTGCAAACGTTGAATTTGATCCAGTAAAAGTTTCCCTTTTTTAGATATGCGGTGTCGCACATAACAAGCATGCTCATCTAAATATTTTCCCTCAACTAAGCTAGTTGGGGTTTGAGCCCGAGCACATAGGGATCGAAGATGATCAAAGTAAAAAAGCTTCAGGAGTTTGATAGATTTTGAGTGGTTCTTCAACCATTGGTTTAGTAGGTACCACTATTATTTAGGTATTTTGTGTTTCCTATCCATAACTAAAGATAGAAAACAACTTAGAACAACAAATAAAATCTACTTAGTGATAAAGCAAACAAGCACACACGAGAATATTCACCCCACGCTATAACCCCCCGGCAACGGCGCCAGAAAAAGGTCTTGATAACCCACAAGTGTAGGGGATCATTTGTAGCCTCTATCGATAAGTAAGAGTGCCGAACCCAACGAGGAGTTAAAGGTAGAACAAATATTCCCTCAAGTTCTATCGACCACCGATACAACTCTACGCACGCTTGACATTCGCTTTACCTAGAACAAGTATGAAACTAGAAGTACTTTGTAGGTGTAACGGGATAGGTTTGCAAGAATATAAAGAGCACGTAAATAAAAACTAGGGGCTGTTTAGGTAAAGAAGCAATAAAGTTAATATAGCGAGTGTGGAAAAGTTGTGGTAGGAGTTGCAAAATTGTCCCTAAGCAATTGACTACGTTACTAGACTGACAACAAGTTCTATGTGGGAGAGGCCACTGCTAGCATGTCACCCCAGACTTGGAATTCTATGCACTTATGATTGGAACTATTAGCAAGCATCCGCAACTACTAACGTTCATTAAGGTAAAACCCAACCATAGCATTAAGATATATTGGTCCCCCTTCAATCCCGTATGCATCAATTTCTACGCTAGGTTGAAGCTTCTGTCACTCTTGCCCTCCAATACGTAGTCCTATCAACATACAACTAACCCTATGGTGTGATCCACGTGCGCGCTCATATGATGGGCACCAAAGGACAACAACATAACCACAAGCAATTTAAACCAATCATAGAAATTCACCAATTATCGATAGGACAACCAAAATCTACTCAGACATCATAGGATAGCAACACATCATTGGATAATAATATGAAGCATAAGGCACCATGTTCAAGTAGAGGGTACAGCAGGTTGCGGGAGAGTGGACCGCTGTAGATAGATGGGGGAAGGTGATGGAGATGTTGGTTAAGATGACGGAGGTGTTGGTGTAGATCGCCATCACACGATGCTGGCCCCGGTAGCGTTTCGGCGCCACCGGGAGAGAGGGGGAGAGAGCCCCCCTCCTTCTTCTTCCTTGACCTTCTCCCTAGATGGGAGAAGGGTTTCCCCTCCGGTCCATGGCCTCCATGGCATGGGAGGGGTGAGAGCCCCTCCGAGATTGGATCTGTCACTCTGTCTCTCTCTGTTTCTGCGTTCTCATATTCTGGCCTTTCATCGTTTCTTATATTCACGGAGATCCGTAACTCCGATTGGGCTGAATTTTTGACACGATTTTTATCCGGATATTAGCTTTCTTGTCGCGAAAGAAGGGCAAAAACCGCCTTACAGAGTGGCCACGAGGGCCCAAGGGGCGCCTGACCCCCTCAGGCGCGCCCCTCACCTCGTGGGCCACTCGGGCATCGTCTCACGTTGATTCCAGTTCCCAAAATTCACATATATTCCACAAAAAATCTATGTCCGTTTTTATCCCGTTTGGACTCCGTTTGATATGGATATTCTGCGAAACAAAAAAACATGCAACAAACAGGAACTGACACTGGGCACTGGATCAATTTGTTAGTCCCAAAAATAGTATAAAAAGTTGCTGATATGTCTCCAACGTATCTACTTTTCCAAACACTTTTGCCCTTGTTTTGGACTCTAACTTGCATGATTTGAATGGAACTAACCTGGACTGACGATGTTTTTAGCAGAACTGCCATGGTGTTGTTTTTGTGCAGAAATAAAAAGTTCTTGGAATCGCCTGAAAATCAACGGAGAATTATTTCAGAAAATATAAAAAATACATGCAAGAAGATCCACACCGGGGGCCACGGGCTGTCCTCGAGGGTGGGGGGCGCGCCCCCTTCCCAAGGCGCGCCCCCTGCCTCGAGGGCACCCCGATGCCCCACCGACGTATCTCCAGGTCCTATATATTCCTTTTCGTGGAGAAAAAAATCATGGAGAAAGAATTATCGCGTTTTACGAGACGGAGCCGTCGCCAAGCCCTAATCTCTCTTGGGAGGGCTGATCTGGAGTCCGTTCGGGGCTCCGGAGAGTGGAGATCGTCGCCATCGTCATCATCAACCTTCCTCCATCACCAATTCCATGATGCTCACCGCCGTGTGTGAGTAATTCCAATGTAGGCTTGCTGGATGGTGATGGGTTGGATGGAATCTATCATGTAATCGAGTTAGTTTTGTTAGGGTTTGATCCCTAGTATCCACTATGTTCTGAGATTGATGTTGCTATGACTTTGCTATGCTTAATGCTAGTCACTAGGGCCCGAGTGCCATGATTTCAGATCTGAACCTATTATGTTTTCATGAATATATGTGTGTTCTTGATCCTATCTTGCAAGTCTATAGTCACCTACAATGTGTGATGACCCGGCAACCCCGAAGTGACAATAATCAGGACCACTCCCGATGGTGACCATAGTTTGAGGAGTTCATGTATTCACTATGTGTTAATGCTTTGGTCCGGTACTCTATTAAAAGGAGGCCGTAATATCCCTTAGTTTCCAATAGGAACCCGCTGCCACGGGAGGGTAGGACAAAGATGTCATGCAAGTTCTTTTCCATAAGCACGTATGACTATATTCGGAGTACATGCCTACATTGCATTGATGAACTGGAGCTAGTTCTGCGTCACCCTAGGTTATAACTTCTACATGATGAATTGCATCCGACGTAATTTCCCATCACCGATCCAATGCCTACGAGCTTTACCTATATTGCTAGTTTCTATTTACTTTTCCGTTGCTTATATCACAAAAACTACAAAAACATTATCTTTACTTTTATTGCTTCTACCGGCACTATCATATTACTGTGCTACTAAACTATCTTGCTGCAAATACTAAGTTTCCAGGTGTGGTTGAATTGACAACTTAGCTGCTAATACTTAAGAGTATTCTTTGGCTCCCCTTGTGTCGAATCAACAAATTTGGGTTTAATACTTTACCCTCGAAAACTGTTGCGATCCCCTACACTTGTGGGTTATCAAGACTATTTTCTAGCGCCTTTGTCGGGGAGCATAGCTTTATTCTTTAAGTCACTTGGGATTTATATCTGCTTATCACTATGAAGAATTTGAAGGACTCAAAAACCAAGATCTTACCCTCAACTACGAGGGGAGGTAAGGAACTGCCATCTAGCTCTGCACTAGATTCTCCTTCTGATATGAGTAAACTTGCGACACCTACTCCTGCTATTGAATCTGATTTGTCATATGTTCTTGATGATGCTACTTCTGCTATGTATGATGAAACTGCCTCTATGCCTGACACTGTGCCACTAGGTGAATTTCTAGATGAACAAATTGATAAGATTAGGGAGAGTGCAAATGTTGATGTAATTATGAAAGTGATGATGAAACTACTCCCAATAGATATGAATTGCCTGTTGTGTCTGAGGGTTATGTTATGGATGAAGAAACTGCTAGAGACTTTCTTGCTTGCAATGATAGATATGATCTTAAGAAGTTATTAGCTAAGCTGAAAGAAAAGTCCTTAAATGCTAGAATTAAACATGACCCTGCTTTTGCTACTTCACCTATCTGTGTCACTGATAAGGATTATGAATTCTCTGTTGATCCTGAGTTAATTACTTTGGTTGAATCTGATCCTTTCCATGGCTATGAGTCTGAAACTGTTGTGGCACATCTTACTAAGTTGAATGATATAGCCACCCTGTTTACCAATGATGAAAAGATTTGCTACTACTATATCCTTAAGCTATTTCCGTTCTCGTTAAAGGGTGATGCTAAGACTTGGTTTAATTCTCTTGATCCTGGTTGCGTGCGTAGTCCCCAGGTGTCGGGGGAAACTGTCCTCCCACGAGCACCTATGGGACCGGAGCCCCTTCTACGTTGCGGTAAGGGAGCGGAGGGAGCACGAAGAGCAGATCGAGGAGCACACACGGGCAGTTTACCCAGGTTCGGGCCGCGCGGACGCGTAAAACCCTACTCCTGCTTTGATTGTATTGAGTTCTTGAGCTCGGGAGCTTGAAGAGCTAGCTACACCAAGCCAGAGAGCTGTCTAGGTTCCGAACCCTTTCTACGTTGTGCATGGGCCTCCTTTTATAGCTCAAGGGGTCACCGACAGGTGTCAACGTAGAGGAGGGCAAAAATGTAACTTTGCTGGTAGTTGTAACAGTGCGGGAATAGTGCGTGAACAGTGGATGAACAGTGGTCATCACCTACTTTGACAGTGGGGGACAAGGGCATTAACTGCCCGTCGCCGTCGACCCCAAAAGCGCCCGTCCATGCGTCTCCGTTCGACACGGCGGTAGCCTCGTCACCGTGGATTGCCACCGTGTGCCCCAGGCTGCACAGCCGTCCGCCACGCGTCCCTGGAAGGGCCCCAGGGCGACGCGTGGGCAGATGAGCTGGAGCGCGGGCACACACCGCAGGCCTCCCCCGGCAAGCACCTAGCCGGGGTCTTGATCTTTGCCGGGCCCGGGAGCTTGTCGCTCCCCGGGTCCTGCCGGGGCGCAGGGTGCGCCGAGGCATGTCTTCTGAGGTGCAGTCTTCTGGTCTTCCTGGCAAGCTCCTCTTGCCAGGGTCTTGTGTTAATGTGGCAATCTTGAGCCTGGTGTAGCCTTCCCGGCAAGCTCCACTTGCCGGGGCCTTGATCTTCTGACTTGTATACTTTGTTTTTGAATGGCTTTATAGGGACCAGAAAGGTTTCCGGCGAGCACGTGGTAAAGCCTGCCGCGGGAAGCTGCTACTGCCCGTGCACAAGTTGGGGTACTAAGGTACCCCTATCTTAGTACACCGACAGGAGCCCCCGGGCCTGGGCCACACACGGTGCCGAGCGCTGTTGGGCCAGGCCCAAAACAGTGCACGGGCACACGCGGCCCACAGCATGCCGAATCCCCTTCCGCATCCGCCGCGCCCCTCCATAACGGCACGCGTCGATTGCGGCGTCGTGGGAGAGATCGTGGATTCATTCTTTAATGGGAAATGCGGAGCGTCCCCCACTCCCCCCTTAAAAGCAGAGGAAGCAGGGGCAGTTTCCCTCCTTCGTCTTCATTGCGTCCTCAACCTCCAAAAATCCCCCGCTGCTCATTGCCTCCACCCCTCCTCCGCCGTCTTCCGCATCCGCGGCGCCGTCGAGCTCCTCGCTTCTTCCCTCGCCACCTCCGCCATGGCTCCGAAGAGCGAGAAGGCGAAAGCGGACAAGGCCAAGAAGGAGAAATCCGAGCAGGCGGCGAAGCTCGCCGCCCTGCGGAAGAGGAATGTGGTCTTCGCGCCGCGGCTCAGCGCGAAGGAGCTGCGAAACAAGTACTACCTCTTCTGGTCCGGGGAGACCAAAGCTCATCCCCGCACCAGAGCCTTCCCCGCCGTCGCCAAAGACATGTTCCCCGGCGGGTATTTCTTCTTTGCTGTTTTCTTCCACTGTGGATTGTGCCCTCCGTACTCGGAGTTTTTCTGTGACATTATGAACACATACGGCCTCCACCTCCTAGACTTTACCCCCAACGCCATCCTTACGATGGCGGTTTTCGCACATCTGTGCGAAAATTATGTGGGGATCCATCCAAACGTAGCACTCTTTCGCCATTTCTTTATGCCTAGAGTAGAGGCTGGCGCCCCCCTCTCCGGCGGTATCTCCTGGATCTTCCGGCTGAACAAGAAAGATTCATACCTGAAGGGAGAACTCCGCGGCAAGTGGGAAGAATGGCGAGCAGATTGGTGCTGGGTAGTAGAGGATAAGCCGGAGCCCTTCACTGCGCCGCGCACAACAGCCATAGTGCGCGGCAGGGACTGGAGCGAATTGGCCCCGGAGGACGGCAAGCTCAATATTGCCCTCATCAGGATACTTCGTCTCCGGGTAGCCAAACTGACCATCGGAGAGGTAGGGGCAGATTTCCTCCGCCGCCGCATTGCCCCTTTACAGGAGAGAAAAAGGCCAGCATGGGAATTTGGCAACGCGGCGGATATGATGTGGCTGCGCCCTGGGTTGAACTTCAATTTTACTGCCTTGGAGCTGAAGGGGATGGTCCGGGAGCTCTTCAAGCATGACCCGGCCCACCCGGAATGGTTTAGATCTCCCCGGGGAGTGGTGCCGCTGTGCAACAGCACTGCCCGGGACTCCTTACGCGCGATGATGCCCGCGTGCGATTCCCACGGCGTCGACCCCACATGGATAGAGCCTGCGCCGGACGCGATACTGAGCTTCTTCGACAATTTGGTTGAGGTGCCCAAGAACCCCGAGGAGAACAGGGGCCTCACCCGGGCCACTACGGATCGGGACTTAGCTTATATTGCTTCCCGGATGGAAGAGGCCGCCGCAGCCGCAGCGGCGGGAGATTTCGGATTCACCGTCGACGAGGCGCAGGCCGCGGACGAGGCGTGCCAAGCAGAGGAGGCAGAGATCCGCAGACTGCTCAAGCTTCCGCCCGACGAGTTTGCCGGGGTTCCTTCCCTGAGGCATGCCGGGATTCCCGGGATTGTGAGCGAGGCCGCCGCAGGAGGCGAGGTTGCCGGAGGGAGCAGAGTCGCCGGAGGGAGCGGAGCCGCCGGAGGGAGCGGAACCGTAGGAGGGAGCGGAGCCGCAGGACATGATGCTGGATCCAGCGGGCCTGCCGGGGAGGAGGAGGAGGATGTCGAGGCCGATGAGGACACCGGTGGGTCTCTGGGACTTGACGACGACGCCTCCTCGTCCTCGGAGAACTCCCCGCCTCCGGCAAGTCCCACGCAAGCGCCGAGGAAACGCCTCCGCAAGGCGGCTACAGCGACGAGGACGCAGGCGCCTCGACAGCAGCATGCTCGCCGGGCGGCGCGCGCCACCAGAGCGAGCCAAACCGCGACGAAGGCGCCCCGCGCACCAGCGCCAAGCGGAGGGGGATCCTCCCGGAGCGGAGCGGCCGCTCCGCCTGCTCCTCGGGCCTCGGCGTCAACGGAGGCTGGGTCTTCGCAGCCCCCAGCTCCGGAGACCGCCAAGCGCCCGAGGGAGCCTTCTCCTCCTGCTCCTCGCGCGGGAGCACCTCAGGTGGAGTTCGATTCCTCCGCCCTTAGCTCCGACGACGACGAGGAAGAGGAGTAAGTATTTGTAATTTGTAACTTCTTTGATTCTGTCTTGATTCTTTCTTTGATGATTCTGATCTTGTTCTTGCTTTGCTTTCAGGACCCTGACCCAGCGGATGGCGAAGAGGGCCAAGATCCCCGTGGTTGAGGTCGAAGACGACTCGCCCGTCGCGGCGACAGGGGACGCGCCGGCGACGAACTTGCCGGATCAACCCGCTGCTCCGAGGAGCAGCCCCCAGCGCAGCCCCCAGCGTAAGTCTGGTCTCGAGCTTTCTGTTCGTCGGGCGCGCTTGAGGTTTTTGCTTGTACTAACATCTTGTTGCCTTGTTTGTCTTGCGTAGAAGTGGAGCCGCAGCCGCAGGAGCAACCGGAGGTCACCCCGAGGAGCTGCATGTTCCACCCTCCCCGCCGAGGGTGAACTCCCCGGCGAGGGAGAGCGCTCCGCCAAGGACGGGCACCCCGCCGAGGGCGGGCACCCCGCCAAGGGTGAGCAGCCCGACAAGGGTGGCCACCCCGCCAAGGGAGGGCGCGGGCGGCCCTCCGCCAGCAGGGGCCACCGCTACACCGCTAAGGGAGGACTCCCCGGCGAGGGAGCCTGTCGTCGAAGAAGTCCGTGAAGGTGAGTCTTGTAGCTTTATCTTCTTGAACTTGTCTTTTTGGATATTTGCTTGATCTTTTCTTTTCTTTTTTCTTCTGCTAGATCCTCCTGCGCTGGAGCGGATGGAGACTGAGGCTGCCGGCGAGGAGGGCGCGCAAGGCGACGGCGGCAACGCCACTGCCACTGAGGGCATGGCAGGGGCCGACGAGCCTGCCGCTGAGGAGACCGCCCCGGCCGCAGACGCCGCGGCCGGGGAGGGGGACGGCGACCACACTGCTGGCCCGGAGGCAGCAGGAGCGTCGAGCACTGCACCGGCCGCCGACCCCTCCGCCGCTAAGGAGTAGCCGGGCATCTATTTCGAGGCCCCCAATGGCGTCTTCATACAAGTCCCTTGGGGGTCCTCGTCGCGAGCCCCCGTGGAGGGAGAGACCTTTGATGGAGAGGTCCTCGCCTCCGCGGGGTTGAAGATTGTCGAAGCACTTGGCGGTGGAGACGAGCCCGAAGAGGAGAAGCTCCTTCGCCGGCTACTGGCCCTTTACCGGGCCAGGCAGGCGAAGCTGGACTCCCGGGAAGCTCTTGCCGCCAAGGCTGGAGCCGATTTGGAGAAGCGCGCTGCCGAACTCCGCGCCGCCAACCAGGCAGCTCTCCGCAACTTGGCGGAGGAGCGTGAAGGGCTTGCCGAGGAGAAGCAAGCCTTCCTCCTGGAGAAGGCTGAGGCAGAGGAGCGGCAGCGGCTGGCCGCCGAGGAGTTATCTCGGCGGGAAGGGGCGCTCAACCAGCGGAAGGTTGAGCTCGACGCCCATGACGACGAGCTCACCGCCCGGGAGCAGGCTTTTGGCGGGGCCTTGAAGGAGGCAAAGGAAGCTGCTGCCGCCGCGGAGACCGCCAAGAGGGACTTGGAGCTCAAGGTGGAGCAACTGGAGCGGTACCTTAAGGCGAGCGAGGATAGGGTCACCGCGCTCAACGTGGAGCGCGAGAAAGACGCCCATACCAACTCAGACTTGCAGGTACGCCTCTCCAAGAAGGGCGACGAGCTTACTGCTGCTAAAGATTCAATCGCTGACTTGGAGTTGAAGGTCTCCACCTTGACTGATTCACTTGACGCCGCCCGGGACCGCGAAACGAAGCTGAAGGACGAGCTCCGCAAGGAACGAGGCCTAGTGGAGAGCGCCGCCACTTCAGCAAACAACTTCAGCCGGGCGGTGGAACAATGGACTGACGATCTGGTCGCTTCTGCTGCCAACATCGACAAGGAGCTGATGGCGCTGAGGGTGGAGCACCTCGTGTACTCTCCGCACCCGAATCTCCCCCACAGCGCCAAGCTGAGTCTTTTCTTCCGGGGAATCGCGCCAGCACTTGCACGGCTGCAGGAGAAGCTCCCCGCGCAGCTGGCCGAGGAGTTGCGTCAGCTCTGCGCGGGTACCTTGGAGCGCGTCTTGACGAAGATCGTCTACCGCAACCCTGGCATCAATCTTGTGAACGTTCTCCGCAGCTTGCCGGATGATGCAGATCAGGAGGCGCTGAAGGCGCAGGTCGCCCACATCGTCGCCAAGGTGAACAAGATCTCCAGGCGTGAAGGCGACCGCGTAGATTAGGCCTCTTTCTTTCTATTTCCTTTGCTGCTGCAAAGTGTGTCGTGAACATGAATCTATTAGTCATTGCGACAAGTTATCTCTGTAATATACTATCTTATTTTCGAGCAATCAATGCGGTGTTATCTCCCTTGATTTTGGTCCTTTACTTTGTATGCTTCTTACCCTACGCTTTTAGGGGACTTGCCGGCAAGGGGCCCTCGCCACGAGCGCTGAGTGCTGGACTCTTAGCAGCCTGCTGGCAAAGGCCTTACCGGCAAGTAACCTTGCCGCAGCTAGTCGCAGCGCACTTAGCTTTGCTGAGCGAACTCGAAAATGAAGTAAGGGCGCGACACTTGTCGCAGCTCACTTAGGTCGTTGAGCATACTCGAAAACAAAGTAAGGGTGCGGCTAGCCATGGGTAGGTTCCTCCGCGCACAGGTTTTCCATACAAAGTGTGGTTGTTCAAGGAAGATAACTAAAATTTAAAAATTTGAACTGCTCAAATTCTGGTAACTTAGCTTTCATATACTGCTTGTTCCCCGACAAGGCTCCTCTTTCTTGAACAGCACTTGGTTCATCCTCCACTTCCTCCCTCCCCGGCAAGGCTCCTCTTTCTTGAACAGCACTTGGTTCATCCTCCACTTCCTCCCCCCC
>LR738712.1:32562279-32580843 GCA_902687465.1 Secale cereale
CCCCCCCGGCAAACTTGTGCGCGAGGAATGCTCCTTCTGCTTAAGAGAGGAAGAAAAAGGGGAGGAAAAACAAGTATACGGCCTCACGGCTTGCTAGTGCTTACCGGGGGTGTGCGTTTGTAGGATCGAAAGTAGGTCTAGAGGGGGGGTGATTAGACTACTTGACAATATAAAAATCTGCCTTTTGATCATGCAATGTTTTTGGCAGTTTCACAATTAGGATCAATTCAAGTATCACCCTACACATGCAATTCTAGAGTATAAGCAGCAGAAAGTAAATTGCACATGTAGTAAAGAGAGGTGGAGAAGATCAAACGTAGTTTGGAGACACGAAGATTTTTGTCGTGGTTCCGATAGGTGGTGCTATCGTACATCCACGTTGATGGAGACTTCAACCCACGGAGGGTAACGGCTGCGCGAGTCCACGGAGGGCTCCACCCACGAAGGGTCCACGAAGAAGCAACCTTGTCTATTCCATCATGGCCTACGCCCACGGAGGACTAGCCTTACTCGGGGTAGATCTTCACGAAGTAGGCGATCTCCTTGCCCTTACAAACTTCTTGGTTCAACTCCACATCTCAAAGACGGAGGCTCCCAAGCGACACCTAACCAATCTAGGAGGCACCACCCTCCAAAAGGTAATAGATGGTGTTGATGATGATGAACTCCTTGCTCTTGTGCTTCAAATGATAATCTCCCCAACACTCAACTCTCCTCACTGATATGGCTGTGGTGGAGGAAGGGATTGAGTGGAAAGCAACTTGGGAAGGCTAGAAATCAAGTTTCATATGTAGGAATGGAATGACTTGATCTCAACACAAGGGTAGGTGGTTCTCTTCTCAGAAAGTGTATAGTAGGAGTGGTAGACTTTCTGATGGCTCTCCTCACGAATGAAGAGGGGGTGGAGGGGTATATATAGCCTCCACACAAAATCCAACCGTTACACACATATTTGACCAATCTCGGTGAGACCGAAGTGAAAACTCGGTCAGACCGAAAGTTCAAATATAGTGAACGTTGGGATTTTCGGTGGGACCGAAAATACCATCTCGGTGTGTCCGAAGTGAGTCAAAGGTTGGAGCTTGCCATCTCGGTGGGACCGAAAATAACAACTCGGATATTCCGAAGTGATGTCAATTGGTTACAGAAGGTTGGCAGTCCATTTTCGGTGAGACCGAGACTCAAAATCGGATGGACCGAGAAATTAGGGTTTGGAAGAATAACTGAGGTGGTTCATCTCGGTGGGACTGAGTTTGCAGAATCGGTTTGTCCGAGATTACTTATGAGTGTGTTAAGTAGTGAAGAGTGCTGATAGTTGAGGGAGCTAGATCACCAAGCACTTGAGCAACCAGATCATTAACACAACCTCATCCCCTTTTAATAGTATTGGCTTTTCCTATGGACTCAATGTGATCTTTGATCACTAAACCAAAAATAAAGTCTTGAGCTTTTGCCAATGCTTGTCTTAGCATTTTGAGGGGTCCACTTCTTCAGACATTTCCATACCCATATCATCGAACTTCTCTGAAATGATTCTCAAGTAAATATTAGTTCAATGATATATATGTTGTTATTAATTACCAAAACCACCCGGGGATTAGTTGCACTTTCAATCTCCCCCTTTTTGGTAATTGATGACAACATATAGATCAAAGCTTCGACAAAAGATATAATCAATGAATGATATCGTCGCTTTGAGAAGTATGTGATAAACAAGAGCTCCCCCTAAATTTGTGCATTATTTAAAATTTGCGTTTGAATGCAAATGCACAATCGATTAGGATTATGGGTCACTCTTCCATGTCACATACATCTTGGTGGAGCGCGCAAAATGATAAGAATGAATAACATGCACTCAATCACCAAGACAAGAGTAAATAGCCATACAATAAGGAATAGCATATGATAAGCATTAAGCACACATTAAAGCATAGTATGACCAAGCACTCATTAAGGTAGCATCAAACGTAGTAGCAAGCACACTGAAAGTTTCGAAAGACCAAAAGAAACCAATGTATCTCAAAGAAACCGGCAAAAGAACGAAAGAGCACTCTCTCTCTCGAAGCCCTATGATCTATACAATTTCTCCCCCTTTGGCAACAAGTTACCAAAAAGTTCGAAAAGGTATAGAGCTAAGCGTCACTGCGGGCTCTGCTGGCGGCTCCCGTCTGGGTAGATGTCGGTGTAGAGATGACTGCATCGGCGAAGACTTCTGCTGATGTCTGCGCTGGAGGAGTGGATGCTGAAGCTGGAGTAACTGCTGGAGCTGTAGCTGGTGCTAAAGTGGTAGCCCTGGAGTCAGTCACTGGGATAGCTGCAGATCTGGATCATCTGGGAACCTGAGCAGTCTGGCGATGAGAGTCCTGGACTAGATCATCCTGCATGAGTTCTGCTCTCTCCTGCCTTGTTTCCTCCATGTCTGCCTCAAGTTTGTTGACGGACACCTGAATCTCAGTCAGCTTCACGTCCAGAGCGTGGATCTTGTCCTCAACAATCCTCTATAGGCTTTCCTGAGATTGCTCAATGCTGGCCAGGCGTTGTTCAATCCTCTGGGTAGCTTCAAGAATTTGTTCTCCAAAGCTCTTTGGCTTAGCTGCTGCTGCTGCTGCCTCTTTGTCAGCTTTAGCTTTCTTTGCGGCTTCGATTTTGGCCTGTCCTTCAACTGAGGTAGGATCCTCTTCATCCATCACAACTACGTTATCCTCATGCTCTGGCTGCAGTGGCAAGTGCTTCCTATCCAACATGAATTTGCCCGTGCCAAACTTGGCATTGATGAGCATCTGAATCTGCGGGGCAAACCCACACGACCTCTTCTGGTCAGCTGCAGTCCTCTTAATGGTCTATACCATTAAGTCCATCACCTTGAAAGGTGCCTTCTCATCGAGAATGTGCAGCATGTTGATAGAATAGCCTCGAATCATGCGGTGGTCTCCAGACTTAGGCATCAATGTATGCCTCAGAATAGTGTTAGTGGTGGTCAGACCTGCTTGGAGATAGTACACTGAGCCAAGCTTCCACCCTTCCAAGTCAGCAGCCGGGATCTCCTTGTACATGTTCTTCATGGAATCATGACTCTTCTTAGGAATCCCATAGATATCAATGTCGTCCTCTCTCTGCACTGGAGCATTCAGAAGTACTGCCCATTCTTCAACAGACGAAGAAAACCTTTGACCTTCGGTCATCCAGGTGATCTTGCCATCAGGATAGAAGTGGGCTGTGGCGTAGAACTGCATGATCATCTCATCATTCCAAGCTGTCAGCTCTTGACCCACAAAATCAGCAACTCCACATGCAGTAAAGCTCTCATGCACATGGGGAAAGAAGTCTCGGTGCTCTTCACTGTCAATGTACTTCCAGTCAACATAACTGGTGTCAGCAACAATGGGCTTCTTATCCATCAGCACGGTCTCATAGAAATCCTGCTGCTCTCTGGTGTGGAATCTGGGGTCCACAGCAGTCCTTCTCCTCACGGCATATGGATCAGACTGTCTCCATAGCCTGAGACCTTTATCCTTCCTTGCCTTCATGTCCTCAGCTTGAGGATGAGCATCATTGTGGAGTGGCAACTTGGGACGGAGCTTAAGCAGCACATGCTCTTCATCTGATTCAGACGGTGGCATCTCACCTTTGTTCTTCTCAGAAGCTGGAATGCTCCTGGTTGTTCTCTTGGGCTTGGCTGGAGCTGCCTTGGCTTGAGCAGGCTTCTTGGGCTTAGAGGAGGCTTGAGCCCGAATAGCATCACCCATGAACTTAGCTTTCTGAGGAGGAGGCTGGGGTGCATCTTCTTCTTCTTCTTCAGCAGCTGCATCAACTTGAGGTTCAGCATATACTACCCTCTTCCTCTTGGAAGTTTTCTTCACCTTACTTGGAGCTGGCTCTTCCAAGTTGAGCTTCTTTGCAACAGCTGACTGCTTTACTTTGCTTGTGCCTTTCCTTGTCTGCTGCCCTTGGTGCTCTTTGGCAACCACATTCCTCTTTGGCTTGGAGGTAACTTCCTCAGCAACGAAGTCAGAGTCCTCATCATCAGAATTTCTCTTCTTCCTGGTTCTGGTGGCTGCAGGAGGCAAACCACTAGGGGTGCTCCTCTCACCATCATCACTGGAACTGCTAGCCTCAGGACTTGTATCTGCCTCTGGAATCTCAGCAAAAGGTGACTCAGACCTGTTCTGACTGTCACTGACATCTGACATGGCTGACAACCTGTGAAAAGATAAGGTATAGGCAGAGTAGAAGAGTTATCACAACTGCAGAGGTTTTTGCAAAAAATTGAGTTCAAAACTTAGTTTTGAGTTTTCACAGAATGTATTTCGGTCAAACCGATTTTAAGTTTCGGTGAAACCGAAGTGTATACAGAGGCCTACACACCACTTTCGGTCAGACCGAAATGGGTTTCGGTCCTACCGATAACCTAGGGTTTCACTGAAACTAAGTTTCGGTCACACCGATTTGCACAACTCGGTTAGACCGAATGATGCAGTGCAATGGCCAGAGGCCAAATCGGTCATTCCGAGTTTCAAAATCGGCTTCACCGAGATGCGTTCCGTGGAAACCTAAACCTAAGAATTTCGCTCGAAACTAGAGGATCTGATCTAATGTATAGGGAATATCTCAAACGTGGACAGATTCATGGCAAACCATTCGTGCAAGAGTCAGATGGGGAGCACGAAAGGGATCGGGACTCACCCTAACTTGGTGGAGTCCCTCTACGGCGGCAACGGCGGAGATGATTACCGTTGACGGCGGCGGAGACCTGCGGCGAGGGCGCACAGGCGACGACGGCGACGATCCGTAGACCAGGGCGACGACAGCAGGGGTCTTGGGGGCCAACGGTTTGAAGAGTTAAATCGCGCGCAGCCCTCAGGTATATATAACCCCATGCTGTCGGTGGGACCGAGTTGAAAAACTCGGTGTCACCGAAATGTATAACTGCTGTGCGGTTACACATATCGGTCAGACCGAGATTTTGAACTCGGTTTCACCGAGATGAAACCTAGATCAGTCTAAGCGTTTCGGTTGGACCGAGATGGAAGAGCCGGTCAGACCGAAATGGACTTAGAAGGTTTTGGAAGTCAGCCTTAGACGGATCGGTGGCTCCGAGTGCTCCTCACTCGGAGAGTCCGAAAAAGACTTGTTCAAAGTTGTGATATGAGCATGAATAGAATTTGAGACAAGAAAGCATAGATAGCTAGGGAAGGTGCTTAGGCATTCTTGTCCATCCATTTGGCCAGAAAATCAAAACAATCAAAACAACAAATGGATGTCCTTGAATGGATAAAATCATGCATTCAACATGCTCACACAATAAGATAGCAACTGAAATATGTGTCAAACATGCACAACCAACACTCTAGCTACTAGCACACAATTTGTCGATGACTAGGTCATCTATATATGAGTATCTTGACTTAGGAGCCAAATGAGAACATTTGATCATAGGTCATACTCATCGTTTAAGCACAAGTGGGGTTACCACTTTTACATAAAGCATTTATGTGTTCACATCATTTAGAGATGCTTTAGCTCAATTTTTAGAGCAAAGCTCCCCCTAGATGTGAGAACCCCTTTTAAAGGGTCAAACTAACCTTGGGTTGTCGTAGAAGACTTCATGTAGATGTTGAAGATGTGGATGCTCAATGTTGATGTAGATCATCAAGAGTTGGGAGCTATCCTTTGGATTAGGGCACTTTCAATACCTACATGGGTTAGTCCCACAAGGAACAAACAAGAATATCCATAGACATAGATTGAAGTTCACAAAAGATGATGTCCATGAAAGCAATGATTACCTTGTCCCTTGACTTACCAACAAAAGGGTTTGTGACTCCATGAACTAGTGCATGATGTGGAAGTTGATTGCACAAGTTCTTGCCAAAATGAATATGAGTGAAGTTTGTTGGCGGAGTCACCCTCAAGAACCTTCTAGTTCTTCTTCTTTGGGATCCACATCATCTTGATGGGAATCCTTGGGGTTGTAGTTGAGCTTGACGAAGTAGAACTTGATGTGTCCTTGGGAACCCACTTGACCATGGCTTGAGGTGCTTCAATGAATGCATCAATCTCCTCTTGAAGCTTGTCCTTGGCCTTTAGCTTGTGGTCTTGTGGTGGAAGGTCATCTTGAGCTTGTTCCACATTGGAAGAAGTAGGATCATACTTCTCCTTTTGTGAAACAAACTGTGGAGTAGGGTATTGACCTTCTTCCCACTCAACACCTTCGGCGTTGAACTTTCGCTCAAAACCAATCCCTTGATTCTTCCGGTGTCTTCCTTGTTTGCGAACAATCTCCTCAAAGTTCTTGCTTCCGGCAAGACTCTTGTAGACACATTTCTCTATGATTTCCTTCAATAAGCTATTTTCTTGCTCAAGTGTAACTTGGCTTGAAACATTGTTAGTGGAATCAAGAGAACTACTAGAAGCAACAATATTGGATTTAACATTGTTATTGTTACTACTAGAGGAAGAATTTTTCTTATGCTTGTCATGCTTAGTCTTAATAGGTGGCAAGAAATTAGACAAGAGAAGTCGTTTGGCAAGATATGAAGAACTCTTCTTTTGAAGATCATCATTGATCGCTTTTAGAAACTCATGTTCTTGCTCTAGAGTGAGCTTCTCGAAGCGTAGCTTCTCATGAGATCTTAGGAGCTCTCTATGATCTTCTTGAGTTGTTTCATGAGCTAACTTAAGAGTGTTTAGTTCTTTAGTTAGACGCTCAATCTCCTTCATAGCATTGTCATTCGACTCTTCTCGACTATAAAGACTACTAGCATTTTCATCATTACTAAGCTCACTAGATTTATCATGCAAGAGCTCATCTTCACCAAGCAAGTCATCCTCATCACTATCAAAGTCAATGAATTCAGGGTGTGTTACCTTGGGGCCTTTAGCCATGAAGCATCTTCCAATTCCCTCATTTGGTGAATCAAATAAGTCGTAGGAGTTGGAGTTGGAGGATATGAGTGCAAGTCCGGCAACACCTTCATCTTGACTATAGTCGGAGTCGGAGTGATAGCTTCCATCGGATTGATTGTCGGAGTCGGAGCCGGAGACCCATTCACCTACATGAGCTTGATGTCTTCTTCTTGTGTAGCTCCTTGATGACTTGTCTTTCCTCTCCGAATCCTTGCTTCTCCAAGAGGGTCTTCGTTCATAATGATCATCTCTACTCCTTCTCTCTCTCCGAGGTGACTCATCTCTTGCTCTTCTTCTTGGAGATTCTTCTCTTCTCTTGTGGGGAGCCGTGCACTCATTTGAGAAGTGTCCGGGTCTTCCACAATTGTAGCAGTTTCGATCACGACTAGAAGATCTCTTTTCATCATATGATCTAGACTTTGAGCTTCTTTCTTTGCCTCTATTCTTGTAGAACTTGTTGAAGTTCTTGACCATTAGGCTTATCTCTTCATTGGAAATTAGCTTGTCACTTGAGGTAGTAGGAGCATCACTTGTAGCTTTGTAGGCACCACTAGACTTGTTGTGAAGCTCTTCCTTATCCTTAAGTGTCATCTCATGAGCAACAATTCTTCCAATGACTTCAGTTGGCTTGAGAGTCTTGTAGTTTGGCATCATTTGGATCAAAGTGCACACGGTGTCATACTTTCCATCCAAAGCTCTGAGAATCTTCTTAATGATGAATCGGTCGGTCATTTCTTCGCTTCCTAAGCGCAATCTCATTTGTGATGAGAGCAAGCCTAGAGTACATTTCAGCGACTCCTTCACCATCCTTCATCTTGAACTTGTCAAGTTGTCCTTGAAGAATATCTAGCTTTGATTCCTTCACAGATTCAGTACCTTCGTGCATTTCAACCAAAGTATCCCAAATCTCTTTAGCATTCTCAAGACGGCTGATTTTGTTGAACTCCTCGGGACACAAAGCATTGAAGAGAATGTCACAAGCTTGAGCATTGTTTTGCAACATCCGCAACTCTTCCGGTGTAGCTTCGCGATCCGGAACTTTTCCTTCTTCGAAGAAATCACCTTGCATACCAACACAAATAATGCCCCATGCGGCTGGGTTATGACCAAGAATATGCATTTTCATTTTATGCTTCCAACAAGCAAAATTTGTACCATCAAAGTAAGGACCTCTACGATAATTTCCCTCACTAGACGCCATACTCTCCTAGGTTGTGAAACCAAGCTTATGGAGTCCAATGCAATGGAAACCAAAACAATGGAGACCAAAGCTCTGATACCACTTGTAGGATCGAAAGTAGGTCTAGAGGGGGGGTGATTAGACTACTTGACAATATAAAAATCTGCCTTTTGATCATGCAATGTTTTTGGCAGTTTCACAATTAGGATCAATTCAAGTATCACCCTACACATGCAATTCTAGAGTATAAGCAGCGGAAAGTAAATTGCACATGTAGTAAAGAGAGGTGGAGAAGATCAAACGCAGTTTGGAGACACGAAGATTTTTGTCGTGGTTCCGATAGGTGGTGCTATCGTACATCCACGTTGATGGAGACTTCAACCCACGGAGGGTAACGGCTGCGCGAGTCCACGGAGGGCTCCACCCACGAAGGGTCCACGAAGAAGCAACCTCGTCTATTCCATCATGGCCTACGCCCACGGAGGACTAGCCTTACTCGGGGTAGATCTTCACGAAGTAGGCGATCTCCTTGCCCTTACAAACTTCTTGGTTCAACTCCACATCTCAAAGACGGAGGTTCCCAAGCGACACCTAACCAATCTAGGAGGCACCACCCTCCAAAAGGTAATAGATGGTGTTGATGATGATGAACTCCTTGCTCTTGTGCTTCAAATGATAATCTCCCCAACACTCAACTCTCCTCACTGATATGGCTGTGGTGGAAGAAAGGATTGAGTGGAAAGCAACTTGGGAAGACTAGAAATCAAGTTTCATATGGTAGGAATGGAATGGCTTGATCTCAACACAAGGGTAGGTGGTTCTCTTCTCAGAAAGTGTATGGTAGGAGTGGTAGACTTTCTGATGGCTCTCCTCACGAATGAAGAGGGGGTGGAGGGGTATATATAGCCTCCACACAAAATCCAACCGTTACACACATATTTGAGCAATCTCGGTGAGACCGAAGTGAAAACTCGGTCAGACCGAAAGTTCAAATATAGTGAACGTTGGGATTTTCGGTGGGACCGAAAATACCATCTCGGTGTGTCCGATGTGAGTCAAAGGTAGGAGCTTGCCATCTTGGTGGGACCGAAATTAACAACTCGGATATTCCGAAGAGATGTCAATTGGTTACAGAAGGTTGGCAGTCCAGTTTCGGTGAGACCGAAACTCAAAATCGGATGGACCGAGAAATTAGGGTTTGGAAGAATAACTGAGGTGGTTCATCTCGGTGGGACTGAGTTTGCAGAAACGGTTTGTCCGAGATTACTTATGAGTGTGTTAAGTAGTGAAGAGTGCTGATAGTTGAGGGAGCTAGATCACCAAGCACTTGAGCAACCAGATCATTAACACAACCTCATCCCCTTTTAATAGTATTGGCTTTTCCTATGGACTCAATGTGATCTTTGATCACTAAACCAAAAATAGAGTCTTGAGCTTTTGCCAATGCTTGTCTTAGCATTTTGAGGGGTCCACTTCTTCAGACATTTCCATACCCATATCATCGAACTTCTCTGAAATGATTCTCAAGTAAATATTAGTTCAATGATATATATGTTGTTATTAATTACCAAAACCACCCGGGGATTAGTTGCACTTTCAGCGTTGCACAAGATGCCAAACAATGCATGCATATAACAAAGAAAAGCATGAAAAATGGCGAATAGTGCGAAGCACAAAAACTTTACTGATGCACGGGATCTGCGCCCGGCTTTGTACAAAGGTTTACATGCAACAGCGGCAAGACTCGTACAAAAGGTGGTTGCCAGAGAGGATCACGGCAACCGCGCCTTATGGGTGAAACTTGCGAAGATGCTCTATGTTCCAGGAGTTGCTCACCGGTAAGCCTTCTTCGGTCTCAAGGCGGACAGCTCCGGGCCTTGTGACTTGTCTGACCCGATAAGGGCCTTCCCACTTCGGCGTCAACTTGTTGGAATTCTTGGCGGACTGAACACGCCGAAGAACAAGGTCGCCTTCCTCGAGACTCCTGGCCCTGACCTTGCGGCTATGATAGCGACGCAAGGCCTGCTAGTATCGAGCAGCTCGTACAGCAGCCTGGAGACGTTCCTCCTCGAGGAGCAATGCATCATCTTGTCGCAGTTGCTCTTGCTCGAGCTCATCATAAGCGAGCACTCGAGGAGATCCGTATACGAGTTCCGTGGGGAGAACTGCCTCTACTCCATAGACAAGAGCAAAGGGTGTCTGTCCGGTGGCTCGACTTGGTGTCGTTCTGATTGACCAAAGAGCCGCCGGCAACTCCTCTATCCAGTTTCTTCCGCACTTGCGCAGCCTGTCAAAGGTTCTTGTCTTGAGTCCGCGCAGCACTTCAGCATTTGCCCTCTCCGCTTGACCATTGCTCCTTGGGTGAGCAACAGAAGCGAAGCAGACCTTGGCGCCAAGGTCTTGGACGTACTGCATGAAGGTGCGACTAGTAAACTGTGTACCGTTGTCGGTGATGATCCTGTTAGGGATCCCGAAACGGCAAACAATCGACCTGAAGAACCTGACTGCTGACTGTGCTGTCACCTTTCTCACCGGTTCCACTTCTGGACACTTTGTGAACTTGTCGATTGCAACGTACAAGTACTCAAAGCCCCCGACAGCACGGGGGAAGGGGCCGAGGATATCGAGCCCCCAGACCGAGAAGGGCCAGGACAAAGGGATCGTCTGGAGAGCTTGAGCTGGCTGGTGAATTTGCTTTGCATGGAACTAGCACGCTTCACACTTGGTTACTTGTGCAGTTGCATCTTGGAGGGCTTCTGGCCAGAAGAACCCTTGCCGGAATGCCTTCCCGGCAAGTGCCCTTGCGCCAATGTGGTGACCACATATGCCTCCATGTATCTCTGCCAACAGCTTCTGTCCGTCTTCTCTGGAAATGCACTTCAACCTGACACCATTGAGTCTTCTTCTGTACAGCTCATTGTCGACGAACTGGTACATACTTGACTGCCTGGTTATTTTCTCTATCTCTTCTGGGTCGTCGGGAAGTTCTCCAGTTTGCAGAAAACGGACAATCTGCTGTGCCCATGCCGGAGCCCGAGGCTCAACGGCAAGGACTAAAGGCATGAGGGCCGCTGCGAGGACCCCAGCTTCTACAGCAAGAACCTCCGGTTCTGCCGGAGCTGATGGTCCCCCGGCAAGCCTGCCGGGGCAAGACTTGTCGGGAACGTTTGCTTCAACTGTACAGACCCTTGGGTCTGCAGGAGCAAACTGTTCCTCAGCGTTTTGGTTGTTGATCTTGGGGACCTTGGCGGCGGCTTCTGGAAGATCCGCCGGCAAGTAGTCGTCGGAGACCAACTTTCTCTTCTTGTTCTGCCCAATTGATGGTGTAACGGATGGCTGAGTTAGCTTGAGCAAGAAGGTCCCTGGTTCCACAGGTAACTTCATCGCAGCACACTTTGAAAGGCCGTCGGCAATATCATTCTGAGCTCTTGGAACGTGCTCCATTTGCAGACCTTCAAAGTGTTCTTCAAGCTTCCTCACTTCATCTACATAAGCTTCCATCAAAGGGCTCTGATAACTCTTGTTCACTTGTCGGACCACCAACTGTGAATCTCCCCGCACAATCAACTTCTTGATCCCAAGTTCGGCCGCAATTCTGAGGCCGGCAAGCAAACCTTCATACTCAGCAGTATTGTTTGTCGCTTGCTCCTTGGGAAAGTGCATCTGGACAACATACTTGAGGTGTTCTCCGGTGGGCGCTATGAGTACCACGCCGGCACCGGCGCCTTGCAGCGAGAAGGCACCATCGAAGTACATCACCCATTCACTGCTAGCTTCTTGTACGGGGACGCTTGTCTCTAGAACTTCATCTGGCGTTGGGGTCCATTCAGCTATGAGTTCTGCCAAAGCTCTGCTCTGTATGGTTGAAGTACTCTCAAACTTGAGACCAAAACTTGACAGCTCCAGTGCCCACTCGACGATCCTGCCTGTTGCTTCTGGATTCTGCAATATCCTCTTCAACGGAAATCGAGTGACCACTGTTATCTCATGTGCTTGGAAGTAATGGCGCAGCTTTCTCGAGGCCATGAGGAGGCCAAAAAGCAACTTCTGCACCCCAGAGTATCTTGATCTAGCCCCCTGCAAGAGGGAACTTACAAAATACACTGGGCGCTGCACCATCTTCTTTCGCACCTCTCCCTGTTCCTGCGCAGACTTGTCCTTGTCGGAGCCAGAGCTTGTCGAGGAAGCCCCCTGCTTGTCGCTGGATTCGCTTGCCGGTGGTGTAGACTCCTCATCCGCCTCCCTCTCCGCTACTAACGCAGCACTAACCACTTGATTGGTTGCTGCTAAGTATAGCAGCAACTTCTCTTGTGGCCTAGGTGCGACAAGTATTGGAGTGGAGGATAGGTATCCTTTCAAGTCTTGCAGCGCTGCCTCCACTTCCGGAGTCCATTTCATAGGACCTGCCTTCTTCAAGATTTTGAAAAAAGGCAGGGCGCGTTCTGCAGACTTTGAAATGAACCTACTGAGGGCAGCCACACAACCTGCAAGTCTCCTTACGTCCTTGACGCGCTTCGGGGCTTCGATCTGCTCGATGGCTTTTATCTTGTCGGGATTAGCTTCAATCCCCCTCTGGGACACAAAGAACCCGAGAAGCTTGCCGGAGGGGACTCCGAAGACGCACTTCTCGGGGTTCAACTTGAGCTGGATCTTGCGTAGATTCTCAAAGGTTTCCTCTAAATCTTGGATCAGGGTATCTTTGCTCTTGCTCTTGACCACTATGTCATCCATGTAAGCCTCTACATTTCTGTGTATCTGTGGTTCAAAAGCAGTGTGCACCACCCTTGCAAATGTTGAGCCTGCATTCTTCAATCCAAAGGGCATACGTATGAAGCAATACGTGCCGCATGGAGTAATGAATGCAGTCTTCTCTTCATCTTCCTTGGCCATGAAAATCTGGTGGTAGCCTGAATATGCATCAAGGAAGGAAAGCAGCTCACATCCAACAGTGGAGTCAACAATCTGGTCAATACGCGACAAGGGAAATGGATCCTTAGGACATGATTTATTCACATCAGTGAAGTCTATACAAAGTCTCCACTTCCCATTGGCCTTGCGTACGACGACTGGATTGGCCAACCACGTGGGATGGATCATGCCTCTAACCAGGCCTGCTGCTTCTAGCTTCTTTATCTCCTCGGCGATGAATTCTTGGCGCTCCACGGCTTGCTTCCTGACCTTCTGCTTGACGGGCCGCACATGAGGACAAACAACAAGCTTGTGCTCAATTACCTTCCTGGGAACGCCGGGGATGTCAGATGGTTGCCATGCAAACACATCGACATTCGCTCGCAGGAAGGCAACGAGCGCGCTTTCCTATTTGCTGTCAAGTGTAGCACTGATGGTGAAGGTACCACCAGTGCCGTCCTCCTTGGCGGACACCTTCTTGGTTGCCGGTGGAGCGGCCATCCCCTTCTTGCACTTGCCGGTGGAGCTCGATGGTGCGTCCTCGACGGCAGCGCAGCACTCCGAAGAGGTGCGTTTGCCGGAGTGGGCCCCAGAGCACTTGCCGGACTTGGTCTTGGTCTCCTTTCCCCCGGGAGCTTCAGCGGCAAGTGCGCTGCTCTCCGCTGCGGCTGCTGCATCCCGGTAGATCTTGTCGGCGCAGATAAGCGCGTCCTTCTTGTCGCCAGGGACAGAGATGACGCTCATCGGCCCCGGCATCTTGAGTACATTGTAGGCGTAGTGGGAAGCTGCCATGAACTTGGCGAGGGCAGGGCGTCCAAGTATCCCATTGTATGGCAATGGGATATCGGCAACATCGAAGGTTATCCTCTCCATCCTGAAGTAGAGCTCCCCGCCAAAGGTCACTGGCAGAGTAATCTTCCCCTTCGGCTTGCTCCTTCCCGGGTTTATTCCTTGGAACGACCCGGTCTCTTCGAGCTCGCCGTCTGGGATTTGGAGTTTCTTGATCACAGCCGAGGAGATCAAGTTTAGGCCGGCCACGCCGTCAACCAAACATTTTGGTGACCTTGAGGTTGCGGATAGTTGGTGAGACCAACATCGGCAAGCACCCGACCGCAGTGGTGCGGTCAGGGTGATCCTCAAGATAAAAAATGATGGGCGTGCTGGACCACTTCAGCAGCCTGCATGACTCAACGGGCGGCTCAGCTGCGTTTACTTCCCGCACCCACTGCTTGAGTTGGCGGTGGGAAGTATGCAGGGAGGCACCTCCGTCGACACACAGAACCTCTGTGGCCTTCTGGAACTCCTGCTCGCTGTTATCACCTTCCTCCATGTCGTCGTCGTTGTCTTCTTCCTCATCCTTGTCGCGGCCCCGGGGAGGTCGATCTCCTTGCCGCTGCTTGGCCTTGCCGCGGCGTCCTCCCCGGCCATTGAATGGCCGCTTCTTGTCGGGTTCTCCTCCGCCACCTTGGGCCTTCTCCTTGTCGCGACGCTCGTACTCAGCTTTCTGCTGTTCGACGAGGTACTCGACTCGCTTGCAGTTGGAAAGGTCGTGGCCCTTGGTGCGGTGGATCTTGCAGTATTGCTTGTCGGAGCCGTCCTGCTTGTCGGCTGCCGCTACAGGGGCAGGCTCCTTACCGGAACCGCCAGCCTGTGCCTTCTTGGCGGGAGCCTCCTTGCCGGACTGCTCGACAACCAGCACTTCCTTGCTCTTCTTTCTTCTGTTGTTCCGCCGCCGGCTCTTCTTTGCCGGGGCGGCATCCTCGCTGTCGCTTCCTCCTGCGCCAGCATCCTCCCCGGGGAGTCTCCTCCCCTCTTCGGCACGCGCACACTTGTCAGCCAGAGCGTAGAGCTCGCTGACATCCCGTATCTTGGTCGTGGCCATCTCTTCTCGCATGCGGCGGTTACGCACGTTCTGGTGGAACGCGCTGATAACCGCAGCAGGGTGGACGTCGGGGATGTTGTGTTGCACGCGGCTGAAACGCTGGATGTACTTGCGCAGGGATTCTCCTTCCTTCTGGGCCAAGATGTGGAGATCACTCTCCTGACCGTGGGGTTTGTGGCCGCCCGTGAAGGCGCCAACAAATTGGTGGCACAGATCTGCCCACGAAGAAATGGAGCCTTCCGGCAAGTGCATAAGCCAAGAACGGACGTTTGGCTTAAGCACTAGCGGGAAGTAGTTCGCCAGTATCTTCTCATCGCGCCCCCCGGCAGCCTGCACCGCGATGGTGTAGATGCTGAGGAACTCCGAGGGGTGCGTCTTGCTGTCGTACTTCTCGGGTACGTCGGGCTTGAAGTTTTTCATGCTGGGCCACTGGACGCGCCGCAGCTCGCGAGTGAACGCGGGGCAACCTGCCGCATACGGCAAGTCGCCTGGCTCACCGGGCGCGTACGCGTCGACAGCGGTCCCAGCGCGCTGGTCCGATTGTCGTCTGGTTTCTCGTCGGCGCTCAATGCGCGTCCGAGCATCTTCTTGGCGCCGGTCATCGAGGACTTGGCGCTGGTCCCGACGAGCCCGCGGATCCGACGACGCCGTGGAGTCGTCGTCGACGTTAATCCGGCGGGGTGGCGTCTTCTGCTTCCGCGGCGGGGAGTGCACGGTTGTCGCACCCCCGGCGGTCTTGTCGCCATCGGCCTTCGTCTGCTCGACTTGCCGTGGCCGCGATGTCGCCGGCTGCTGCGGCGTGTCGTTGTTGGCGAAGGCGATGAGGCTCTGAATCGTCGCCCTCCAGTCTTCGGTCTTGTCTACCGCTGGAGGGAAGTCGAGGAGCAGTTGCGCTCTTGTGAGAGCTTCTGCTGGAGAGGAGGGGAGCGGTGGCGAGCGGTGCGAGGAGCGAGATATGCTCGGACTCCTAACGGGGTTAGAAGGAGCAGTTTCTCGCCCCGGCGACCACGCCTTGCTCGTGCCAGGACGATGGCCTTGAGCATCCCGCGATCCTCCGGTTTGTCCTTGGCCCAGCAAGCGAATGGTAGCTCCTGTACCGCGGCGCTGCTGGCCTGTCGTCTGCTGAGAGGGACGTGGTGCGTCTACGGAGACCGAGGCTTTGGAGTTTGCCCAGTCGTCCGTCTTGTCCTTGGACTTGGCGGTGCCGTGAGTTTCCTCGCCGGCGACCACCCTTCCGCCGGCGTCTCCTCCACCCGCCGTTGGTTCTGGTGGTGGGGGAATCGACGCAGACGGGCCTGCGACCTCCGAAGCCTTTTTCTTCGGGGCCATGTTGCTGCTGATGAAGTTGATGAAGCTGGAGAGGTTGATGAAGATTGCGCCCGCGTGAGCGCCGGATCAGGTTCGTACAACCTCGACGCCCCCTACCTGGCGCGCCAAAGATGTCGGGGGAAACTGTCCTCCCACGAGCACCTATGGGACCGGAGCCCCTTCTACGTTGCGGTAAGGGAGCGGAGGGAGCACGAAGAGCAGATCGAGGAGCACACACGGGCAGTTTACCCAGGTTCGGGCCGCGCGGACGCGTAAAACCCTACTCCTGCTTTGATTGTATTGAGTTCTTGAGCTCGGGAGCTTGAAGAGCTAGCTACACCAAGCCAGAGAGTTGTCTAGGTTCCGAACCCTTTCTACGTTGTGCATGGGCCTCCTTTTATAGCTCAAGGGGTCACCGACAGGTGTCAACGTAGAGGAGGGCAAAAATGTAACTTTGCTGGTAGTTGTAACAGTGCGGGAATAGTGCGTGAACAGTGGATGAACAGTGGTCATCACCTACTTTGACAGTGGGGGACAAGGGCATTAACTGCCCGTCGCCGTCGACCCCAAAAGCGCCCGTCCATGCGTCTCCGTTCGACACGGCGGTAGCCTCGTCACGTGGATTGCCACCGTGTGCCCTAGGCTGCACAGCCGTCCGCCACGCGTCCCTGGAAGGGCCCCAGGGCGACGCGTGGGCAGATGAGCTGGAGCGCGGGCACACAGCGCAGGCCTCCCCCAGCAAGCACCTTGCCGGGGTCTTGATCTTTGCCGGGCCCGGGAGCTTGTCGCTTCCCGGGTACTGCCGGGGCGCAGGGTGCGCCGAGGCATGTCTTCTGAGGTGCAGTCTTCTGGTCTTCCTGGCAAGCTCCTCTTGCCAGGGTCTTGTGTTAATGTGGCAATCTTGAGCCTGGTGTAGCCTTCCCGGCAAGCTCCACTTGCCGGGGCCTTGATCTTCTGACTTGTATACTTTGTTTTTGAATGGCTTTATAGGGACCAGAAAGGTTTCCGGCGAGCACGTGGTAAAGCCTGCCGCGGGAAGCTGCTACTGCCCGTGCACAAGTTGGGGTACTAAGGTACCCCTATCTTAGTACACCGACACCAGGATATGATGTATTACTTTTCTGCTAAATAGTTTCCCGCCCATAAGAAACAAGCTGCCTTACGGGAAATATATAACTTTGCTCAAACTGAAGAAGAGAGTCTCCCACAAGCTTGGGGGAGGCTTCTCCAGTTACTTAATGCTTTGTCTGATCATGTTCTTGAGATGCATGATATACTTGATGTCTTTTATAATGGACTAACCGATGATTCCAGAGACCACCTGGATAGTTGTGCTGGTTGTGTTTTAGGGAAAGAACAGTTGAAAGGGCTGAATTACTATTGAATAATATGCCAGCCAATGAAAATAATTGGACACTTCCTGAACCAGCCCCTAAGCCAACTCCGAAGAAAAGAGGTGTTTTATTTCTCAGTCCTGAAGACATGCAAGAGGGAAAGAAATCTATGAAAGAAAAAGGTATTAAAGCTGAAGATGTTAAGAATTTACCGAAAGTCCTATTCTGAGCGCGAGCTCAGATGGACTCGATATCATAGCCGTCAACTAGTGCTGAGATTCTCATCGTTGCAGGTATTTTAGCCCGTATATGGACATGAATGCACTGCTTTTTCCCACATCGTGGCCCACCCAGCTGTCGTCGTCAATGCAACGGCCGTCACTCCCTCAGCGCCGGCTCAGATGAGGAGAGCGAATCTTGGTCCACTGCTCAGACGCTGGCTGCTAAACGGCCGTTGTCCACCCGGACCCACACCTAGCTCCTTCCACTGCAAGACTCCAGAGGCTGCTCCGGTTGCATCGCGGCCTCTAGTCTGGCATCAGGTACATCACCTCCGTACCCACTAGCCGGATCCGTTGCAAAACAGATAAAGAGGACGCCGGTTTTACAATCGTTTCCATTAGCAAGACGTATTGACGTGGAATCAAATCTTTAGAACTACAGTACATACAAAAGATATTCGGTACCTTCAAGGATTCTACGGACAGCTCACATTCTATCCCGCTAGTCAAATGCGTAGCTGCTAACTGGTTCGCACTAGATTCAGAAGCAATAGCTTCTCTAGAGACCTGTTAACCATGGTTTCAGTCTTCCTCCAAGACAGAGAGAGTATGGACCTCCCGCCCGTTGTCGATCCGTGTGAATCCTATCAAAACTGACCCGTACACATTGACATCTGATGCCTCCATGATTTGTACGGGTCAGTTTTGACAGGATTTGAATGCCATCAGTCCATCAGTCCATCTCCTAGCAAGCAAGGCTTGAAGACCCCCCCCCATTCTTCTGATTTGAATGCCCGTCCCGAGGTAGCAGAGAACCAATGCTTG
>LR738712.1:32588357-32609963 GCA_902687465.1 Secale cereale
CACTTTTGTTGAATATCATGTGAGTTGCTATGCATGTTCGTCTTGTCTGAAGTAAGGGTGATTTGCCATGGGTTGAATGGTTGAGTATGCATATTGTTAGAGAAGAACATTGGGCCGCCAACCAAAGCCATGTATCATGGTGGAAGTTTTAGCTTGGACATTAATCCTCAATCTCTTATGAGAATATGCTTATGCATTAAAGAGGAGTCCATCATCTATTTTCTATGTTGTCCCGATATGGATGTCCTCAAGTTGAGATCTATCAAAAACGAGAAATCAAATGCGATTTATCTCCTTGGACCTTTGTACAGGTGGCATAGAGGTACCCCTTTGTGACACTTGGTTGAAACATATGTAATGCAATGATAACCCATGGAAATCCGAGCTAATTAGGACAAGGTGCGAGCACTATTGGTATTCGATGCATGAGGCTTGCAACTTATAGGATGTTTTATGCATAGCACATATGAAGTACTACTACCGTTGACAAAATTGCTTCTATGTTTTCAAAATAAAAAAAATCTCTAGCACATAACCATTCTTTTACTTTTATGTGAGTCTCCACCTTCTTTCTTCAAGCACCAACTACTGAGAGCATGATTGTCATTCTAAGTGTAATGTGCATTGTTCCAAAGTAGCATTGTCTTTTGCATGATTGTGATATCGTTTATTTTGAAATCATTGTATCTAGTCATCACTTAAACCTTGAAGGTGCCCCTGCATTTATGTTTTGCTTCACTAAAGGGGCCAAGCTAGATATCACTTTATCATATTTGCACATCATGTTCATTGCAAATATTTTTGATGTTTCAGTTTCATGTTGTAAAACTTTCAGTCATTTCTGATTTTCTCATGAGGCAACTTAATTACTATAGAATCATTGTCTCAGTAAGCTTTTGTCATATGACTATGAAAAAGTCCTATATTGTTAATAGCATGTCACCACAGAAATTATTCTTGTTATCATTTACCTACTCGAGGACGAGCAGGAATTAAGCTTGGGGATGTTGATACGTCCAAAACGTATCTATAATTTCTGCTTGCTCCATGCCACTTTTGGGTGATATTGCTATGATATTTATACACTTCCATACACTTTTGATCATATTTGGACTAACCTACTAATCCAGTGCACCCCAGTGCCAGTTTCTGTTTTCGGCTGTTTTTGTATTTCAGGTTTTCACATTACGAGAACTGTCAGGAAAAATCCAGAAAAATTATATAAAAAATCAGCGTTCCAGAACCTACCTTGCGCCCGAAGTACAGCCGAGGGGGGGGGCACCAGGGCCCCAGGCGCCCTGGTGGCGTGCCCCCCCTGGGCCGCGCCGGGGGGGCGCCTGGGCCCCCCGAGCCCCGTCTGGTGCCCCCCTTTGGCATATATTTAGAGCGTCCTTCGAAACCCTCGGGACGGGAACTCTTTTTCGCGATCTCATCTCTGTTCCGCCGCCGCCGCCGCTTCCAAGATCGGGAGCACCAGGAGAACTCTTCCCGGCAGCCTGCCGGAGGGGAGGATCACCATCGGGAGCCTCTCCACCACCATGGATGCCTCCCGGATGAGTTGTGAGTAGTCTCCCTTGGACCATGAGTCCATGACCAGTAGCTATGTGATGTTCTCCTCCCGTTCTTGTGCTTCACCAATTAGTCCTCGTGAGCTGCCCTACATGATTGAGGCACATATGTAATCCTTATGCTTTTGCTATGTTGAGTTTGCTGGGATCCGATGGATTATGAGATTATGTTCAGATTGTGATTGAGTAATATATTTGATCTACCTCTTTTATATTTATGTTCATAAGTAATTCTTGCATGTTCTCCGTTGTTATTTATTGCTTTGGCCAAGTAATAGGTAGTGACTCCAAGAGGGAACGTTATGCTCGATTGTGGGTTCATGCCCCTCGATGACTAGCTTGAGTGACAGAAACATGAGTCTAGGGGATGTGTTGTTGCCACAAGGGGGAAAACAACGGTGCTTGTGCCCGCGGGTGCAAGGATTGTTTACTTTTAATGCAGTTGTCTGTTGCTTTGAGTTTACACTATGGGTGGGGCTCGCAACTTAATACCAGCGAGATGTTCTGGATAGATATCTCAAGGTGGATGATTAGTAGTAGATATTGATGGATTTCAGTCTACTTACTTTGGCGTACCGCCCATGCTTTGAACCTCAGCCTTTCTTGCAATGTAGTAAGCATTGGTTTGCGTTCGTGGTCCTGTCAATTGCCCAGCTATAATTCGTTTACCTCACATAGCTGTTTTATCGTCTTTTGGGAGAGAGACATCACTAGTGAACATCTTGAGACTCCGGTCCATATTACCATCATTGATCACATCCGCTATTTAATTTTCGCTATTACTTACTATTGCAAACATTATCTATCACTACTATCATTTGCGTTTAATCCTTTGTGAACTACAAGGCCGGAGGGATTGACAACCTCTCTTTACTCGTTGGGAGCAAAGTTATTTGTATCTGTGTGCAGGTCCACGTTGATTGCTAATTTCTGGCGCCGTTAGCAGTTGACACCTACTTGTTGAACCTAGGAGTCTCTGGGGATTCGATCCTTGGCATCTTTGCTAAGGGAAAAACTTCCACAACACTGCATCTCACACCTTCCACTTGGGGTAACCAACGAGGGGTTAGAGGCCCATCATCAGTATGGTCACCGGTGGAGACCCGCCCATCATTCTAAGGAATTCTGAGAAAACCCACTCAAAACTATCTTCTGTTTCGTCTCGCACGAGCACACCTGCTAGGATCACACTCTGAAAATGATTGTTTACCCCTACAAAAAGGCCAAAAGGCATGTCTTACAGATTAGTCCGGTAAGTCGTGTCAAATGTTATGACATCTCAAAAAATTAAATATTGCAGCCTGCTACTCCCACTAGCCCACATCAGATTCTTAATCCTGCCCTCATTATCAGACTGGACCCTATACGTGAAGTGTGGATCTTTAGCCCCAATCTCTGCGAACACATCCATTGTTTTTTCACATCATGTTCTGCATTGTCTCTATTTATCTTCCCACACAGGTTACGCAACTACCTCTTCGTGAATGGAACATTTTCCATTGATCCAAAGTAGCCTCCGGTGATGCTATACACCTTTGCTAAGTTGACATTATTCTGCCTTAACTGCTTCACTATATCCCTAGTGTACACATCTATGTGCTTGTTTGAGGGCCAGTGTACTGTCTCACCGAACTTAGGCGGCAGCGAGCGGTTGTGATTGTCTCTATGCTCTGCTATGTACCACCCGTTGTCCTCCGCTCGTAGCAGCCTTATTAGAGCAGGGCACTCGCAACGACAAGACCTTGTGTTCTCCACCCCAGCTTTTCCCTGCAAAATGATCGACAACAAAAGTCACTGAGTTTAGTAATTTCTTTGCTACCACACACGCAGACAGAACAGACGAATTGTATGTCCCAGCATAAACATAAATAGTAATAAAAAATCACCGAGCAACCACAAACTATTTCTTGCATGCATTTTTTCCTCTCCACATTTAGCCTGCTCTTGCCGTAACGAATGCCAAAGCCCTTCTCCAACGAGTACAAATTGTAGAAGTCATACGCCTCGCCCACCGAGTCGAATGTTGTGCCGATAACTGGTGTGATAACATTCTCAGTTGGGTTCTCAGCAAATGTCTGCACAGCTTTCTCGAACGCACTGACCTGGTTCAGACAAGGTGGCCTGCTTGGCGCAGGAGCTCTAATTCTCAACCTGCAAACACAGCCACCTCCAGAACTCTCTCTCTCCAGAATTCAATAGCCTTGCGCAATCTACTCGACTCTCCCCAAATGCATGTGATCTGAAGCAAGATTACGAGCTCTTCATACAAATTTCATTACTAAGTCCAACGTCTCTATTACCTAATAACTTACTGTAACTGCTTGTCAGCAATGCAAAAATAATGCTTCTTATAATCTCATTTTACATAACAATTAATCCCTACAAAAAATGCTACTAACTCTAATGATATGACAAGTAAAAGCTCATTCTACAAACATTGCCACCATCTCTTCATATACTTGGTGTGTGTGTGTGCTACATTTCTGCTCAACAAAAAATCAGCTACTACTAATTCTACTTCTGAGCATGACCAACAGCCAGGACAAACCTCTTATTCCATCCTGGCGCCTGAGGATTCATCTTCCCAATAGACAGCTCCGACGACGGTGGAGAGTTATCCATCCGGATCGCCGCTGAAGGTTTGCCTGACAGAATCTGCCCGTGGCCACTGCCGTCGGAGCGCGCATACCCTCCTCCTCCACCGCGTGGCCACTGCCGTCCGCCCTCCTCCACCACATCCAGCTGCGCCACCGCAGGCAGCACATCTCCACCACGGGCACAGCCGCCACCGCTGGCAGCGGTACCAACCTTTCTCCCACCTCCTCCAGGAAAGTGGATCTGAGACAGGGGCAGGCCATGTTTCTGTTAGACTCCAGATCATGACCAACTAGAATGGCAAGGAGAACGTGAGGCCGACGAGGAGGACAGATGCACGTACCCGCACATAGGCTGCATCAGGAACTCCATGGATGGTCGCCGCCGGGCTCCTCCTACTGATTATCCAGCCGACAACTTCGAAATGAAAGCACAGCTTCGGGGAAGAAGGACCTAGACGACGCATTCAATTCATGCCCGAACCCACCAAACGGAAAGCTAAAATCCTGGGCCACGGATCAGATGTGAGCGCCAATTCTGGTCCACGGCCCACCCCGTGCCCCTCTAACGGCTGGCATCCCGCCCCTTACAAATAGGCCCACCAGCTATCGCTGTCGCGACCGTATTTTTCAACAGTACACATTTTTTAGCGATTCTCCAGCGCTCGAACAGCATAGCGACACAAATCTAAATGAGATATCGAAAGGCCTAGATAACGAGCTCATCTGAGCTCGCGCACAAAAACTCCACATCCAGAATTTACCGCCTATTGAAGAAATACATGGTCTTGATAACCCGACACAGGTAGTAAAGGTAAATTCTCTCTATAGATTTGACGAAAGTGATATTCCTCGTTATAAGTCTGCTAGCCAATGCTTAGATGAGTTTGATAATTTTATTGTGAAACAAGAAAACTTCAATGCTTATGTTGGTAGACAATTACAACACAATGCTTATATGATTGAACGCTTGAGTGATTATCTGTCTAGTGCTAAAGATGAACTGAAACTCATTAGTATACATGCTTCTATGGTTACCACTCAACTAGAACAAGTACTTAAGGCTCAGAATGATTTGCTCAATGAACTACATAGTAAGAATAATGACTATGTTGTTAGAGTTGTAACTAGAGGTGGTAAAATGACTCAGGAACCTCTGTATCCTGAAGGCTACCCTAAGAGAATTGAGCAAGATTCTCAGAGAGCTAATTTAGATGCACCTAGTTCTTCTAAGAAGAAGAAAAAGAAAAATGATAAGACTTTGCATGCTCCTAGTGAACCTGTAGCTCACCCACCCGAGAATCCCAATGATATATCTGTTTCTGATGCTGAGACACAATCTGGTAATGAACATGAACCTAGTGATAATGTTAATAATGATGTTCATGATGATGCTCAACCTAGCAATGATAATGATGTAGAGATTGAACCTGCTGTTGATCTTGACAACCCACAATCAAAGGATCAACGTTATGATAAGAGAGACTTTGTTGCTAGGAAGCACGGTAGGGAGAGAGAACCATGGGTTCAGAAACCCATGCCTTTTCCTCCGAAACCATCCAAGAAAAAGGATGATGAGGATTTTGAGAGCTTCGCTGAAATGATTAGACCTATCTTTTTGCGTATGTGTTTGACTGATGTGCTTAAAACAAATCCTTATGCCAAGTATATGAAAGATATTATTACCAACAAAAGAAAGATACCTGAAGTAGAAATTTCCACCATGCTTGCCAATTACACTTTTGAGGGTGGAATGCCTAAGAAATTAGGAGATCCAGGAGTACCGACTATACCTTGCTCCATTAAGAGAAACTATGTTAAAACTGCTTTGTGTGATCTTGGAGCCGGTGTCAGTGTTATGCCTCTCTCTTTATATCGTAGACTTGACTTGAGTAAGTTGACACCTACTGAAATATCTTTGCAAATGGCTGATAAATCAACTGCTATACCTGTCGGTATTTGTGAGGATGTGCCTGTTGTAGTTGCAAATGTTACTATTCTAACAGAGTTTGTTATACTTGATATTCCCGAGGATGATAGTATGTATATTATTCTTGGAAGACCTTTTTTGAATACTGCAGGGGCTGTTATTGATTGCAACAAAGGCAATGTCACTTTTCATGTCAATGGTAATGAGCATACGGTACACTTTCCGAGGAAACAACCTCAAGTCTATAGTATCAATTATATTGGAAAAACTTCGACTATTACTATTGGAGGTTTTGAGTTTCCTATTCCTACTATCAAGAAGGCATATGACATACTTATTGTTGGGGACATACATATCCCCATTGAGGTAACATAGTGTTATTCGAAAATTCTTAGGTTTCATGTTACTCGGAAAGAGTTTATTAACAAGACCTGATCAACCTTGTTAATGGATTCCTTTTGATGAACATGGGATAGGTGAATCTAGATAGCACAAACCTTATGTATCCTCCTTTTACTTTTTGTTAATTAGGTTAAATAAGAGAAAACTAGCATTATCTGTCTGTTTCCAGACTTATCCGTGCAATAAAAAAATATCCCGGAAATAAAAGTTCTCCAAATGCCATGAAAATGAAATATGATTTTTTCTAGAATATTTAAGAAAATATGGCACTGAACACACATCGAGGGGAGCCAGCACGTGGCCTCGAGGGCACAGGGCGCGCCCCCCTTCACAGGATGCGCCCCCTGGTTCGAGGGCCCCACGTGGCACCCCTCCACTTTGTTGGGGAACGTAGTATTTTAAAATTTTCCTACGATCACGCAAGATCTATCTACCAGATGCATAGCAACGAGAGGGAAGAGTGTGTCTACGTACCCTTGTAGACCGGAAGCGGAAGCGTCAAGTGACGTGGTTGATGTAGTCGAACTTCTTTGCGATTCAACCGATCAAACACCGAACGTACGGCACCTCCGTGTTCAGCACACGTTCAGCTTGATGACGTCCCACGAGCTCTTGATCCAGTTGAGCTTCACGGGAGAGTTTCGTCAGCACGACGGCGTGGTGACGGATATGATGTATTCACCGGCGCAGGGCTTCGCCTAAGCACCGCGACAGTATGACCGAGGTGTGTTTCTGTGGAGGGGGGCACCGCACACGGCTGGAACAATTCAACTTGTGTGTCTTTGGGTGCCCCCCTGCCCCCGTATATAAAGGAGCAAGGGAGGAGGGCCGGCCGGCCTCCTATGGTGCGGCTAGGGCAATCCTACTAGGAATAGGATTGCAATCCTATTCCTAGTAGGAGTCCACCAAGAAGGAAGAGAGGGAAAGGAAAAGAGGGAGAGGTGGCGCCCCCCCAATCCTAGTCCAACTAGGATCCCTAGGTGGGGCGCCGGCCAGCCTCTATGGGCTGCCTCTCTCCTTTCCTCAAGGCCCACTATGGACCATCCCCCCTCGTAGGGGGTTCCGGTAACCCCCTCCGGCAATCCAGTTAAATCCGAAACTTTTCCGGAACACTTCCGGTGTCCGAATATAGTCGTCCAATATATCAATCTTTATGTCTCGGACATTCCGAGACTCCTCGTCATGTCCGTGATCTCATCCGGGACTCCGAACTACCTTCGGTACATCAATACTCATAAACTCATAATACCGATCGTCATCAAACGTTAAGCGTGCGGACCCTACGGGTTCGAGAACTATGTAGACATGATCGAGACTCATCTCCGGTCAATAACCAATAGCGGAACCTGGATGTTCATATTGGCTCCTACATATTCTACGAAGATCTTTATCGGTTAAACCGCATAACAACATACGTTGTTCCTTTTGTCATCGGTATGTTACTTGCCCGAGATTCGATCGTCGGTATCTCCATACCTAGTTCAATCTTGTTACCGGCAAGTCTCTTTACTCGTTCCGTAACACATCATCTCGTGACTAACTTATTAGTCTTTTGCTTGCAAGGCTTATTGTGATGTGTGTTACCGAGAGGGCCCAGAGATACCTCTCCGACACTCGGAGTGACAAATCCTAATCTTGATCTATGCCAACACCATGAATACTTTCGGAGACACCTGTAGAGCATCTTTATGATCACCCAATTACGTTGTGACGTTTGATAGCACACAAGGTGTTCCTACGGTATTCGGGAGTTGCATAATCTCATAGTCATAGGAACATGTATAAGTCATGAAGAAAGCAATAGCAGTAAAACTAAACGATCATAGTGCTATGCTAACGGATGGGTCTTGTCCATCACATCATTCTCCTAATGATGTGATCCCGTTGATCAAATGACAACTCATGTCTATGGCTAGGAAACATAACCATCTTTGATCAATGAGCTAGTCTAGTAGAGGCATACTAGGGACATACTGTTTTGTCTATGTATTCACACATGTACTAAGTTTCCGGTTAATACAATTCTAGCATGAATAAAAGACATTTATCATGATATAAGGAAATACAAATAACAACTTTATTATTGCCTCTAGGGCATATTTCCTTCACACTTACCCTTTCACCCATGCTCTTCTTCTTCCTCCCAAAAAAATCCTCAACCAGCTCAAACCCGAGTTCTAGCTCATTTTGCTGCCATTTTCGATCTCCTTGCTCAAAACACCATTCGCCAAACTATTTGGGGAAATTGTTCCTTGGTATGTGACTCCTCCATTGGTCCAATTAGTTTTTGTTCTAGTGCTTTATTTGTTGCAAATCTGTGCTGCTGTGGTGACCTTGTTCTTGAGCTTGCAAGTCAAATTTTCTTGGTCCCAAGTAGTTCTAATGCATGATATAGCCCCTAGGCACTTATAGGAGTTGTTGCTATCAATCTTGTTGAGTCTGGTTAACTTTTATTGTGAGTTACTAAAAATTTCAGAAAATTTTAGAAAAATGTCTAGGAGAAACTTCCAAGGTGGTCCTTCAAGGAAGCAAGAACCGAGGCTCGCGTTCCGTGAGCCGGACGATGAACCACCAAGGGATGCTGATGTGCGGCCTTGCGAATGGCCGTCAGATGAATTTATGGGTCAAGCGGGCATCAAAGATGAATTTTATGCATATGTGCATAACGCTGACCTCGGAGACTTCATGCAAGATAAGTGTCTCCAATACCGTGGCTTAACTGATAGCTTTGTGAGAAGGTTTAAATTTTCATCTTCACGTAATTCTCACACTGTCCTGTTTGATCTTTATGATAAATTTTATACCATGGACTTAGAGGATTTTAATGTTGCCTACAAGCTCCCATAGTGGGGCAGTATGGGTGATCTCGTAAATATGAATTTAGAGAATTCCTTGCTAGTATTACAGTGGGAGAATCCAGGGACATCACAGAAGCCACCACGGGGAGCATACATTTTCCTGCCATTCATTACTTTGCTCTCTTTATCGGTAGATGCATAGATGGTAAAGATGAGGCTTGTCACATGTGTGTCCCTGATCTTAGCGTTCTCAGGAGTGCTGTACTAGGTGACAGGCAATATAACTTAGGAGCAATTGTTGCACGTAGACTACACCATAATGGTTTGTATGGAGATTTATTTGGTGGGATCTATGCTACTCGCATAGCCCGCTATCTTGGTGTGTCTGTGCACCCGTATCATGAACCTTTACCTACTGCTTATTTAGACTGTAATGCTATGGCTAGTCATCGGTTTATAGAGTGGGATAATCAAACTCTCAAATATCGGCTAATCTTTAACCGGCGACATGCCATCCCTATTGTTCTTCCTGCCCCTACTTTGTTTAACTTTCAGGAAAAGGGAAGATACACTATAACTATGGAGGAGGCAAATGCCTATTACAACATGACGGAGGCAACCCGCCTTTGAGCTGCAGCTCAGCAGGCAGCATCTGCTGCATCTCAGTACGACCCCAACTGCAACTTTGGATATCCGTCAGGCTAATACTGGCCATAGACCAACTTAGGCCAAAAGCCTAAGCTTGGGGGAGTATGTGTTTCTCACCGACTTTACATTCATGTTCACACTTGTTCTAATCATCGGTGCTCACACTCTTTCACTGTACCATCCATGCTTAGTTTCAATTTCTTTTTCTTAGTATTTTTCTTGTGTGCTAGAAAAACCCAGAAAAACAAAAAAATATTAGTTGAAGCTTCTAGCTAGTTTACTTTCTTTGCCTGTAGTAGAAACTAAAAATGAAAACCCAAAAATATTTCCGTTCTTCTTTTGCTTGTTGGGAGCCTTCCCGTGTAAATAGTTTTTTTTCTTTTCTTTAGGGGTTAAGAGTAGAAGACCATGATTAAAATTATTATTGGCTCTCATATGCTTTGTTGTTGATTTAACCTTGAGCCATATTACCTTGTCTTCTCTCTTGTATTAAATGTCTGCAGATTCTAGCTTAGTCCAATGCACGTGCACCATTATTATTTTCCACACCGTTCGGTCGTGCGAGTGAAAGGCAATAAGGATGATATATGATGAACTAATTGAGATAAGAAAAGCTGGTATGAACTCGACCTCTCTTGTTTTTTGTAAATATGATTGCTCGTCGTTCTTGATTCCGCTTGTTATGAATGAAACATGTTTGCAATGACAATTAGAGATCATAGCTGCTTATGCCATGCTTAATTAGCTGAGAGTTTATAATGGTCTATCTTGCGTGCCAACATGATATTAAAATGGTTGTGATGTGGTATGATGGGTGGTATCCTCCTCTGAACGATTTAAGTGACTTGACTTGGCACATGTTCATGCATGTAGTTGAAACAAATCAACATAGCCTTCACGATATTTATGTTCATGGTGATTTATATCCTACTCATGCTTGCATTCATTGCTGATTAATTTTAATGCATGTTCATGACCGTTGTTGCTCTCTAGCTGGTCGCTTCCCAGTCTTCTTCTAGCCTTCACCTGTACTAAGCGGGAATACTGCTTGTGCACCATAAACCCCAAAGTTATTCCATATGAGTCCACCATACCTTCCTATATGCGGTATTTACCTGCCGTTCCAAGTAAATTTGTATGTGCCAAACTCTAAACCTTCAAATGAAATTCGGTTTTGTATGCTCGAACAACTCATGTATTAACTAGGGTTGTCTATATCTTCCATGCTAGGTGGGTTATTCTCAGGATGAGTGGACTTTGCTCGCCATTCACGAGAAAATGGCTGGTAATCGGGATGCCCAGTCCCATGCTCAAAATCATAATGATTAAACAAAACTCTCCCAGGGCTGTTTCTTGTTTGGACGGTAACCCGTGGATTCGGCTGGCCATGGAGTGTGCTTGTTGGTGGTTGGGGGAGTATAAACTTTACCATTCTGTTTGGGAACCGCCTATAATGTGCGTAGCATGGGAGATATCGAGATTCTTGGTTGTTATGTTGACAATGAAAGTATAACGCTCAAAATGCTATTCAATCTCTATTTAAAAATCGAGCTCTGGCACCTCTACAAATCCCTGCTTCCCTCTGCGAAGGGCCTATCTATTTACTTTTATGCAGAGTCATCATCCTCTTATCAAAAAGCACCAGTAGGAGAGCACATGTGTCATTGCATGTATTACTATTAATTTGCATTGAGTATGGTCATGACTGGATCTCTTTTACCATGAATTACAATGTCTAGTCAGTCCTTGATCTTTAAAGGTGCTCTGCATTTATATTTTGCGGTCTCAAAAAGGGCTAGCGAGATACCATCCTGTTATATCATATCATGATTGTTTTGAGAAGTGTTGTCATCCGAGGTTTATTATTACTGCTCGCTAGTTGACTATGCCATTGATGTGAGTAGTCTTGAGACCTGAAAGTTATTGTGAATGTGGTTAGTTCATGATCTTGTTGAAAACCTGAATGCTAGCTTACATATTTACAACAACAAGAGCAAACAGAGTTTGTCAAAGTTTTTCTTTATCACTTTCAGTTTATCAACTGAATTGCTTAAGGACAAGCAAAGGTTTAAGCTTGGGGGAGTTGATACTGAAGGAAATATGCCCTAGAGGCAATAATAAAGTTATTATTTATTTCCTTATATCATGATAAATGTTTATTATTCATGCTAGAATTGTATTAACCGGAAACTTAGTACATGTGTGAATACATAGACAAAACAGAGTGTCCCTAGTATGCCTCTACTAGACTAGCTCATTGATCAAAGATGGTTATGTTTCCTAGCCATAGACATGAGTTGTCATTTGATCAATGGGATCACATCATTAGGAGAATGATGTGATGGACAAGACCCATCCGTTAGCTTAGCACTATCATCGTTTAAGTTTTACTACTATTGCTTTCTTCATGACTTATACATGTTCCTATGACTATGAGATTATGCAACTCCCGAATACCGGAGGAACACTTTGTGTGCTACCAAACATCACAACGTAACTGGGTGATTATAAAGGTACTCTACTAGTGTCTCCGAAGGTACTTGTTGGGTTGGCGTACTTCGAGATTAGGATTTGTCACTCCGATTGTCGGAGAGGTATCTCTGGGCCCACTCGGTAATGCACATCACTATAAGCCTTGCAAGCATCACAGCTAATGAGTTAGTTGCGGGATGATGTATTATGGAACGAGTAAAGAGACTTGCCGGTAACGAGATTCAACTAGGTATTGAGATACCGACGATCGAATCTCGGGCAAGTAACATACCGATGACAAAGGGAACAACGTATGTTGTTATGCGGTTTGACCGATAAAGATATTCGTAGAATATGTGGGAGCCAATATGAGCATCCAGGTTCCACTATTGGTTATTGACCGGAGACGTGTCTCGGTCATGTCTACATAGTTCTCGAACCCGTAGGGTCCGCACGCTTAAGGTTTCGATGACAGTTTTATTATGAGTTTTGATTTACCGAAGGAGTTCGGAGTCCCGGATGAGATCGGGGACATGACGAGGAGTCTCGAAATGGTCGAGACGTAAAAATCGATATATTGGACGACTATATTCGGACATCGGAAAGGTTCCGAGTGATTCGGGTATTTTCGGAGTACCAGGGAGTTACGGGAATAGAAGAGAGAGGCCAAAAGGAAGGAGGCGCGCGCCCCCCTTCTGGTCCGAATTGGACAAGGGGTGCAGCCCCCTTTTCCTTCTCCCTCTCCCCCTCTTTCCTTCTCTCCTACTCCGGAAAGGAAAGGGGAATCCTACTAGGACTTGGGAGTCCTAGTAGGACTCCCCACACTTGGCGCGCCCCCTCTAGGGCCGGCCTCTCCCTCCCTCCTTTATATACGGGGGCAAGGGGGCAACTCTAGACACAACAATTGATCTCTTGATCTCTTAGCCGTGTGCGGTGCCTCCTCCACCATAGTTCTCCTCGATAATATTATAGCGGTGCTTAGGCGAAGCCCTGCGACTGTAGAACATCAAGATCGTCACCACGCCATCGTGCTGACGGAACTCTCCCTCGACACTCGACTGGATCGGAGTTCGAGGGACGTCATCGAGCTGAACGTGTGCTAGAACTCGGAGGTGCCGTAGTTTCGGTGCTTGATCGGTCGGGCCGTGAAGACGTACGACTACATCAACCGCGTTGTTCTAACGCTTCCGCTTTCGGTCTACGAGGGTACGTAGACACACTCTCCCCTCTCGTTGCTATGCATCGGGTAGATAGATCTTGCATGATCGTAGGAAAATTTTAAAATATTACGTTCCCCAACAGATACATCTCCAACGTATCTAGTTTTCCAAACACTTTTGCCCTTGTTTTGGACTCTAACTTGCATGATTTGAATGGAACTAACCCGGACTGACGTTGTTTTCAGCAGAACTTCCATGGTGTTGTTTTTGTGCAGAAATAAAAAGTTCTCGAAATCGCCTGAAAATCAACGGAGAATTATTTCAAAAAATATAAAAAATACCTGCAAGAAGATCCACACCGGTGGGCCCACGGGCTGTCCTCGAGGGTGGGGGGCGCGCCCCCTGCCTCGAGGGCACCCCGATGCCCCACCGACGTATCTCCAGGTCCTATATATTCCGTTTCGTGGAGAAAAAAATCAAGGAGAAAGAATTATCGTGTTTTACGAGACGAAACCGCCGCCAAGCCCTAATCTCTCTCGGGAGGGCTGATCTGGAGTCCGTTCGGGGCTCCGGAGAGTGGAGATCGTCGCCATCATCATCATCAACCTTCCTCCATCACCAATTCCATGATGCTCACCGCCGTGTGTGAGTAATTCCATCGTAGGCTTGTTGGACAGTGATGGGTTGGATGGGATCTATCATGTAATCGAGTTAGTTTTGTTAGGGTTTGATCCCTAGTATCCACTATGTTCTCAGATTGATGTTGCTATGACTTTGCTATGCTTAATGCTTGTCACTAGGGCCAGAGTGCCATGATTTCAGATCTGAACCTATTATGTTTTCATGAATATATGTGTGTTCTTGATCCTATCTTGCAAGTCTATAGTCACCTACTATGTGTTATGATCCAGCAACCCCGAAGTGACAATAATCGGGACCACTCCCGGTGATGACCATAGTTTGAGGAGTTCATGTATTCACTATGTGTTAATGCTTTGGTCTGATACTCTATTAAAAGGAGGCCTTAATATTCCTTAGTTTCCAATAGGACCCCGCTGCCATGGGAGGGTAGGACAAAAGATGTCATGCAAGTTCTTTTCCATAAGCATGTATGACTATATTCGGAATACATGCCTACATTGCATTGATGAACTGGAGCTAGTTCTGTGTCACCCTAGGTTATAACTTCTACATGATGAATTGCATCCGACGTAATTTCCCATCACCGATCCAATGCCTACGAGCTTTACCTATATTGCTAGTTGCTATTTACTTTTCCGTTACTTATATCACAAAAACTACAAAAACATTATCTTTACTTTTATTGCTGCTACAGACACTATCATATTATTGTGCTACTAAACTATCTTGCTGCAGATACTAAGTTTCCAGGTGTGGTTGAATTGATAACTCAGCTGCTAATACTTAAGAGTATTCTTTGGCTCCCCTTGTGTCGAATCAAAAAATTTGGGTTTAATACTTTACCCTCGAAAGCTGTTGCGATCCTCTACACTTGTGGGTTATCAGTTGCCAAAAGTATATGAAAGTTATATAATATTGGCATGGAACAATAAAAAATTATAGATACGACGGAGACGTATCGGCACCGAGCGCCGTTCCCTGATGCGGCGAACTACTGGGCTGAGCACGTCCTGGAGCTGGTCCATGGCGATCTCTGCGGTCCCATAACTCCGTCGACTCCTTCAGGCCGGCGCTAATTTCTGCTCCTGGTGGACGACCTCTCCAAGTACATGTGGCTGACCCTGTTGAGCAGTAAGGATGAGGTGCGGGACGCAATCTACCTCTTCCAGGAGCGCGTCAAGGTGGAGACCGGGCGCAAGCTGCGGGCTCTCCGCACTGACCGCGGTGGTGAATTCACCTCTGTCGAGTTCGGCGAGTACTGCGCCGACCGCGGCGTTCAGCGTCAGCTCACGATGCCATAATCACCCCAACAGAACGGGGTGGTTGAGCGCCGCAACCAGACGGTGGTGGCCCTGGCGCGGAGCATGATGAAGGCGACAGCAATAACCAGCAGGTTCTGGGGCGAGGCGGTGTCCACATCCGTGTTCATCCTCAACCGCGCACCGACGAAAAGCGTGTGTGGCATGACCACGTACGAGGCGTGGCATGGCAGGCGACCAGCGGTGTACTTTCTCTGCACTTTTGGGTGCGTGGCACATGCCAAGAATGTGTGCCCGCACATGAATAAGCTCGATGACAGGTCGACGCCAATGGTCTTCATCGGCTACGAGGAAGGAGGCAAGGCGTACCGCGTCTTCGACCCGGTTGGTGGGCGCGTCCACGTGACGCGCGACATAGTCTTCGACGAGGCGGCGCACTGGAACTGGGACGCCGAGGATCGTGACACTAGCGCCAACGACTTCACCGTCGACTACGAGGTGCACCGCATTCCTACTATAGCAGGGAAGATCATCCCCAACATGCCGCTGTGCATGCCTCCCGCCGAAGCTGGAGCGTCGACTGAACCAGGGAGCCCAGCCGTGGATGTGGCTGACGGCCCTGAAGACGCTGCTGCGACTACGACCCCAACTCATGTCGAGCCCGCGATGCCCGGACCGGCAGCAACTTCTGCATCTCCCACAACACCCGGCACAACAGTAAGTTCTGCATCTCCGACGAGGAGCCCACAGATCAGCTACATTACACCTCTAACACCATGCTCAGAGATGCATGACATCGCCATCAACGCTCACGGTCCTCTTCGCTTCCGGCGCGTGACTGGCCTATTCGGTGTGCGCCCGGACACGACTCGTGATTAGAAGGAGCAATTGCTCCTCACGTCTGCAGAAGAGCCATGTACATTTTCTGAAACAGAACACGAGACATGCTCGAGGAGATTGTGTTGATTGAAGAGAACTAGACGTGGGAGCTCACTGATCTTCCCCCAGTCCATGAGCCCACCAGCCTGAAGTGGGTGTTCAAGGTCAAGCATGATGAGAGCGGCGTGGTGACCAAGCACAGGGCGCGGCTGGTCGCAAGAGGCTTTGTTCAGCGGCATGGGATTGATTTCGACGAGGCGTTCGCGCCTGTTGCACGCATGGATTCCATGCCCCTGATGCTAGCTCTCGCCACACAGGATGGCTGGCATTCCATCACATGGACGTGAAGTCTGCGTTCCTCGATGACGAACTGACAGAGTAGGTGTACGTCCGGCAGCCGCCGGGATTTGTCGTCGCAAAGGAAGAGCACAAGGTACAGCACCTCAAGAAAGCATTGTACGGTCTAAGTCAAGCTCCACGCGCCTGGAACACCAAGCTCGATGCCACGCTCAGCGCTCTGGGTTTCACCAGAAGCAGGTCGGAGCACGCTATCTACGTTTGCCGCGGGCTTCTGGTGGGCGTGTACGTGGACGACCTCCTCATCACCGGGCCAAACAACGACGACATCCACGACTTCAAGAGGGAGATGATGGACAAATTCCGTATGAGCGATCTCGGCCTGCTCACCTACTACCTCGGCATCGAGGTTCACCACAGCGAGCACAAGATCACGCTCGGCCAGGCTGCGTACGCACGCAAGATACTGGAGAAGGCCGACATGCTGGACTGCAACCCTTGCCATGGACCGATGGAGCCAAGGCTCAAACTGAGCAAGGACAGCCAAGCTTTTCCAACGGACACCAGCGACTACAGAAGCCTCGTCGGCAGCCTCAGGTACCTGGTTCACACTCGACCAGACATCTCCTTTTCATCGGGTATGTGAGCAGGTTCATGGAGGTGCCAACGATGGAGCATCTCGTGGCGGTCAAGCACATCCTACGCTATGTGGCGGGCACGATCGACTACGGCTGCAGCTACCGGAGGAGCAGCGTCGCAGTTCTGTCCGGGTTCAGTGACAACGACATGGGCGGCGACCCGGACACCCGCAAGAGAACCACTGGCCTCCTCTGGTACCTTGGCGACAACCCGGTGTCTTGGCAGTCGCAGAAGGAGAAGGTGGTGGCGCTCTCATCTTGTGAAGCTGAGTACATGGCCGCCACGGCGGCGGCATGCTATGGTGTATGGCTGACCCATTTGCTCAAGGATCTGAAGGTAAGAGTTGCTGATGCGCATGTACTGAAGATGGATAACAAGTCTGCAATAGCTCTTGCCAAGAATCCCGTCGGAGATATTGACCACGGGTATCTTCAACCACACCCTATAATATTTTGAGACATCGAGGCTGGCAGCACCCCTCAAGCTATCCAGCCACGAGGCCGGCTCCTTGGGCTGCCTGGCCCAATGGCCGGCTACGAGGAGACGGCGCACGCCCAACAGGCGAATCCTGGAAGTCGGCACCTAGCAGGCGGCCCCGGGCTCCCTCAAAGAATGCACCCATGCATTCAACCACGACAAGACAAGGCATGGCTACAGTGCGACCTACCGCCCCTGAATCTTGGGCGGAGCATGACCACAGTGCGGGCATACCATGTGGACATCCCCCGTCCGGCACGGCACTATAGCCACGCGATCCATGATGTCACCCACAGGAGCGATTACCGCGACCCCACGATGGGCGGTCGGTACGGCCGGCACGCGGTGGGCCCTACCTATCCAAGAGACACCAGAAGATGGCGAGGCCCCAGCAGATGGCGCTAAGGTTGGGCCGGCAGTCAGAAGGCGGCCCACCCTTCCCTCGGAGTCCGTGAAGCCATTAAACTAATAAGAGCGGTGTGGCTACAGTGAACGCCCGCCAAGCGGCGGGACTGTAGCCATACCCCCCTGACCAAGCCTCCGTCATCAGAGGTGAAGCTACAAGCGGCTGACCTGGCCCACGAACGGCGGGCCCTACCTGTCGGCCAAGTCTTCGGCAGCCGGCGGGACCCACCAAGCGGCGGGCCCCAAAAGCCGGCGGAGAAGCCGGCGCCCAGAGACACTGATAGCCGGGTCCTACACCCGGCCGGATTACTATTGTACCCCTGGGGGTAGGCCTATATAAACCCCCAGGTCTCCCCATGCAAGGGGTTCAGAACCCTAGCCACATTACATTCATCCAGAAAAGGAGGAGCTAGAGCTAGCCTTGCTCTTCTTCTTCCTCTAGCCAAACAGCTCAAGAAGCAACCTTGTAGCTACCATATTGACGATAGTCATGACGCGGAGTCCCCAAAGAGCATGATTAGGGGTGTTATCTCCATGGAGAGCCCCAAATCTGGGTAAATCTTGTAGGCGTCCAAAGTATCGCCTTATCCCACTTCCAGGGCCCGGCAACGTACTCTTGTCCCCATGCATGATAAGACATCCTTTGGCATATGTCGCAGGAAACCCCCGACATTTGGCGCCCACCGTGGGGCTAGGTGCACCATCGTCCGGAGACACGTTCTGGACGGGAACCCTTTTCCTTCCTGGCGAGCGCAGCCAGTCGGCTACGCCCGATGGTGTCAGCGCCGACGCACTTCGCGGTGTGGAAGCCGCTTGCGCGGCTAGCAGCCTCGCCGATCTCCTCGGCGGGATCCACCTCCCTGATGAGCCCGTCGCCGACGTGGAGGCATCTGGCTGCGAGAGCAACCTCGTCGACATCCTCGGCGAGCTCCACCTCGCTGACGAGCCCGCGCCCGACGCGGGAGCTGCCAGCGCCAAGAGCTGCCTCATCGATCTCCTCGATAAGCTCCACATCGTCAACGAGTTCGCCTCCGACCTGGAGTCTGTTGTCTCCACCGACCCGCCTGTCGACATGCTCATCGACTTCGACACAGCGCCAACTGACGCATTCCCCGACCACGTGGTGGTCATCGACGATCCGCTCCCTCCTGCGATCAGCGATGCTAGCGCTAGCACCATCACGGAGGTGATGGTCGCTAGCCACGGCGGAGCCTCTAACATCGCTGGCCCAGACCCGCTGCAGGCGGCAGTACAAGATCTGTCTGCTCCTATAACTGCGGGGGCAGACGGCGCGACGCTGGAAACGCTCCGCGTCTCGCTCCTTGACAGTGCCAACAAATTGGCGACCATGAGGCACCTCACTGAAGCCTATCAGCGCGAGATCGACCGCCCTGTGGGTGGCACATCGGCTGCGGGCGAGCCAAGCTGGGCCGGCACAGCCGGCAGCGGGGCGATGCTATCGCCAGCATGTTGGGGGCCGAGCGCTCGGTCTACACCACGCCAATGGAGAACTTACGCGCCGCGCAGGCGGCGGCTGATGAGCTAGACCACTTGGAGGGCGACGAGCGCCGTTACATGATGGCGCGAGTCCAGCAGCTCCTCGACGCGGCTGCCGAGCAGCAGGAGGTGTAGGGGAACGTAGTATTTTAAAATTTTCCTACGATCACGCAAGATCTATCTACCAGATGCATAGCAACGAGGGGGGAGAGTGTGTCTACGTGCCCTCGTAGACCGTAAGCGGAAGCGTCAAGTGACGCGGTTGATGTAGTCGAACTTCTTCGCGATCCAACCGATCAAGCACCGAACGTACGGCACCTCCGCGTTCAGCACACGTTCAGCTTGATGATGTCCCACGAGCTCTTGATCCTGTTGAGCTTCACGAGAGAGTTTCGTCAGCAGGACGGCGTGGTGACGAATATGATGAAGTTACCTGCGCAGGGCTTCGCCTAAGCACTGCAACGGTATGACCGAGGTGTATTTCTATGGAGGGGGGCACCGCACACGGCTGGAAAGATCAACTTGTGTGTTCTAGGGTGCCCCCCTGCCCCCATATATAAAGGAGCAAGGGGGGAGGCCGGCCGGCCCTCCTATGGCACGCCAAGACGAGCAATCATACTAGGAATAGGATTGCAGTCCTATTCCTAGTAGAAATCACCAAGAGAGAGAGAGAGAGGGAGAAGGAAAGAGAGGGAGGGAAGGAGAGGGAAAGAGGGGCCGCGGCCCCTCCCCTAGTCCAATTCGGACTACCCCTTAGGAGGGGGTGCGCCACCTGCTGGCTGCTGCCCTCTTTCTTCCCTAAGGCCCACTAGGTCCCAACTTTCCCCCGGGGGGTTCCGGTAACCCCCCGGCACTCCGGTTAATTCCGAAACTTTCTAGAACACTTCCGGTGTGCGAATATAGTCGTCCAATATATCAATCTTTACGTCTCGGACATTCCGAGACTCCTTGTCATGTCCGTGATCTTATCTGGGACTCCGAACTACCTTCTGTACATCAAAACTCATAAACTCATAATACCGATCGTCATCAAACGTTAAGCGTGCGGACCCTACGGATTCGAGAACTATGTAGACATAACCGAGACTCATCTCCGGTCAATAAACAATAGCGGAACCTGGATGCTCATATTGGCTCCTACATATTCTACGAAGATCTTTATCGGTCAAACCGCATAACAACATACGTTGTTCCCTTTGTCATCGGTTTGTTACTTGTCCGAGATTCGATCGTCGGTATCTCAATACCTAGTTCAATCTCATTACCGGCAAGTCTCTTTACTCGTTCCGTAATGCATCATACCTTGACTAACTCATTAGTCATTTGCTTGCAAGGCTTATTATGATGTGTATTACCGAGAGGGCCCAGAGATACCTCTCCGACACTCGGAGTGACAAATCATATTCTTGATCTATGCCAACACCACGAACACCTTCGGAGACACCTGTAGAGCATCTTTATAATCACCCAGTTATGTTGTGACGTTTGATAGCACACAAGGTGTTCCTCCGGTATACGGGAGTTGCATAATCTCATAGTCATAGGAACATGTATAAGTCATGAAGAAAGCAATAGCAGTAAAACTAAACGATCATAGTGCTAAGATAACGGATGGGTCTTGTCCATCACATCATTCTCCTAATGATATGATCCCGTTGATCAAATGACAACTCATGTCTATGGCTAGGAAACATAACCATCTTTGATCAATGAGCTAGTCTACTAGAAGCATACTAGGGACATACTGTTTTGTCTATGTATTCACACATGTACTAAGTTTCCGGTTAATACAATTCTAGCATGAATAAAAGACATTTATCATGATATAAGGAAATACAAATAACATCTTTATTATTGCCTCTAGGGCATATTTCCTTCAGGAGGCTCTCCACCGCGTGCTGGATCCCGACGCTCGGGCCGAGAACACCCACCCCCCCCC
>LR738712.1:32613780-32649048 GCA_902687465.1 Secale cereale
CCTCTCTCTTCCTCATCGCCGATGCCCTCGCCCCCCTCTCCCCGACGCCTCTCTCTCCCTCACCGCCGACGCCCTCGCCCCCGACGCCCCGGCCTCGACGCCAGGGCATCACCCAGGCCGCGCACAAGAGCTTCCTAACCCTAGTTTGGCGACGACTCGGCGCACGGCGGCGGTTAGTTCGGAGCCAATGAGGGCCACTCGGGGCACGTGAAGGGAGCGCCGCCGCCGGCCTCCGCCGTGATTGCTCGCGGCATCGTCGAGAAGGACCTCCTCGAGGGTTTCGCAGTCCAGGTGCGCCGCTTACCACACCCACCGCCCCCCTCCCCGCTCGATTCGCCGGCCCCTCCTGTCATTCGTTTAGCTACTTCCATTTCCGCCGGGGATCACTCGCTCTGTAAATTTGTTTGTGGTGTTCCTTGACGCCGCACGAGTAGGGCCTAGTGGACAGACAGTGAATTGAAGTGGGGGCGCGCGTGTTGATGCTCCGTATTTTCTGCGTAGTATATAATTCAACAATTACCCACCTAGGAGTGAACATCGCAAGCTCATTGTCAACTTATAGCTTTTAACATCGTTTTCGCAGTTAGTTGTATGCTGTTTGTGAAGGAGGCATGATTAGTGTTTTCAGGTTTAGTGTCGAAGTGGCTTTGAACAGTGGTATGTATGCTTGTCTTTTGGCTTGTCAAAAGTCAAGATTATCTTACATTTTACGATCAATTAATCCCATAGGTAGTCTCTTTAGGCAGATGTTATCGATATCGCTGTGTTAGCTCGTGTCCAGTTTAGCTATGTGTGTGAGATTTGGCGATTCCACCGCCCTGACACCCCCATGTATATTCCCTAAATTCCTAGCTGCAATTGCGTGCTTCTGTTTTGCACCTTTCCTTGAAAGAGAAATCCATTGGCGTTTACTGTTTTATATGAAAGGTGTTGATCAGCTGTGCATCAAAGCTAAATATTGTTATCACTGGAGGGAGACTGGGTTATCACTCAGCATCCATGTCCGGCACTGAGCAGTAGAGAAATGAAATACAGCAGGATACAAACTATGAACATGATTTGACCCAACACCTGCTATTCCTGAATCAATTTCATTGGGCCTTCCAAGCCTACTTGTTGAGTTGACTAATTAGTCCATTCCCCTCCTTTCAATAGCTCTTCCAATGTTGTAAGAAGCAAGCAATCTTATGCATAGCAACAATTTGACCTTGATATCGTTTTGTTCTGGTTGGACTTGGAGTAGTTTCAGTAGTTAGACTAGTTAGACTAGTTACACTTGAAGGCAAATGACAGCAATTGCATCAAATCAAAATAGTTTAAATTTTTGTAGGCAAGCCATACTTTGATGAATGGCTTGAAACTTGTTGCTGTTAATTTTTCTGCTAAGCCATAGTTTAATTTTTTCTACTTGGCAAACTGTTGTTGCTTGGAGTAATTGACATGATGAACTTGTTGTTAATAAAAGAGCACTGTTGTGATATTATATTTAAAAAAACACTGTTGTAAAACTACTGATGTAAAATTCAGTTAAAACTACTGATGCAGTGTAAAATTCAGTTAAACTAGTCTAACTAGAGTAAAATTCAGTTAAACTAGTCTAACTAGAGAAAATGGCTTGTGGTTAGACCATGGCCTAATGAGCCTAGAATGGTGCCAGAGCTAGCTTGTCTAGGTACATATTTTTAATTTATAAAGTTTAATCTCTTTGAAACATAGGAAATGTCGTCTTCCGACGACGATAGGATCCCGGAGTGCTCCTGGTGCGGTGACGACCGGGGTCTGTGCGACAGGCCTCGCCTGGTAGACGGTCGTTACTTCAGTATTAAGCTCGACGAGACCTTCGATGTCGAAACGGTACGCAACGACAAGTCTTGTTTCGTAATTAATTAAGCACGATTTCTAGCTACTTCAACGTGTAAGTAATTAATTTTCTTCTTTTACATGCAACTAGTTTATCCCGTGTCATGCAAGACGCTATGTCTTGGAGAGGATGGGATTTGAAGATCATGAAACTACGGAGACAAAGCAAATTCAACTAAGGACCATGCATAATGTTGATTTAGAAGTGGATTTGTACAATTCAGATAACGTAACCACTTTTGGTTGCAAGAATTGGGAATCATTTTGCAATATATATGTTTTTATGAGGGTATGCTTCTCACCATGGATCTTGGTAATCTGGATTCCATCGCCGAAGACGATTTGGACATTTGGGTCCTTGTTGACGATATGATTCCAATTCTACCGAGAAGTGAGTTTATCAAACATAGTTATTTAGTAATTTATATTGTTTATTTCAAAATAGTTGACAACCTATTTCCATTGATAGGTTATTTTGATTATTCAAATAATGTGAGGATGATGCTAGACAGAACGTACTACACCCCTGGCTCAGAATGTACTTATAAGGACAAAGAGCAGATCATCTTCTTTTATTCCTTTCTTGTGGATTACATTCAATATCGTAATATTGATCCACAATATGGTCAATACGTCCCACTAGTGCACGTCTTGAACTACGTTAATATCAATGGAGATACCATGGTAAGATTTTTTTACTATTACGACATTCGTGCATGTTTTGCATTAGTTCTTCTCGAACTGAACTACAATGCTAACTACGAAGTCTTACTATGTTTTGCAACAGATTCTCCCTAGTGACTGTGTGCCTCCTGTCATGTTTCAATCTGGTCAACTACAAGTTTTAAACATTCTGCCAGGTGAACCTACAAATCACACGTGTCCATATCGGATTTCTTCTACAAATAAAGGAATGAGAATCAAAGAATGGCGAAAAATAACGAAAACTCGTAAGGAGGTACTTGGAAGCAATAGAGTGAGAAGGGCAAGAAATGGAGACAAGATAATCTGCGTTCTCCATAATGGCCCTTTAAATCTAATTGATTTAGAGACAAACGCCATCTTGTTTTATGCCATTTTACCTTAGAAAATTGCTACGTAGTAGAAGTTGTATGGTCGATAATGATGTGTAAGACTTATTATTTAATACCAATGTTGAGTTTTTATTATTATTATGATCGATGATGCATGATGCTAAGTTGTTCTATGAGCTATTATATACTCCCTCCGTTCCGATTTACTCGTCGTGGTTTTAGTTCAAATTTGAACTAAAACCACGACGAGTAAATCGGAACGGAGGGAGTAGATTCTAATAGTTTCGATGTGCGTACCATATATGTTGGCTCCACGAGAAATTATATTTATATATATGCATAACCTGTGCAAAAAACAGAAAATAAAAAAATAAAAAAACCTAATATTCATACTAATGGCGCATCACAGCAGAGTGCGCTATTAGTATGCCAAAGCACATGGCTACACATGGCCCCTGGAGGCATACTAATGGCGCACTTTTGTGCATACTAATGGCGCATCTGCGGTGCGCCATTAGTATACCAGATACTAATGGCGCACCAGAGGTGCGCCATTAGTAAAATATACTAATAGCGTGCTAGTAATGGCGCACCACTAATGCGCCATTAATGGCCAAATTAGGTGCGCCATTAATATGCCTTTTCCTAGTAGTGAGCTAATCAAGAAAACCACTTGATTTGAGTGGAATGACAAGGCGGACGTGGATTTCCTCCAACTCAAGAAGATGCTGACCACGCCGCCTGTCCTGGCGGCTCCGTCTGCTAAGGAACCCATGTTCCTTTACATCGCGGCAACCAGCCAGGTGGTCAGCACTGTGATCATGGTCGAACGCCCAGAAGACGGCAACGCACAGCCGGTCCAGAGGCCCGTCTACTACTTGGTGAGGTGCTGTCAGCCTCCAAGCAAAACTACCCCACTACCAGAAGATGTGCTTTGGCGTGTACTTCACTGCCAAGAACTCAAGCAGTATTTCTAGGAGCACTTCGTCACGGTCGTCTGCACCCCACCGCTTGCCGAGATCATAGGCAACAAGGATGCGTCAAGCCGAGTGGCGAAGTGGGCCATCGAGCTAGCCCCCTTCACCATCTTCTACCAGCCACGCACCACCATAAAGTCTCAAGCGATGGCCGACTTCCTCGTCGACTGGGCCGAGACCCAATACATGCCGCCAGCGCCGGACTTCACCCATTGGCGGATGCACTTCGACGGCTCGAAGATGCGCACGGGTTTGGGAGCCGGCGTCGTCCTCACCTCTCCCAAAGGCGACAAGCTCAAGTATGCGCTGCAGATTCACTTTGCCGCCTCCAACAACGTGGCCGAGTACGAGACGCTCATCCACGGGCTCCGACTAGCTAGAGAAACAGGCATCGCCGAGTGTCGTGCTATGGAGACTCAAACTTGGTGGTCCAGCAGTCGTCTGGCGACTGGGACGCCAAGGATGCAAACATGGCAAGCTACCCTTTTCTCGTCCAGCAGCTCAGCGTATACTTCGACGGGTGCGAGTTCCTTCATGTGCCATGAGCCGACAATGAGCAAGCTGACGCCTTGGCACGAATTGGCTCCACCCGGCAGGCGATACCAGCCGGCGTCTCCCTCCAGTGCCTGCGCAACCAATCCATGGTACAAGTGCAAAGCAATAGAACAAACAACAACATATCTCATGCATTGATCATCGAGTAGGATAAAAATCCCCATAGTGAACACCAGGTACAATTCATGATTAATAGAGTCAACCTTTATATCATTAATTAATAAAATGATATCACAGTAGATGTATGCCTTGTAAAAGGATGTGTATACTATATATACGCACAAGTCACACCATGCATGCAATCCCGCCTTGCCTGGCTTCTTGAGCTATCGACATTTACCTCGCCTAACATACTTCAACCGGCCATGCATATACATGATATTGGGAACGGGCAGCCTTGGGAACTCAACTTTCAGTTCACGTCGTTCTTGCTGTTTACCGATTTTAGAATCTCGGACTTAGTTGCTACCCAGTTTTGGTTTTACTTTTCGGCCATGTTTGGTGATAGCATCGTGAAAGATGCACGCCAGAACTAGTCTATTGCTGCAAGAATCTTATGTGATGAAGCATTCAAGCAAACTGGGCAGTGACAAGCTGGGCAGTGACACAGGAAAGCGCAGAGCATAGGAAGAGCGTAGGAAGGGACATGCTAGTATAATCAAGCAAACGCGGTTCTACTAGCTTTTATAGGATGACGCGACATGTAACAAACCTTCTAACATGTTATTACATTCTGTTATTGATCTTTCCATGGGGACCTTACATGTTGGGCATCCACAGTGTGGGGAATACCCGCCTCTATAGCTCCCTTTAAGGCTTTAGAGGTTGCGTTCAAACATTGCACCGGCTGCCTCTAAGCCCAAATTGCTTAGCGTCGCCTCTATGACTAGAGGCTGCCTCCAAGCTTTTCTAAGTACTAAAATAATTGGCTGGTCCTATATGTCAGATGGTGGATGAACATTAAAAGTAAGAAGGGCTGGAGTGCAATTCATATATCTAGTGTTCTTTAATTCAAGGCAGGCTTCATGTTAGAGGCAGCATCACACTCCATCATTTTAGGCAAAGCTTAGAGGCAGTTCATGGCTCCCCTGCTTAGAGGCAGTGCCGCCTCTAACACACTGTTGATGCTCCACGTGAAATGCCTCTTCTTCAGTGAAGATCAAGGCCATCGAGTGGATGGAAAGGCCAACCCGGCTGCGAGACGTCCAGAAGTTCACCGGGTGCGTAGCATCTCTCAGCCGGTTCATCAGTCGGCTGGGCGAGAAGGATGTTCCCTTATACCAGCTAATGAAGAAAACCACTTGATTTGAGTGGAATGACAAGGCGGACGAGGCTTTCCTCCAACTCAAGAAGATGCTGACCACGCCGCCTGTCCTGGCGGCTCCGACTGCTAAGGAACCCATGTTCCTTTACATCGCGGTAACCAGCCGGTTGGTCAGCACTGTGATCGTGGTGGAGCGCCCAGAATATGGCAACGCACAGCCGGTCTAGAGGCCCGTCCACTACCTGAGTGAGGTGTTGTCAGCCTCCAAGCAAAGCTACCCCCACTACCAGAAGATGTGCTACGGCGTGTACTTCATCGCCAAGAAGCTCAAGCAGTATTTCTAGGAGCACTTCGTCACGGTCGTCTGCACCGCCCCGCTTGCCGAGATCATAGGCAACAAGGATGCGTCAGGCCGAGTGGCGAAGTGGGCCATCGAGCTAGCCCCCTTCATCATCTTCTACCAGCCACGCACCACCATGAAGTCTCAAGCGATGGCCGACTTCCTCGTCGACTGGGCCGAGACCCAATACCTGCCGCCAGCGCCGGACTCCACCCATTGGCGGATGCACTTCGACGGCTCGAAGATGCGCACGGGTTTGGGAGCCGGCGTCGTCCTCACCTCTCCCAAAGGCGACAAGCTCAAGTATGCGCTGCAGATTCACTTTGCCGCCTCCAACAACGTGGCCGAGTACGAGGCGATCATCCACGGGCTCCGACTAACCAGAGAAATAGGCATCGCCGAGTGTCATGCTATGGAGACTCAGACTTGGTGGTCCAGCAGTCGTCTGGCGACTGGGACGCCAAGGATGCAAACATGGCAAGCTACCGTTTTCTCGTCCAGCGGCTCAGTGGATACTTCGACGGGTGCGAGTTCCTTCATGTGCCACGAGCCGACAATGAGCAAGCTGACGCCTTGGCACGAATTGGCTCCACCCGGCAGGCGATACCAGCCGGCATCTCCCTCGAGTGCCTGCGCAACCTACCCATGGTACAAGTGCAAAGCAACAGAACAAACAACAACATATCTCATGCATTGATCATCGAGTATGATAAAAATTCCCATAGTGAACACCAGGTACAATTCAAGACTAATAGAGTCAACCTTTATATCATTAATTAATAAAATGATATCACAGTAGATGTATGCCTTGTAAAAGGGTGTGTATACTATATATACGCACAAGTCACACCATGCATGCAATCCTGCCTTGCCTGGCTTCTTGAGCTATCGACATTTACCTTTCCTAACATACTTCAACCGGCCATGCATATACATGATATTGGGAATGGGCGGCCTTGGGAACTCAACTTTCAGTTCCGTCGTTCTTGCAGTTTACCGATTTTGGAATCTCGGACTTAGTTGCTAGCCATGTTTTGGTTTTACTTTTAGGCCATGTTTGGTGATAGCATCGTGAAAGATGCACGCTAGAACTAGTCTATTGCTGCAAGAATCTTATGTGATGAAGCATTCAAGCGGTAGTGACAAGCTGGGCAGTGACACAGGAAAGCGCAGAGCGTAGGAAGGGCGTAGGAAGGGACATGCTAGCATAATCAAGCAAACGTGGTTCTACTAGCTTTTATAGGATGACGCGACATGTAACAAACCTTCTAACATGTTATTACATTCTGTTATTGATCTTTCCATGGCAACCTTACATGTTGGGTATCCACAGTGTGAGGAATATCCGCCTCTATAGCTCCCTTTAAGGCTTTAGAGGCCGCGTTCAAACATTGCACCGGCTGCCTCTAAGCCCAAATTGCTTAGCGTCGCCTCTATGACTAGAGGCTCCCTCCAAGCTTTTCTAAGTGCTAAAATAATTGGCTGGTCCTATATGTCAGATGGTGGATGAAGACTAAAAGTAAGAAGGGTTGCAGTGCAATTTATATATCTAGTATTCTTTAATTCAAGGTGGGCTTCATGTTAGAGGCAGCATCACACTGCAGCATTTTAGGCAAAGCTTAGAGGCAGTTCATGGCTCCCCTGCTTAGAGGCAGTGCCGCCTCTAACACACTGCTGATGCTCCACGTGAAATGCCTCTTCTTCAGTGGATTAGTAATTCAGTTGCTTAAGCAGTACTTGCTCCACGTGAAATGTCTCTTCTTTCTTGTTGATCAAGTGGACACAGAACCATTGTTCACTGCCCAGTTGGTCATAGATTGTCAGAGCATTTTTAAGCGCTTTTGTCAAATTTGATCCCTGTATGTTCAGAGACACAACGCGCGCACACACACCATATTCAAACCTTCAAGTCCATACAAACCACACAACATGGATTTATTAAAACTTTTTCTTTTGCGGGAAACTTTCGATCTATTCATCTTCAATCATGATAGTACAACAAACAACAGAAGATAAAAATTACATCCAGATTCATAGATCATCTAGAAACGACTACAAGCACTAAAGCGAGCCGAAGGCGCGCCGCTGTCATCGCCCCTCGCTCGCTGGATCCGGGTACAACTTGCTGTAGTAGATAGTCGGGAAGTCGTCGTACTAAGACCCTATAGGACCAACACACCAGAACAACAACCGCCGCCGATAAAGAGAAGCTTTGATCCGAAAGATCCAACCTGAACACACATGAATAAAGACGAACAAAGATCGGATCTGAGAAGATCCACCAAAGACAACCACTGACCGAATCCCGCGAGATCCATCGAACACACACCTCCACATACCCTCCGACGATACTAGACGCACCATCGAGACAAGGGCTGGGCAGGGAGAGCCTTATTTCATCTTCAGGGAGCCGCCGTCGTCGTCTCGTCTTCCTAAGCAGGACACAAATTCGAACAAAACTTGAAGAAGCTCCTAAAAACAGAGCCCTCCCGCAGACAAGGGCCGAGATCCACCGTGCACCCATAGCCCTAAGGCCACATGAGACGTGGCAGATCGACGGCGCCGCCGACGAGAGGTAAAAATCCTAGCTGCCTTTCCTTGGGAGGAGAAACGAAGGGTGCTACTTGGTCTCTACCCACAACATGGATTAACACGCGTAAACAAAACATCAGAGATAGACATTAAGTTCATACACATGTAGGACGGTCCACGATAGGCCATCCACAGACAGGAAGTTCATACAGATAAACGTGGACCCAGCCTGAATAACCATCTGTTTAGACGAGGCACGGGTAGCTCATCGGACCAGGCTTCCCGTGACTATCTGTATGAACTTGGGGCTCCGGGAGCTGTCGCAGGCTCGAAGGACTTGGCAGGAGCACCCAGGGGTGCCCGGGAGTGTGGGTCGACGGTGACGGCCCAAAGCTGCAAGAGCCCCGTCGGGCACCTTGGAATGGTGCATGCCTTGACGTGCCGCGGCTGCACTCACCTATCGGCTTGTGGAGCTTGAAGAGCCCCACGCAGAGGTCGAATAACCAACCTTGTCCATCCGCGACTGGCGGAGGGCTTGTCGGAGCTCGACTTCGCCGCCAGAGCATCCTAGTCAACGGCGACGAGCTCGGATTCGGATACGATGCCAGAGCCGGACATGGTGGTGCGGGATGGCGGGACGGGACGAACCGGAGTAGAGGGAAGAGAAGAGGACGCGGAAGGGAGCGGAGCCAACAAGAGTGAGCTAGGATTTGGTCTGGATGAGGAGAAAGTGGGGTTTTGTGGGCTCATCAAGGGGCAGGCCGGACCGGTCCGATATGGCGGACGCGTCTGAACCATCCCAAATCCACACGGCATATGAGTTGGTTTGGGGATTGACATACACTGCCGACACTTAGGCTTGAAATGAGAAGTTCAGTTGGGTGACATTTTTCGATTCGGACCGTGTCCGTGCTGTCCATACGGTCTAGTTGAAGTTGCTCTCATGAACCAAAAAGAGGTAAACAAACAAGAGGCTTGCTTCGGTAGACCCCCCCCCCCCAACAAAACGTATAAGGGCAGAACGGTCATACGGAAGAAACGTATACCCACCTCGTATTATACAGTTGCACTCCCATGCCCGCATACGTATAGCACGCAAAAAAAAAGACAGTTGCACGATCTACGCCCGCCCCATCTACTCGCCAGCCCCATCTGTTCACACGCCCGCCCGCCGTTCCAAGTGGCAGATCGCCGCCGCCGCGGATCGCCGCCGTCCTTCCCCCGTCCGCCGCGGCGGATCGCCGTCGTACTTACCCGGTCCGCCGCCGCCCTCGCCGTCCCAACGTCCTGGCCGCCGTCCGAACGTCATCGCCCGCCCGCTGTGCAAAGTGGCCGATCGCCGCCGTCCTTCCCCCGTCCGCCGCCGCTGATAACCCGTCGACGCCGCCCTCGCCGGTTGCTCGTCGTGCACGTCGCCGCCTGAAGTCCGTCGTCGAACGTCGGCGACGTCTACACCGCGGGCCAAGGTTTGTCATCTAAACCCTAGCGGGCATGAGGCGGGCATGATGCGTAGAAGTTAGGGCTAGTTCATCCATGTATTGATAAATGGTTTAGGGCTCATCAAAACCTTCCGCCGCAGCGCCTCATGTACGTACTAGACCTAACACACGATATTTTGCAGTTCTGTGAGTTAGGCGCGTTGACATGGATGAAGAATCCGCATTTGGGAGGGATGAGCATGATACTGATAAGGTGATTAAAACTGATAACGATAATTTGAATGAAGATGATGACAGCAGCGACAATGATTCCGTCTCGTCATATGATATCTTACCTCCGGAGGATTTTGATAATAATGAACATGGCGCAAATAGTGAAAACGTAAGTGGCATAACCGTTGATTTTATTTTTGAGTTTGCAAAGTATGGCATGGCTAACTATTTGTTTTTGTGTACAAATTTGCAGGAAGATGTGGATGTAGACAATGTGCAAAATAGTTTTCAGGAATCATTCGTAGATAACTTGAGCCAGGTTAGTTCATAGTTGATGTATATCGATCAACAGCATGAATTAAATGATATTAATTGACATATATATTTTCAACTGAATTTTGTAGGAGGAGTCATATGATCCTAGTGGTGATCAGGATGAGGGAGGGATCGACACTCAGGAGGCTCGAAGGCAGCAGAAGATGGTGAAGACACATTGGAAGGTCATGGCTATGACCTTCCGATCGCAAGGGGATGCATACATATTCTACAACAATCACGCTAAAGAGCACGGGTTCAGCATCAGGAAACAGAAGGTCAAACGAGGTGCTTCAGGAATGATTCGGTACCAGCGGTTTCTTTGCTCCAGGGCAGGGAGAAGGCAGAGCAAGTTCATAACCATGGAGGGCCGCAAGCGGAGGCTTAGACCGGAGACTCGTTGCGACTGTGGTGCACATATGGTGGTGAAGCTGGACAGAGAGCGTGGCGTTTGGTTCGTCGCGTCATTCGTTGATGATCACAACCACATGATGGCTCGGCCCGATGAGGTTTGTTTTTTGTGGTCACACCGACGGATTGGATATGGCACGAGGGCCGAGATATTGGTGATGGAAGCGGCCGGGATAAGAAAGCATATAATAATGGACAATTTCATCAGCAGATATGGTTCGTACGATAAGTGTGGGCTTATCAGAAGGGACATTTACAATTTATGTTGCAGAGAGAAGATGAAGCTTATTGCACAGGGTGATGCTGAGACAGCAGTTGGCATAATGAGGAGCAGAAAGGAGAAGGACCCTGAGTTTTTTTTTGAGTATGTGCTTGACAAGGAATGGCGACTGAAGAGTATGTTCTGGTGCGATGCACAGTCGCGAAGGGACTATCAGGACTACGGAGATGTGGTCGTGTTTGATAGCACTTATAAAATGAACAGATATGGCATGCCGTTCGTCCCATTTGTTGGAGTTAACAACCACCGTTGCACCACAGTGTTTGGTTGTGCTATCATTGCTGATGAGACCGAAGAGACATACGTTTGGCTGCTGCAGACTTTTCTGAAAGCAAACTGTCAGGTGAAGCCAAAGTCCATAATCACAGACGGTGACGCGGCAATGATCCGGGCTATTCGGTCTGTTCTTTCAGATGTGATACATCGTCTTTGCTCCTGGCATATTGAAAAAAATATGCAGCGGCACCTGCACTACAAGTCACTGGATGAGTTTAGATCGCTCTTGTACTATGCCACCTCTCAGGCGAACTTTGAGCAGAGATGGACCGCTTTCTATGTTAAGTGGAAGACGGAAAAAACTGAAGAGTGGCTTAACAGGATGTACAGAAAGAGAACACTTTGGGCAGCTTCATATCTTTCAGATGGTTTTTTTCTTGGTATGCGAAGTAACCAGAGAAGCGAAAGCCTCAACTCCTGCCTTCACCTTCACCTGGACTACGGTATGACAATAGTTGATTTGGTAGTGCATTATGAGAACTGTATAGTTCGCCTCCGTGAGAACGAGGCGTATGATGACCACGAGGCACGTCAGAAATTACCGCCGTCGGTTACTGAATATAAGGCCCTCGAGGAGCATGCAACCAAAGTATTCACACCTGCTAATTTCTACATACTGCAAGATGATTTGCATAAGATGGGTCAGCTGGAGATATTTGAGACGCTCGTGGGAATTGAGCGTCAGACATTCATGGTGACATGGAAGGACAACCACAAATTCAGGTACAATGTTGTTTATGAACCAGGTAACTCAGAACAAACTATAACATGCAGTTGCCTTAGGATGGTTCGTAAAGGGATGCCATGCAAACACATTCTATTTGTTCTTCATCATCTGAACATAACTGAGATACCAAAATGTTGTGTCCTACATCGGCCGTCGAAAAATGCGAGAGATGGGTTGCCTGTGCAACGGAAGAGTGATATGTTTGGATGGGGTTGGTCAGGACCATTGGAGAGAGAACGATATAGTGAAATAACCATAAAAACCGCGGAAGCTGCTCATGTTGCAGCAAATGATCCCTTCTTGTTTGACGAGTTGATGAAGGCTCTGGACTCCATAATTGCGCAGAAAAAGATTTCAGAGGAGGAACTTATAGGAAGTAGGAGGTACGCTAAGCTTAAGAAGGTGGCAAATCAGGCGCAACAAGTTCAACCTGGTATTGGTGATCCTGAAAAAGTTTCGACGAAGGGTGCACCTAAGAAGGGGCGGTCAAAGGGGGGCCCCGATATTACGAAGAATGGTAGGCCAAAAGATTTTACAGAGAAGAAAAGTGGTCCTTTATGTAGTCTGTGTGGTCTCCCAGGTCATAACAAGGCTACATGTAAGAAGAATGAGAAGTGAGTTGCAACTTACTTTCTTATTTTTGTTATCTTGCCAATTTGATTTCACCGAATATATTTTCTCACTCATATTGTTCATATTTTGTTCAGGAATTGGGCGTAGAAAAGAAGCTTGTAAGTGAAAGAAAGATTCTCAAGATCATGGAGAACAAACGAGTCTGAGGATGGGGTGTTGGCTATTATCTGCACGAAATAATGGGTTGCCGTTGTCGGTACTAGATACAATTTTCTTCGTAGTAAGACATCTTTTTATTGTAATGCGGCATGGTTTAGCATGTTCCGCAACTAAATAAACATGTCGTGATCGGTATTTGCTACAACATTTATGTGGGTGTCACTCTTGTATGCATCATTGGCACTGATTTTTAATACGGTTTTGCTATGTGCTGTAATTTGGACGACGGCTTTTTTTATGTGAAAAATAAAGCTTACGTATATTTAAAAATATAACTTAGAAAAAAAATATGCCCAACCACCGCAGCCGGGCCCACAGTGGCGACCAGATCACACCCAAATCAAGCCCGAAGGCGACTCGGGCGGCTGATAGAGCCGCTAATGGGCCCAGAAACGGGGTCCAACGGGGCTGCGGACGGTATAGGAGAGGAGCTCGATGGAGGGGGCGGAGGCAACTATTTAAGCCGCTCCTCGCGTCCCCCGGCTTCCGAGGTGGAACTAAATTCCCTCGACGCGTCGCGCCCCGTGCTGTAAGTGGTCACCAGGCCGCCCCCTCCCCCGGCCAGCCCAGTTCGGCCCACGTCCTCCCCCGGCCCAGCTTCCCCGGGCCACGCCCCCGACCGCTCCCCTCGTGCCCTGCATTATTTATAGGAAAAAAATAAAAAGATAACAAAAAAATAAAAATATAAAGAAATATAAAGATAAAGAAATGAAAAATAAAAAATAAAAAATAAAAGAAATAAACATAAAAAATAAAAGATTAAAATAATAAAAGATTAAAATAATAAAAGATTAAATAAAAGATTAAAAAATAAAAAATAAAAAAAGACAGCTAATAATGAGATTTAATATACATGATTTGACTACACCCTAATTGTCACAATAATAACAATTAGGCAGTAATCAAATCACATATACTAAACATTATTACTAACTGTTTTTCTTATATGCGTATGCAGTCGTATATAAACAGGTCTCGACGACCTTCGGCGGGCGAGGTGGGACTAAACATGTAGCCGCCTGCTTCCGTTGGGCGACGGGAGCGGGCGTGGGCGTGGGCCGGGGAAGGCGACGTGGGCCGAACTGGGCTGGCCGGGGGAAGGGCCGGCCTGGTGACCGCGTGCAGCGCGGGGTGCGACGCGACTAGAGAAATTTAGTCCCACCTCGGAAGCCGGGGGACACGAGGAGCGGCTTAAATAGCTGCCTCCGCCACCCCCATCGAGCTCCTCTCCTATACCTGCCCGCAGCCCCGTTGGACCACGTTTCGAGCCCATTAGCGGCTCTATCAGCCGCCCGAGTCGCCTTCGGGCTTGATTTGGGTATGATCTGGTCGCCACTGTGGGCCCGGCTGCGGTGGTTGGGCATATTTTTTTCCTAAGTTATATTTTTAAATATACGTAATCTTTGTTTTTCACATAAAAAAAGCCGTCGTCCAAATTACAGCACATAGCAAAACCGTATTAAAAATCAGTGCCAATGATGCATACAAGGGTGACACCCACATAAATGTTGTAGCAAATACCGATCACGACATGTTTATTTAGTTGCGGAACATGCTAAACCATGCCGCATTACAATAAAAAGATGTCTTACTACGAAGAAAATTGTATCTAGTACCGACAACGGCACGTTTATTTAGAGCAGATAATAGGCAACATCCCATCCTCAGACTCGTTTGTTCTCGATGATCTTCAGAATCTTCTCTTTCACTACTTTCATTGTGTTGCATTCCGAGAAAAGTATTTCAGCTAGAATGCGTCCCCTTGAAGAATTAATAACTGCTTGGTCAAACTCAAATATCCAATCATCTCCGTCCTAGTTTTCAATGCACTTGATCACGAAAAGACCACAAGAGACACTGCAAGACACCACGAGTTGTGTTATTCATGGATCAAACAAGTACATTTGTATACCTCATTGCGAACGTACCTGTCAGTTTGTAACGGCATAGCGTATTCCCTTATTGGCCAGGAAGATACGTCAGGATGTTCCGTTGCAATAATAAAGTTCACCTCCGTCGTATATTTAGCTATCTCAGCCCTCTGAAATTAAAATTTGAAATTCATATGAAGTACGTGTCGAATAACTACATTTAGGTTTACGCGAAGTTGTAAGCTTACCAGCTTAGCAATTTTTGTAAGAACTGTATTGCTGCAGTCACCAAGAGAGTCTAAGACTTGAAACTCTTTTTTCTTGTTGTGCATAAGAACTGTTATCCAATGACTTTCTTGCACATGAAAAGAAAAGTATGCCTACAACAAAGTTTTTTTATGTTGGTGTACCCACGGATAATTATGTAGTATAAAAGAATATAGTAAAGTTAAGTACCTTATCTTTAATGAAATACTCTTCAGTAATTCTAGACACCATTTTACTTTGATTTGTGAAATGTTCCATAAAATGTTTCTTAGAGTTCTTAACCTTTCCATCAGCACGAAGGATAAGCCAGTGTGACACCCAAGATGATAATATGTGATGGTCAGCACGAGGATTATGGGTCTGCATATGGTTGCAATAACTATTGATGACCTGAAAATAACATAACAACAATACGCCTATTAGGTAATTCATACAAATGACATGTACAACTTCATAAATTAATGCCAATACTTACGGCGCCCTGTAACCACTTTTTTGAAATAATGGCTTCAAGCATATTAGGTGTACATGTCTCCCCACCAATGCCTGTCATGTGCACAACAGTTTTCCTACAAAGCTTCTCCGAGGCTGCTAGTTTCTGGACATAAATCTTAGCAGCCTCTATGTGTTCCTCATCAATGTAATCGGTACTAACCAGTGCAGCTCTCACACCAAACAAATCTGAAATAGTAAACAACAATGAGTTCATAAAGTGTGCATGCAAGGACAAAAATATATTGGAACAATAAATTACCTAGCACTTACTTTTCTTTGGACGTTTGCGTCCACCGTTTTGCTGGTACGGTGAACGATAGTATTTTGACTGTTTCCTCTTCCGTTTCCCATCATTATCCTTAGTGCCTTTTACTTTAGCTTTTTTAATAAAGATGTTCAGACTATCCATACTAATCTCCTCAGATTTATCCGCGCTAGACCCGTCTGACACTGTATTCATATTCTTGGGGGTTGCGGTAAGAGCTGGAAACTCATTTGTGTCTAGCGTTGCTAGAGATGGGTCGGTTGAATTACCATTTGATACGTCCAAACGTATCTATAATTTCTGCTTGCTCCATGCCACTTTTGGGTGATATTGCTATGATATTCATACACTTCCATACACTTTTGATCATATTTGGACTAACCTACTAATCCAGTGCACCCCAGTGCCAGTTTCTGTTTTCGGCTGTTTTTGTATTTCAGGTTTTCACATTACGAGAACTGCCAGGAAAAATCCAGAAAAATTATATAAAAATCAGCGTTCCAGAACCTACCTTGCGCCCGAAGGACAGCCGGGGGGGGCACCAGGGCTCCAGGCGCCCTGGCGCCCCCCCCCTGGGCCGCGCCGGGGGGCGCCTGGGCCCCCCGAGCCCCGTCTGGTGCCCCCTTTGGCATATATTTAGAGCGTCCTTCGAAACCCTCGGGACGGGAACTCTTTTTCGCGATCTCATCTCTGTTCCGCCGCCGCCGCTTCCAAGATCGGGAGCACCAGGAGAACTCTTCCCGGCACCTTGCCGGAGGGGAGGATCACCATCGGGAGCCTCTCCACCACCATGGACGCCTCCCGGATGAGTTGTGAGTAGTCTCCCTTGGACCATGAGTCCATGACCAGTAGCTATATGATGTTCTCCTCCCGTTCTTGTGCTTCACTAATTAGTCCTCGTGAGCTGCCCTACATGATCGAGGCACATATGTAATCCTTATGCTGTTGCTATGTTGAGTTTGTTGGGATCCGATGGATTATGAGATTATGTTCAGATTGTTCTTGAGTAATATATTTGATCTACCTCTTTTATATTTATGTTCATAAGTAATTCTTGCATGTTCTCCGTTGTTATCTATTGCTTTGCCCAAGTAATGGGTAGTGACTCCAAGAGGGAATGTTATGCTCGATTGTGGGTTGATAACCCTCAACCGTAAGGGATCGAGATAGTCTTCGCGGGTAAGAATAACCCAATTTATTGATTCGACACACGGGGAGCCAAAGAGTATTTATAAGCTTTGACAGTTGAGTTGTCAATTCAACCGCACCTGAAATATACTTACTTGCAACAAAAGATAAGTGGTAACAGTGATATGATAGTGATGATAGTAATAGTAAAAGTAAACAGCAAAAGTAAATAGCAGTAGTAAATGGCAAAAGTAGCAACTAGTGACAAGCAAGGTTTAAAATACTGTAGGCTAGGGAGATGGATGGTTGGGCGCTGCATGGATGAGATAGATTCTAACTTGGGGCACGGCACACGGAAAAGTAATGATCATCTAGGCAAATATCAAACATTAGGCATGTATCCCGTAGGTAGTTGTACGTGCTTGCAATAAGAACTTGCACAACATCTTTTGTCCTACCATCCCGCTACGAACGGGGCCAAAAGGAACTTATGGATATTAAGGTGCTCCTGTCAAAGAGCACCGGAACAAAGCAATGAACTCAATGAATACATGTAATCCTCAAACTACGGACCGTCCCCTTTGGTGTCCCAAGCTGTCACTTCTGGGATCGCTGGTTCCGAACCGTAACAGGTGCAAACAACTCATAGATAGGATCACGAACACAAATATATTCATACAAACACATATGGTTCAGAACTGAAATCATGGCACTCGGGCCCTAAGTGTCAAGCATTAAGAATAATAAGTTGAAGCAAAGATGATAAACACCATAGTAGATGATAGGCAACATGCCCCCAACGATCTGATAAACTATTACATGATCTAACTCATCCAATCCCTACCATCCCCTTCGCCTACAGCAGGGGAATTACTCACACATGGAGGGATAAGTCATGGAGGGATGATGGAGTGGTGATGATGATGACGATGGCGACGATCTCCCCTCTCCGGAGGCCAATTCAGCCTCCAGATTAGCCCTCCCGAGGAAGAACAGAGGGTGGCGGCGGCTCCGCGACGGAAAACTGCGAAAGAACTTCTGATCTGGGGTTTCTGCGTCGGGAGTAAAAATACGAGGTAAAGTAGGGCACCAGGGGGCGTGGGACCCACCCAGGCGGCCCCCCGGCGCGGCCGAGGGGGGGCGCGCCCATAGGGCGCCTGGGCACCCCCTGGCCCCCCTCTGGCCCCACTTCTGGCTCCTGGTTCCTTCGGGTGCGTGGATTTTCTGTGATTTTTCGTGGATTTTTCTGAGATACTTAAAAATCCGTTTTCCTGCACACAAATAAACCATACAGGCAACTCTGCTGAAAACAGCGTCAGTCCGGGTTAGTTTAGTCCAAATCATGCAAGAATGAGGCCAAAACAATATGAAAAGTGTTTGGAAAAGTAGATACGTTTGAGACGTATCAACTCCCCCAAGCTTAGCATATTGCTTGTCCTCAAGCAATTCAGTTCAACGAACTGGACGCGACAAAGAAAACTTTGACAAACTCTTTTGCTTCATTAGATGTATATAAGCATGTACTACGAAAAGAGTTTAGCAAGTATTGAAACACTACTTATGAGGACAATGCAAGGAGCAATCCTTCTTTCAAGTAACCAGTCACAAATACTTAAAAGTAAATAATATATTACTGAAAATCAAGACAAGATTACATTGCACATAGCTTGAGCATATTAGGGTGGTATCTCGCTAGCCTCCATGAGTGAAGCAAAACATAAATGCAGTGACTCCTCCAGAGTTTTAAAGGAGACTAGAACTAAGAATTTCAGAATAAATCATATCACAAGTATGCAGAAGACAATGTAATACTTTGGGACAATGCACATTACACTCAGAATGACAATTATGCTCTCCTAGTCAGTGCTTTGAAGAAAGAAGGTGAGACTCTCGAACCGTGGCTTTTATTGGCAAGGTTGAAAACCCGTGGTCGGAAACAAAAACTAAACATGTACCAGAGCTCTTGGTTTTAAAAACAGAAGTAAACATGTTTTGAGAAGTGCATATTTCGTCAACGAATGCTAGCAGATAACTCAATCACTTTTTGAGTGGACAAGTCTCGAGGAACGGCTCCCGCATGAGGACGATCACATCCTCTTAATCTCCTTTGTTTATCAATGCCAAAGTTTTCTGATTTCTCATGAACAAAGCGTGAAGGAGGGTTTGTTTGTTATATTATCTTTTTGAGTCGGGCGCACTCAATGCCAGTTCCTTTTCTTATTAGGGGTTTGCACATTAGACATGCAATCCAGGGGTGAAACTTGTCCAACTTAAAAAGATCATGAATTAACTACTACTTCCTCATGAGCTAAAACATAGGCACAAAAGAGAAATGCTTTTGATTAGTTTCGAGATGGTACATGAAAGTCTTCGTTAGGAATGGCAGGTAAATACCATGTATAGGAAGGTATGGTGGACTCATATGGCATAACTGGTTTAAAGGGTTTGGATGCACAAGCAGTCATTCCGCTTAGTACAGGTGGAGGTTTAGCAAAAGACTGGGAAGCGACCAACTAGAGAGCAATAACGGTCATAATCATGCAGAGCGACAAAGCAACATTGAATCGGGCATGAAGGTGATATAACTATTCTAAAACTCAAAGATCATCAAGGCAAAGTAGACTTTTTAGTCTTAAACATGTGTAAGCATGTGCCAAGTCAATCCAAAAATTCTCTAAAGGGAAATACCACCTTAGTATACCAGACTATGAACAGTGCAATGCATGTAGATCATTTCAATAACACATTATACACTCTAGTTATTCGGGACTAGCCACAAGGAAAGCATGAACCACTGGAAGAGCATTGTAAACATAGCACTATGTCGCTACAAGCTGGTCTCTAGATCATAAGTACAGACATATGTACAAAAGTAGAAACAATAAGAGTTCATACCGGTCTTCCTTGTTGCTTCCCTCCAGTCGATTTTCGTCATTACTGCTTGTCACTTGCACGATCGAACGTAGGAAATATAATCAAATGCCATCACGGACTCGAGCTGATCTCTGAAAACAAAGCAAACTAAAGAGAAAAGGAAATCTTTTTGGATTTTTCAAAGGTTGAATAAAAGCAAAAGAAAGAGAAAATCTTTTTGTTGTTTTTGCAAAGAGATAAATAAAGAAGAACGGGCAAAAACTTCGAAAAGATCAAAGCGAATAAAACGGATAATACAATGGAAAAGCGAGAAGGGCACGTACTCCCCCAAGCTTAGGCTTTTGGCCTAAGTTGGTAGTGGCTACTGCCCCCAGGAGCCTCCTGCTCTGGGGGTATGGTGGTGAGTCCAAGGGTCGTAGAAGGATGCTGGCGCGTACACCGAACTCCTCGGAGTCTCCCACGAGGAAGGTTCCGAACGCCAAACAGAGGAAGACCCTTCACCAAACTCGGTGGCGGTCTCTTCCTGAAAATGTGGTATCTCACCGTGCCTCTCCTCGTCGGGCACAACCCCCTCCATGGGGTTATGAAACTGACGCTGGACCATGAACTCATCGAACTGAACAACATCAAAGGACCATCCGTTCCTGCGAGAAAAATCAAACAAAAGAGGTGCAGGTAGACGGATCTCGCGTTCCGCGGTAGTTCCGACACGCAAGATATAAACAAGATTATCAAGCTCAGAACCCATGGTAATAAACTTATGCCTTTTCATAGCAGCAAGATCAAAGCTTAAATAAGTAAAAGGAGTATCATCAGGGTGTGGGGTGCCTCCAAGATGCTCTAAGATAAGTGTGACATAAACGCCACCATATAAGTCTCCCTTGTTACCGTTCATAGCAAGGCGTCAAGCAATTAAGGCACCCAGATTATAATCAGACCTCCCTGAGAGGGCTGCTGCCAGGATAGCAATATCCGGAGCAGAAATGCTGCTCGTGTTGTCACGAGCTAACACCCCTCTAGCAATATAATATGCAAAATACGTAAGGTGAGGAAACAAGATGCTGGAGATCTTCGACCAATGAATATCCCTCGTACCCATGCTGCAGAGAGAGTTGATGATGGTTTTCAGCTCGGAGGGCTGAGTGGCCATCCTTGCCGTCCTCCCAACGTTCGGCACACCTATTATTTCACAAAAATTTCCCAAAGTCATGGTGATAAGATCATTATAAATTTTAAACTCAATAGCACCTGAATCAGGATTATATCTAAAACTGTTAATGAAACTGGACGTGAGTTTTTGATACTGAGTAACATGGCTTGTGACGAGCCGTGTCAAACCTGCATTAGCACAAAGATTATAAAACTCATCCTTGATTCCCGCAGCTTCCATGAATTCATCACATGGAAATGTCATCGCACGTGCTGGACTTGTGTCTTCCAACAACTCCAGGGGAACATGATCTTCATTATAGCTCACCCTAGCAGTCGATGGTGAAGCTGCGGCTCTAGTAACTCGATCGGAGTGTGCGGGCCTCCTCTTCTCAAGCCACCCTTTTGCCCTTCCTAACAAACTCATTTCTGAATTTTTTTACAATTTACAAAAACGAGGATTAAAACAAAGTGAGCTAAGGCAAACTACTCAACTCACTTGCCCAAGGCATAAACTTGCATCAAAACTTGGAAAATAACTTTCTACACATGCATGCAAGCTCATCTCTACAGCACCAAGAACTACTAAATACTCACAAATGAGGCCACCAATCAAAAATCTTATTGGAGGGGTGGAGGAGTCACATACCAGGGAGTATTTGCTCAAAATTTCAGCTCAAATAATGGGTTGTAGAGAGAGATCGAAGAATCGCCTCCAAGAACAGCAAGAACACAAGAACAAGACCAGAACTCGAGTTTTTGGAGAAAGAGAGGGAGGGAGGAAGAAGACATACCTGGAGGGGGGCCCTGTGGGCCCCAGGCGCCCTGTGGGCGCGGCCAGGGGCTGGGCCGCGCCAGCTGGCCGCCTGGGCCACTGGTGGTCCCCCCTGGCTGGCCCCAGGACTTTTCGGGTCTCTCCCGTCGTGGAAATTTTTATTATAATTTTTCTGGAATTTTTCTGAAAACTTCACTGTTGAAAATTTTTCGAAGTTCAAAAAGCTGCGAAACTCTCTGAAAACTTGAAGCAGTTAGTAGTATTGTGAAGCTTCAAAAACATAAATACTTGGTACAGCAAGTAGGACAAAACTAAAAACAAGTGAAAACATAACAAGCTCAACTTTTTATCCATATAAAACATGTTCACTAGTAAGGTTGATCAAGTCTTACCAACAAACAGGCGATATATAGAGCAAAAAGTCTCACCTCCTACGAAGTAATCACTGAACCTTTACTTTGATGGACATTGTCCCCACCATGATAGTTTTGTATTTGTGAGGCATATGTAGTGGACAGTCCCATTCTCCAATTTTCACGGTCTCGATATTCTCTATAGAGTTGAGGGCATGCCTCCTGTCGGTCTTCTTCGGAAAATATACCGTGTGTTCTTTATCATTCACATGGAAGGTAACCTTCCCTTTATTGCAATCAATAATAGCACCTGCGGTGTTAAGAAAAGGTCTACCAAGAATAATGGACATGCTCCCATCCTCGGGCATGTCAAGCACAACAAAATCAGTAAGAATTAAACAATTAGCAACTTCTACGGGAACATCCTCACAAATACCTATCGGAATAGCGGTTGACTTGTCAGCCATTTGAAGGGAGATATCTGTAGGAATTAGTTTCTCTAAACAAAGCCTCTCGTAAAGAGAGAGAGGCATAACACTCACTCCTGCTCCAAGATCACATAAAGCAGTTTTGACATAATTATTCTTTATGGACCAAGGAATGGTGGGTATACCTGGATCACCGAGCTTCTCAGGAAACTTTCCACTGAAAGAATAGTTAGCAAGCATAGTAGATATTGCATCATTAGGAACTTTTCTTTTGTTAGTGACAATATCTTTCATATATTTTGAATAAGGAAGTAACTTAATAGCATCAGTCAAAGGGATTTGAAGAAAAAAAGGTTTAATCCACTCACAAAACTTATTAAAATGCTCTTCTTCTTTGGATTTGATGGACTTACCTGGAAAGGGCATGGGTTTCTGTACCCATGGTTCTCTCTCCTTCCCATGTTTTCTTGCGATGAAGTCTTCTTTAGTGTACCTCTTACGTTTGTCAGGTGCTTCTTCTTCTCGAACTTCAGGCGGATCATTCTTCTCATTATCATTACCTTCAGGTTCAGCACCGTCTTCAGTCTCAGCATCGGAGATAGATACACTGTTGGGATCAATAGCTGGTTCTTCACCTGCAATAGGATCGTTAGAATTGTCAGTCTCTTTATGTTTCTTCTTCTTCTTTGGAGAGACAACAATTTCTTCTTCGTGCATTTGAGAATCCTGCTCGATTCTCTTCGGATGTCCCTCTGGATAGAGAGGATCTTGAGTACTAGTTCCTCCTCGGGTCTTAATCCCAAAAGCCTGCAAATTATCTTGTTTGGCATTGTTAGCAAGCAAATCTCTTTGCACATTAGAAATTTGATCAAGCTGAGTTTGAACCATATGAAAATGCTTCACAAGACATTGAACATCATTAACTGTTCTATCTAAAACATCAAGCAGTCTTTTGATAGCAAGGGAATTATCATGCAACTGACTTTCTATCCTCTCATTAAAATGATTCTGTTTCATAATAAAATTATCAAACTCATCTAAACATTGATCAGGAGGCTTACCATGAGGGATGTCACTTGCGTTGAAATCTAAAAGAGAGTGTACCTCTACCATAGGAGGGTGAGTGGTAGGCTCACACAGCTTCTCAATAGGGGGTAGATTCTTCACGTCTTCAGCTTTAATACCTTTCTCTTTAATAGACTTCTTTGCTTCTCGCATATCCTCGGGGCTCAGAACAAACATGCCCCTCTTCTTTGTTGGTGGAGGTGGTTCAGGGACGGACCAATCTTCATGGTTTTTGGCAATCCTTCCCATCAGATCTTCTGCATCGTCCGGTGTTCTTTTCCTGAAAACACAACCAGCACAACTGTCCAAATAGGACCTGGATTCATCAGTTAGACCAGCATAGAATATATCGATTAATTCATTCTTAGGGATTTCATGTCCTGGTCTAGCCCGAATCAGACCGCAGTACCTCCCCCAAGCTTTAGGGAGGGACTCATTCTGCAACTGTTTAAAGTTATAAATTCTTTGTAAAGCAGCATGTTGCATGTCAGCAGGAAAGTACTTATCAACAAAAGAGTGAGCTAAGTCCTGAGGGCTCTTAATGGAACCGCATGGGAGTGAATCATACCATGCTTTAGCACCTTCCTTCAACGAGAAAGGAAGAAGCTTGGTCACATAAAAGTATCGTATCTTTTCATCTGTGGTAAACAGGCTACCCAACTCACCGAGTTTAGTCAGGTGTGCAATAGCATCATCATTTTCTCTGCCATAAAAGGGGTCAGCTTCAACCATAGGTATAAGTGAAAGATCAACAGAGAAATCATAATCAGGATCATCAATGCATATAGGAGATGTAGCAAATTCAGGATTAGGAACGGTTTTGTTCTTCAAAGAGTGTTTTTCAAATAACTTCTTAATAGCTTCAAGGTCAGAGCCGGAAAACTCTGTCAGTTCCCTGCATAAATCTTCATCTAGTATATAGTAATCATCATCAAGGAGACTCTCCTTGAGTTTACTCAAATCAGGATAATCATAAGTTTCACCAATAGGGTAGCGAGTAACAGGGAGTTCAATTCCAGATTTTTTTGCAGCAGCAACAATTTGTTTCTCAAGAGCATAACCAAGCGAACTAATATCATCAAAAGTAGTAGAAGCATCATCAAGAGTATCAGACATAGTAACAGATTCAGTAGGAGCATCATGTGGTGGTGGTGAGGCAAACTTACTCATAACAGAAGGTGAATCAAGCGTAGCACTAGTGCTCACAGCAGTACCTCTTCTTGTAGTGGATAGTAAGATTGGAACCTTGGGGTCTCCTTTCTTGCCCATAGTGGATAAAGTGCAGCAGGTAGGATACCTCAAGTAGACTTGTAAATATTGCTATGCTCCCCGGCAACGGCGCCAGAAAACGGTACTTGATAACCCTCAACCGTAAGGGATCGAGATAGTCTTCGCGGGTAAGAATAACCCAATTTATTGATTCGACACACGGGGAGCCAAAGAGTATTTATAAGCTTTGACAGTTGAGTTGTCAATTCAACCGCACCTGAAATATACTTACTTGCAACAAAAGATAAGTGGTAACAGTGATATGATAGTGATGATAGTAATAGTAAAAGTAAACATCAAAAGTAAATAGCAGTAGTAAATGGCAAAAGTAGCAACTAGTGACAAGCAAGGTTTAAAATACTGTAGGCTAGGGAGATGGACGGTTGGGCGCTGCATGGATGAGATAGATTCTAACTTGGGGCACGGCACACGGAAAAGTAATGATCATCTAGGCAAATATCAAACATTAGGCATGTATCCCGTAGGTAGTTATACGTGCTTGCAATAAGAACTTGCACAACATCTTTTGTCCTACCATCCCGCTACGAACGGGGCCAAAAGGAACTTATGGATATTAAGGTGCTCCTGTCAAAGAGCACCGGAACAAAGCAATGAACTCAATGGATACATGTAATCCTCAAACTACGGACCGTCCCCTTTGGTGTCCCAAGCTGTCACTTTTGGGATCGCCGGTTCCGAACCGTAACAGGTGCAAACAACTCATAGATAGGATCACGAACACAAATATATTCATACAAACACATATGGTTCAGATCTGAAATCATGGCACTCGGGCCCTAAGTGTCAAGCATTAAGAATAATAAGTTGAAGCAAAGATGATAAACACCATATTAGATGATAGGCAACATGCCCCCAACGATCTGATAAACTATTACATGATCTAACTCATCCAATCCCTACCATCCCCTTCGCCTACAGCAGGGGAATTACTCACACATGGAGGGAGAAGTCATGGAGGGATGATGGAGTGGTGATGATGATGACGATGGCGACGATCTCCCCTCTCCGGAGGCCAATTCAGCCTCCAGATTAGCCCTCCCGAGGAAGAACAGAGGGTGGCGGCAGCTCCGCGATGGAAAACTGCGAAAGAACTTCTGATCTGGGGTTTCTGCGTCGGGAGTAAAAATACGAGGTAAAGTAGGGCACCAGGGGGCGTGGGACCCACCCAGGCGGCCCCCCGGCGTGGCCGAGGGGGGGCGCCCACAGGGCGCCTGGGCACCCCCTGGCCCCCCTCTGGCCCCACTTCTGGCTCCTGGTTCCTTCGGGTGCGTGGATTTTCTGTGATTTTTCGTGGATTTTTCTGAGATACTTAAAAATCCGTTTTCCTGCACACAAATAAACCATACAGACAGCTCTGCTGAAAACAGCGTCAGTCCGGGTTAGTTTAGTCCAAATCATGCAAGAATGAGGCCAAAACAATATCAAAAGTGTTTGGAAAAGTAGATACGTTTGAGACGTATCATGGGTTCATGCCCCTCGATGACTAGTTTGAGTGACAGAAACATGAGTCTAGGGGATGTGTTGTTGCCACAAGGGGGAAAACAACGGTGCTTGTGCCCGCGGGTGCAAGGATTGTTTACTTTACGCAAAGTTCTTTTAATGCAGTTGTCTGTTGCATTGAGTTTACACTATGGGTGGGGCTCGCAACTTAATACCAGCGAGATGTTCTGGATAGATATCTCAAGGTGGATGATTAGTAGTAGATATTGATGGATTTCGGTCTACTTACTTTGGCGTACCGCCCATGCTTTGAACCTCAACCTTTCTTGCAGTGTACTCAGCATTGGTTTGCGTTCGTGGTCCTGTCAATTGCCGAGCTGTAATTCGTTTACCTCACATAGCTGTTTTATCGTCTTTTGGGAGTGAGACATCACTAGTGAACATCATGAGACTCCGGTCCATATTACCATCATTGATCACATCCGCTATTTACTTTTCGCTATTACTTACTATTGCAAACACTATCTATCACTACTATCATTTGCGTTTAACCCTTTGTGAACTACAAGGCCGGAGGGATTGACAACCTCTCTGTACTCGTTGGGAGCAAAGTTATTTGTATCTGTGTGCAGGTCCACGTTGATTGCTAATATCTGGCGCCGTTAGCAGTTGACACCTACTTGTTGAACCTAGGAGTCTCTGGAGATTCGATCCTTGGCATCTTTGCTAAGGGAAAAACTTCCACAACACTGCATCTTACACCTTCCACTTGGGGTAACCAACGAGGGGTTAGAGGCCCATCAAGGAGTTTTTCTGGCGCCGTTGCCGGGGACTCCACTCTTCAGGATAGGGGAGTTGCATGCTATCTTTTACCTTTGCTTTTTAGTCTTGTTAGTTTACCTTTCAGTTTTTGCTTTAATACCTTTTTATCGAAAATCACAAAAATAGTTATCTTGCTTGCTTGCTACTATGGGTTCCACCGAGAACACCAAGTTGTGTGACTTCACTAGTCACAACAACGATGACTTTATCAGCACACCTATCACTACACCTGCCACTTCAGCACCTTCATATGAAATTAAACCTGCTTTACTGAACTTAGTCATGAAAGATCAATTCTCCGGTGCTGGAGATGTTGCTGCTTTACACTTAAACAACTTTGTTGAACTTTGTGATATGCAAAAGTACCAAGAAATAGATAGTAATATTGTTAAGCATAAGCTTTTTCCTTTCTCCTTGAGAGGAGGAGCTAAAATTTGGTTTCAGTCTTTGCCTAGAAATAGCATAGATTCTTGGGACAAGTGCAAAGATGCTTTTATTGGAAAATACTATCCACCTGCTAAAATTATCCAACTTAGAAGTAACATAATGAATTTTAAACAATTGGATAATGAACATGTTGCCCAAGCTTGGGAACGTATGAAATCTCTTATCAAGAACTGCCCTACTCATGGTTTGACTACTTGGATGGTTATCCAAAATTTTTATGCAGGCTTGAACTTTACCTCGCGGAACTTGTTAGATTCGGCCGCGGGAGGAACTTTTATGTCAACTACACTTGGTGCTGCCACGAAGCTTCTCGATGAGATGATGACCAACTATTCCCAATGGCACACTGAACGCGCTCCAACAGGTAGGAAGGTAAACTCTGTCGAGGAGATTTCCTCCTTAAATGAAAAAGTTGACTTGATCATGTCTCTACTTTCGAAGCAATCTACTGTTGATCCTCGTGATGTTCCTTTAAATTCTTTGATTGCTCAAGAACAAGTAGATGTCAACTTTATCTCTAGAAACAATTTTAACAACAATGCTTATAGGAGTAACTTTGGTAGCAATCCTAGACCGTTCCCCTCTAATTCCTATGGGAACAATAATGCTTATCCTAGTACCAAGAACTCCAATACTGAACTAGAGGTTATGCTTAAAGATTTCATCACTACCCAAAAAGCCTTTAATAAGAGTGTAGAAGAAAAACTACATAAACTAGATGATCTTTCTTTTAAGGTAGACCATTTAGCCAATGAGGTAAAATTGCTAAAAATTAAAACTTCTCCTCTTGAGGAGAGGGAAGTCACTCCTATAAATGCTATTCAAGTGAAAATTAATGAAAACATTAGGATGATGGCTAAACTTAAAGAGAGATGGGCTAGAGAAAGGGAGGAAGAAGATAGAATTAAGAGCCTTCCGACCCACCACACTGTTGCTACTATCCAAGTTGTTGAGGATGTTCAAACTCTTAGCACCCAATGTACTCCTGGTCCCATTGGACCTATTAATGGTGATGCTATGACTATAGAAACTACCAAACAAATGAACCTAAAGGACACCACTACCACTTTACTTGATGCTCGTGACCTTGATTTTGATAATTGCACTCTTACCGAAGTTATTGATTTCCTTCACAAGATGTCTAGAGACCCCCGCACTAGCACGCTTAACCTTGCCTTTACAGAGCATATCACTAATGCTCTCATCAAAGCTAGGGAGGAGAAACTTAGAGTAGAAGCCTCCATACCTAGAAAGCTAGAAGATGGTTGGGATCCTATGATAAAAATTAATTTGAATGACTTCTCTTGCTATGCATTATGTGATGTTGGAGCTAGTACCTCTGTTATGCCCAAAAGACTATATGATATGCTTAAATTGAAACCTTATGATTCTTGTTCTTTTGGTGTTCGTCTCGTTGATTCTTCCATAAAGAAACCTTTGGTGAGGATCGACGATGTTCTTATCGTTGTCAATGATAATTATGTTCCTGTTGATTTTACTATTATGGATATTGAATGTGATCCTTCATGTCCAATTATTTTGGGACGTCCCTTTTTACGCACCGTTGGTGCTATCATTGACATGAAAGAGGATAATATAAAATTTCAGTTTCCTCTCAAGAAAGGGATGGAACACTTCCCTCGAAAGAAGATAAAGTTACCTTTTGAGTCCGTTGTACGGGCTAGCTATTCTTTTACTCTTGATAAAACTTGATCTATATGCATTATGCCTAGCTTAAAGGCATAAAAGAAAGCGCTTTTGGGAGGCAGCCCACATGAATAAATTTTTATATTTTGCTTTTGTTGTGTCTTGATGTTGTTTACTACAGTAGCATCATCATTGTATCTTTGCTTTTCATATTTGTGCCAAGTATAGCCTCTGATTGCTAGAAAGTTCAAAAGTTGTGAGGTGCTGTCCAGGAAACAGATTCTGTCCTTGGATAGAAAAATTCGTATAAAATCACCAGATCATCTTTTTGGTCTGAATTTTTTCGACCGCGTTCTCTATATAATTTTCTTTCGTGCGTCTGTTCTGAGTTTTTTTATTTGAGTTGCAGAAGTACCCCGAACAAATCATTTACTACCTGCTGTTCTGTTTTTCACAGATTCTGTCCTGTTTTGCCTTTCCTTCATTTTGCAAACCAAGAGCTTGCTTTTTCTTTGCAAAAACCTTTTGGCAATCTTGAGAAACAGTAGAACTTCAAGAATATCTTTATTTCCAGCAAGGTGCAATTATTTTATTAAGGGTACTAACCTCGCTAATCAGATTATGATGAGTTATGTATGAAGGGAGTTTTCAAGTGTGCGAGGAAAGATGATAAAAAGATTCAGGAGTGTCAAGCGCTCAAGCTTGGGGATGCCCCCGTGCACCCCCAAGAAATATTCAAGGAGACTCAAGCATCTAAGCTTGGGGATGCCCCCGTGCATCCCCTTCTCCATCAACATTATCAGTTCGTCTTTCGTTCCACTATATTTTTATCACTTCATGAGTTATGTGCTATGCTTGGAGCGTCTTGCTTTTAGTTTTCTTTTTAGTTTTTCATAATGAGTCGGAACTCAACGTTCTTTATGTGGGAGAGAAACACGCTCCACTTCTACCTAGAACATAACATAGAATTTTCATGTCTATCCTTGTTGTGTGTGTTCTTTGTCTTTTAATAGCTACTATCATGCTCTGCTCTTAGTATTCATGCTTATCTTTTTCAAAGAGCTTTTCTTTAGTTGGTTGCTTGAACTCTCTTTAATTATCATGCTTATCTTATTAAGAGAGTTTGCTTCCGTTGCATTGGTTGATATGTCTATGATAAAGATGCTACGTGCATAATGGCGCTTAGTAGTTCAGGTTTTCTTATGGTTAATCTCAAATAGCTGGGGGATTCCCAATGTGTTATTGGAGTACCAACTTGATTTGTTTGCCAATGATGTGGTATGGTTTAGTAATATCTTCCTTCAAGAATTTATTTTGATTGACTTGGCGTATGCTCACGCATATTTAAGACTGTAAAGAAAGTCTGTCAAGCCTTGATGATCTTTTATTTCTGAGTAGCGATATAACTTCCATGCCTGATTCAATATTGCTTTGTCGCTCTGCATGATTATGACCGTCATTGCTCTCTTAGTTGGTCGCTCCCAGTCTTTTGCTAACCTCCACCTGTACTAAGCGAACTAACTTTGCAATACATAGCTCATGGGAAAGTAGCTTAAAAACTATTGTGGTAAAGAATATGTTGCTTATGTATCTTATTTCTTATAAGTTGCTTGCTGAGCGGTAACCATGTTTTTGGGGACGCCATCAACTGTCACACTTTTGTTGAATATCATGTGAGTTGCTATGCATGTTCGTCTTGTCTGAAGTAAGGGTGATTTGCCATGGGTTGAATGAGTATGCATATTGTTAGAGAAGAACATTGGGCCGCCAACCAAAGCCATGTATCATGGTGGAAGTTTTAGCTTGGACATTAATCCTCAATCTCTTATGAGAATATGCTTATGCATTAAAGAGGAGTCCATCATCTATTTTCTATGTTGTCCCGGTATGGATGTCCTCAAGTTGAGATCTATCAAAAACGAGAAATCAAATGCGATTTATCTCCTGGACCTTTGTACAGGTGGCATAGAGGTACCCCTTTGTGACACTTGGTTGAAACATATGTAATGCAATGATAACCCATGGAAATCCGAGCTAATTAGGACAAGGTGCGAGCACTATTGGTATTCGATGCATGAGGCTTGCAACTTATAGGATGTCTTATGCATGACACATATGAAGTACTACTACCGTTGACAAAATTGCTTCTATGTTTTCAAAATAAAAAGCTCTAGCACATAACCATTCTTTTACTTTTTGAGTCTCCATCTTCTTTCTTCAAGCACCAACAACTGAGAGCATGATTGTCATTCTGAGTGTAATGTGCATTGTCCCAAAGTAGCATTGTCTTTTGCATGATTGTGATATCGTTTATTTTGAAATCATTGTATCTAGTCATCACTTAAACCTTGAAGGTGCCCCTGCATTTATGTTTTGCTTCACTAAAGGGGGCAAGCTAGATATCACTTTATCATATTTTCACATCATGTTCATTGCAAATCTTTTTGATGTTTCAGTTTCATGTTGTAAAACTTTCAGTCATTTGTGATTTTCTCATGAGGCAACTTAATTACTACAGATTCATTGTCTCAGTAAGCTTTTGTCATATGACTATAAAAAGTCCTATATGGTTAATGGCATGTCACCACAGAAATTATTCTTGTTATCATTTACCTACTCGAGGACGAGTAGGAATTAAGCTTGGGGATGTTGATACGTCCAAAACGTATCTATAATTTCTGCTTGCTCCATGCCACTTTTGGGTGATATTGCTATGATATTCATACACTTCCATACACTTTTGATCATATTTGGACTAACCTACTAATCCAGTGCACCCCAGTGCCAGTTTCTGTTTTCGGCTGTTTTTGTATTTCAGGTTTTCACATTACGAGAACTGCCAGGAAAAATCCAGAAAAATTATATAAAAAATCAGCGTTCCAGAACCTACCTTGCGCCCGAAGGACAGCCGGGGGGGCCACCAGGGCTCCAGGCGCCCTGGCGGCGCCCGACCCCCTGGGCCGCGCCGGGGGGCGCCTGGGCCCCCCGAGCCCCGTCTGGTGCCCCCCTTTGGCATATATTTAGAGCGTCCTTCGAAACCCTCGGGACGGGAACTCTTTTTCGCGATCTCATCTCTGTTTCGCCGCCGCCGCCGCTTCCAAGATCGGGAGCACCAGGAGAACTCTTCCCGGCACCCTGCCGGAGGGGAGGATCACCATCGGGAGCCTCTCCACCACCATGGACGCCTCCCGAATGAGTTGTGAGTAGTCTCCCTTGGACCATGAGTCCATGACCAGTAGCTATGTGATGTTCTCCTCCCGTTCTTGTGCTTCACTAATTAGTCCTCGTGAGCTGCCCTACATGATCGAGGCACATATGTAATCCTTATGCTGTTGCTATGTTGAGTTTGCTGGGATCCGATGGATTATGAGATTATGTTCAGATTGTTCTTGAGTAATATATTTGATCTACCTCTTTTATATTTATGTTCATAACTAATTCTTGCATGTTCTCCGTTGTTATCTATTGCTTTGGCCAAGTAATGGGTAGTGACTCCAAGAGGGAACGTTATGCTCGATTGTGGGTTCATGCCCCTCGATGACTAGTTTGAGTGACAGAAACATGAGTCTAGGGGATGTGTTGTTGCCACAAGGGGGAAAACAACGGTGCTTGTGCCCGCGGGTGCAAGGATTGTTTACTTTACGCAAAGTTCTTTTAATGCAGTTGTCTGTTGCATTGAGTTTACACTATGGGTGGGGCTCGCAACTTAATACCAGCGAGATGTTCTGGATAGATATCTCAAGGTGGATGATTAGTAGTAGATATTGATGGATTTCGGTCTACTTACTTTGGCGTACCGCCCATGCTTTGAACCTCAACCTTTCTTGCAGTGTACTCAGCATTGGTTTGCGTTCGTGGTCCTGTCAATTGCCGAGCTGTAATTCGTTTACCTCACATAGCTGTTTTATCGTCTTTTGGGAGAGAGACATCACTAGTGAACATCATGAGACTCCGGTCCATATTACCATCATTGATCACATCCGCTATTTACTTTTCGCTATTACTTACTATTGCAAACACTATCTATCACTACTATCATTTGCGTTTAACCCTTTGTGAACTACAAGGCCGGAGGGATTGACAACCTCTCTGTACTCGTTGGGAGCAAAGTTATTTGTATCTGTGTGCAGGTCCACGTTGATTGCTAATATCTGGCGCCGTTAGCAGTTGACACCTACTTGTTGAACCTAGGAGTCTCTGGGGATTCGATCATTGGCATCTTTGCTAAGGGAAAAACTTCCACAACACTGCATCTTACACCTTCCACTTGGGGTAACCAACGAGGGGTTAGAGGCCCATCACCATTCTCCTCGATCACGAAGGGGTCGCCTTCATCTCCTGTACCGGGTGTGTTGTGATGCACACCTTTATCACACGTCAACTTCTTCTCATTTCCAGTGGTGAAGGATGCCTCCAACCCGTTGTCCATATCTTCTTTTGCAGGAGTTGATTTTACATCTGTCCAGTATTTTGATGGACCATACTTGTCCACCCACTCTTCAGTATTCTCCACAAACTCAACCTCTTCACGAAACCCCATGTTTGACTTGGAGACAAGACCTTTCTTCAACAGCTTCTGTAGTACTATCTGCAATGACACGTCGATAACATTAACTACATGCGAACATTATGAATATGTAAACTCATGTAAATTAAAATACACTTCACTCGTTACCTCAGCACATTTTCCAGGGAGAAGACTAATTTCTTTTTGCATATCTTTCATGCATTTCATTACTTGATCTAATGTGGCGTCCCTGCTCGACGAAGCCTCATCTCTATTATCTTTTCTTCGTGAGACACGACATGTTCGATCTTCCGGCTCCAATTCTTCCTCCGCAATTTTTCCTTGTTGAGCGATTAATGTCTGTCTGTACTTCTCACTTATCAAGTCATCAATCTGTCACAGAGCAAAGCAAATTAATTCCCTCTACATTTATATAGTCACATAAATGCATGCAGTACGAACTATTAATACATACCATCCCATTACCACGACCGTATGACGTGTCGTACGCGTCACGCTTCTTAGCCTCATCTTCTGTCCAATTAAGCATCAACGGATATTCATGAGCTAGTGGATCAAATGTCTCTAAGTCCAGTGGCTGCACTTTCTCCCAAAACAAGTACTGCACAAACATGAAGGACATTAGCAAACGTTTTCTGAGAAAATATAACTCGCATTAAACAATTATATAATGTAAGATTTACCTGTAGGAGGGCAAGGTTTCCGACCGGCCAAGTAAATTTTGTAGTATCTGACTGGGTCTTTGTGATGCCTTCAATGCAAACGCGTAAAGTAAACGCGTTCCAATTAAATGCTTTGATGGCCTCCACATCCTCCACTAACTTGTAAAAAGCATTAGGAACTTCTTTCGTGGAGTGCGGTGCAAGAACAGTGCCTAAAAGTACCAGAACAATTCTACGGAGGAAATCATCATCGTATGTGCCACTGGCAACGATGTGCTCAATCAGCTGGTCTATCATCATTTGACCCGTATTGGAATCTACAAAACGACTGGGCACTTTCACCTTCAACTTTATCCCCCCTTTGCCTATCGCTTTCATGGCATCTTTGCCCTTGTTCTGAAGCCCAAAAATGTCAAACACATCTTCAGTGCGCAATGATATCGCACCGTTTTTTGATGGCATAATGAATTTTTTTCTTTCCAAATCATATGATTTAATTATGAATTTCAGCAAACACTTTCGCATGAGAACACTGGGAATCATCAACAATTTTTCTAATGCAGTGCTTGCAAAACGCTTTTTCTGCCTAGAGTTAAGTCTGCTGACCAACAAACACCACTTCTCAACAGAACAAAATATGTCTGCGTACTCGTCCATCACTACAAATATGAGCAGCAAAAATATTAGCTCGTACTACATCTCTTCGAAACATGATGATTGAACATTAATTATGGAAAAAAAATTACC
>LR738712.1:32667073-32689727 GCA_902687465.1 Secale cereale
GCCCCCCCCCCCCCCCCCCAATGCTTGTAGGCCGACCGTCGTCGCTGACGCATGAGCCCGAGGTGGACGGTCATTAAATTAAGTTGACCGTGGTAGTTGAACGGCCGCCATGTGGGGTGCGGCAGACACCGAGAAGGTGCGTGAGGCGTCTACTTTGCGTCCGTCTTTTGCGAATGGGTCGGCGCGTTGGGCCTTCACTTTTGTCCGCGTCGACCTAAATGGATGTCGGCGGACAAAATGAGTACCTGCGGCGGAGTTGCTCTTTGATCCACACTACAATCTATGTGTGAAAGCTTTGCTCCGCGGGCGTGGCAGCAAGCCAGGAACACAATACTAGCATATTTACAATACCGGATTATATCTCTAATTAACAATCATTGACTTGCTCAGGCACAATGTCGCGTCATCAAACTATTTATCTCTTACAATCACGATCAAGGCTTATATAAATTTTCAACCTTTATATATTTCATTCAAGTAGTATCACAACTGAGTTATGCCTTGTATATCAACAAGGAGAGTGTGTACATGTATGTAGACGCACTCGTACCATCCAATAATTGCTTTGTTATATCATCACCTAGCTATTGCTTTCCTCAAATATCATCACATCGATACCTTCCAACAGTCAACCAACGATCTTGTATTTGGCATGGGAGGTGTTGGGAACTCATTTTTCGCATAGTAGGGCAAAAATTCCAGTATCCATGTCTTGGCCTCAACATCTAGTATATATTGTTTTGGTTTTCCTCGACAGACATGTCCCTAAATAGGTTTGTGGTGGAAGCGTGAGGGTAATATAATAGTCTGAGGAAGCTATTCAGCCCAGTGAGCATGGATGGAAGTGAGGATAACCTAGAGATTGGGTACAACTGCTTGGTGATTTACGCAATTCTAGTGTACTCCTAAGTTTGTCATAATTAATTAAAGGATGTCCAAATTAATTCACTTGAGTTGAAAATAACTAGCTTACATGTGGGTCGAGTTGCTAGTATGTTGAACAAGCTCGTCAATGTATTGTTAATGGTCCAATAAACAAGAAAGGTATGGAAACATAAATGACGAATAATTTTTTATATGAAAGTATTGTGAAATGCCCCATATAGATTAGAGGATTCAGTAGGGATCGAATTAGCAATTGTTCGACCAGCCATTTGTGCGTTACCTAAAGTGTTTCTTGTTGTATAACTAAACAATTTAATGCTAATTATTACGTGACTATGTTTATGATACGTTTGAATACACCCCCCTCATATGTCAAACTGATATGTACAATCCATGTGTAAAGTACATGAGAGTCTAGTAGGCTACTAATTTGCCCCCCACAATTGCCCACCAGAAGGAAATAATAAGAGTGAATTTGTGACTCTTGTTGATACAAAGAAAATATTAATGTCGAAAAAAGATATGAATTACATCTGACCTCCAAACCAACACGACTCAAGAGCTACTAAAGTCATCCAGGATGCACACCAAATTATTACAAAAGGAAGGCGGAAAAGTGAAGAATGGAACAACTACATCAAACAATAGCAACAACAACAATCATTAATGATGGCAACACCAGGTAATAGGATATGTGCCAACAAGGGAATGACGCACGAGAGTTGCCGTCGCTGGACCCCATCACTGAGACCAGATCATGCGTTTTTATCCCGAGAGGAGTCTTAGTAAACTCCATACAATGCCTTCAATAAGGGAATGTCGCGTGAACGATGGCATTGTCGAGTTCAACCAATTAATGAAGGTCAGACATAGAGTTTGAACAAGTTAGGAAAATACTTAACATGTACTCTTATGGTTGACATTTCACATATGCCAATACACAATTTTGGTTACTATTTTTACTTGTAACATGCTAAAAGTATATATAACATAAAAAGTTGCAAGTCTTAGATATTCTTCTTCCACGCTACCTTCATACTTCTGCATGTAGTTGTTGTCTTTTAAACCGTTGACAAGGGTTTTGGTTATCGAACAAAATACAACGCGAATCACCCGATAACCAAAATTACCGGTTTACAGTAATTTATGGATTATGTCAAATACTAATTACTCAGTGGCCCGTGGAATATATTACGTCCATAACACTTAGCTAATTTCCTTGAGGTCATTGCATCAAGTCTCACTGCCAAAACTTTTATCATTATATTTTTTAGTCAGCTAAGGTGAAAAAAAAAGTTACAGTGAGAAAGACTCAAATCGCATGCACCGCAGCAAAGCAGAGAGCGCTCCTAACACCGCGCCGGCGTGGATACTACATCAGTAGCAGTGTTCCCACAATAGTTAAAAGTAAAAGTAAAATAAAACTTTATTTGAAAATTTCATCTTATAAAGATACGTACATATCCGGGTCCTCCCCACCCCCTCAAATTTTTAACCTGTTAGCCAAATCCTTGTAGTGCATAATGTAAAGTGACATATATTTCTCGAGGAGAGAATCTTAATGTACTCAAAGATCACATCAACCTTAAAAATATGACTGGGGCACCATTGTGCGCCGCTTGAGAGGAAGGTGTGCGTGTGTTTCTCCAACCTAAAGAAAAAAGAAAAAGAAAAACATCACCTTCATCTCAAAAAAAAAAAACTCTCACACCAGCCAACCAATAGATGACACGTGGACATCACACTCATCTCGAAAAGAAAAGAAAAACTTACTTCTATCTTAAAAGAAAAACACTTTTCTAAAAAAAAGTTTCACAACAGCCAAGCCATAGCTACCACTTGGCATAGCTGAGAGGCCACCCTTTCCATCGGTCTTAATGGTTGTACTACCGCTGAGGCTTGCGGTTGTTCCCGGTGTATATATAAAGAAGCTGAGAAGGAGCATCTTTGTCACATCAAATGCTTCCTATTCGCGCCAGAATTGCACCCGAGTGAAGTGAAGATATGTTTAAATAAGTCAAGATGGAGATGAGGATTCACAAAAGATCATGGCTGTATTCATGACGAGAGCGAAGTTTAAGTTGTTAGTGTAGCATTGGGAGGCATTGGGATATCATTCTACCCTTTGTCTGCACCTCTAATTATTACCAGCAAGCCCTCGGAAACAACACTACTCCGTTGTCCCCGGCGCCATTGCGAGAGGTAGAGCAGAAGTGTAGACAACGACTAAAGCTAGGGGTGGCACGCCTCTATACCTCGAAGTGCAGGATGCAAGACGAGGAAAATACGACAACATCACTTTGGAGGTGCTCTGGTTGTGATGAACTAATAGGCCACCACATTACGATTATTAGAGCTCAACAAAAGTCTGCTGCTTGTTGGACTTTCGCTTATAAGGAGAGAAATTATAAGCCTACAAAACTTCTGTAAGTGGAAAATCATGGATTTAATTTAATTCCATTTCTCTCTGCTATATGATCCATTCTGGATTTCTGTAGCTCAGGCTACATGGTACTCCCTCCGTCCGAAAATACTTGTCATCAAAATGGATAAAAGGAGATGTATCTAGAACTAAAATACATCTAGATACATCCCCTTTTATTCATTTTGATGACAAGTATTTCCGGACGGAGGGAGTACCCCTTAACTTTACCATCCATTTCTGCATCGCGATCCGTGCAGACGCATTTGTCTTTTTTGTTTCTCTCAAACGACACAACATATAAACTTTAAATTTTGCAGAACAACAATACATTCTAACTACAAACTGGGAAAAAACTTTCAGATTTTTTCATGCATTTTAAATACTTAAAATAATATTTTTAGTCAAACAAAATCTCATTTCGTATATTTATATTAGACCAAAAAATCTAAAAGTTTTTGCACACATTGATGTTCTAATGTTTGTTTGGTCTGCGAAGTTTGAAGTTCATATGTTGGTTCTTTTTAGAGAAACAAAAAAGAGAAATCTTCTTTTTGTAAGTTAGTTGGAGCGTACGAATCTCAAAGTAAGGCTGAAGGGTTGACGATAAGAGGTTTCATGTAGCCTGAGCTACAAAGAAACTTTGCGTACATCCTGACGAGCTAGGTAAATCTAGAGAGGAAGAGGTGGGTAGTCATGAAAGCCACAGAGGAGGAGAGAGAATGAGAAGAAAAAATGGAGCCATAGACATGCTTAGTACTCTCTCCGTCCGGAAATACTTGTCATCAAAATGAATAAAAAGGGATGTATCTAAATGTATTTTAGTTTTACATACATATTTTTTGTCCATTTTAATGACAAGTATTTTCGGACGGAGGGAGTAGTAATTTTGGGGGAGGAGATGTGATCGAGCCTAGTACCGCAGAAAGGAGAAAGAAGCCTATGACACAAAGCGACCAAGGATTCCACCTGCTCGAGAAGTAGCGAGAGCCACAATGTGCACCAAGTAAACCTCCACGTGTTCGCGCACAGGTGATGGAAAAATATACCAAAGGCCTTGCGTGTTGGGATCATTAACTTTGTGAGATTGCTTGAGTTTGCACCACCACAGTAACAACAATCATGTAGCTTGTCAATTTCATGGGTTTGTATTGCTCACAAATTATTGTTCCTACATCTTTTCATTACCGATAACATTTCTAGAGGCTGGATTAGCCTGACACTAACGGTTTAAACTTCCGATTTTGGATTATATGAACACTGTTGAACAACTGCTTGACCGGCAGGGCAGAGAAGAGATGACTGTGTATTCCGGTTCAAATGTAGCAAGACTGCAAGAGAGTGGTGTTTGGATATGTTGGCGATTAATAATGTCTAAATGAACCTTTTACTGTTAGTGGATCCCCTGACAATCAAAGACAACTTGGTACTTACTTACACCACATTTGTGTCTTTGGAACCATACACTGAATGTTAGTATTTGCACTGTATTGGGAGTCTGAAAGAAAGCATTCGTCTCTTGGGTGATTTGGAATAGCGTAATGATAGAGTTTTCCAAAAAAAAATCTATGTCAAGGATTATTTTTTCCAGCATCTAAAGAGAAGCGGCATTGTGGAATCTTGCGTGTGCTAATTGCCTTGGCGATGTAATACCGGCAGAGTAGTTTTTATCCTGGCCTCGCCTATTACTTGTACATACTTTTCTCTCTTAATTAATAAAACATGGCAAGCTTTTTCTCGTTGTTTATTAAACACACGAGATGATTTTCCTTCTGCACACCAAAACACTCTCGAGCAAATAGTACAGTTACTTGATTCCTATGGTGTACTTTTTTTTCTCTGGAAATAGCCACCGAGGGGAAGACTTCCCACCTGTATAATGTTTTTAAATACTACTCCCTTCAATTAAACATAAGTGTTGTGGTTTTAGTTCAAATTAGTTCAAATTTGAACTAAAACCACGATACTTATTTTGGAACGGATAGAGTATGTTTCTAAATAGCATTGTGTTGCTGCTTGGTAAATTCATGATGGTAGTTGGAGTTAATAGAAGGAAAAAGTACCGTATTTGTAGGGATGGCGTGGAATGAGGTGGACTAGTAAGCTCTAAAATATAATGACATGCTAGCTTTGGGCTGATTGCCGAGACTAATGATGGTCAAATTTATATTTATATATTTTGATGTTTTTACAATTATTTTTTAACATTTTACTGCTCATCTGTATGCATATGCACCCGGGAGCAGAAACTCCATATCTATGTATGATCTTTGTCACATAAGTCGACTAGGGGTGTGTTATCGACGTTGCATAGATCCCTCAGCCGACTAGGGATGTATTGCAGCTCGGATGCATATCTCAGCCTCTCACCATAGTTGCTGATGCATTTTTTCTAACTCAACCACAAATTTCAGTAAAATAATAGGGTCAAGGCTAACACATTCGTGCGGATTTTTTTCTTACAGAAATTAGACCCCAAAAAAATTACAATTTATCCTTCCCCTTTTCCAAAAACATGGACAAGACAAGTGAACAAGCAAAAGCATTGAAGAATCATTTTCCCCTTGGTGGTTACCTAAAACGGTGTTGGTTCCTTGACGGATTGATATATGTCATGACATTGGGCAAGGCGAGCAGCTCCCGTGTCATAAAAAAGGTTGAAACAGAGGATGACCATCGGCCTCTGCTTCTAGGCGATACATGCAACTCTTTATTAATTATTCATAAAAATCATACAAAGTAATACATCAATAAATCTGAAACTATCATCTTGGCAACATCTCACGCTACTCCTATCTACTTGATGAACGGATGTTGATTGTCCGAGTCGAATATCAAACAGACATCGTACCAAAGCCTAACATCTAAAGGCAGATGCCTCAACCAAGCCGCATTGCTGGGTCTGGGTCACACACCGGTTCGACGCACTCTTAGATGTCGTCGTTGCCGTCTTCCACCGATCCATCTCCAGAGCAGGTACTGACGCACCGACCTTGCCAGGCTCGCCGTCGACGCAACCACGGCGCTAACTAGACAACGCCACCATCCTGCACGTATCCATCCACACGCGCCCGTCGTCAATCCTCCGCGGCGCCATGCCGCCGAGATCTATCGTCGGCCGTGCGGTAGATGTAACACCGCTCCTCCTCTTGTCCCCTCCAGCCAACACTTACTTCAAAATGATGCCCCCAAGAGGGAGAACGACACCGAAGGCGACGCCATCGTCCGATTCGGTAGACCCAGGTCTAGGGTTTCCCCCGGAACATCGCGATCGAGTCTTTATTGTCCCATAATAGGCACCGCAAAAATGCTCCACAAATAAACTTTTTTGGTAGAAGGAGAACCACCCCTTGGCCACAACATATTGGTATCGTCTCATTAGTTGGGAATAAATAAGAGACCATTTTCACTTAGACCCTAGTTTCGATTGAGTGTATGTTTTATGCGTTTTTAGTCACTAAAGATTGACCGTTTTAAGCACACATATGTTGTACTTATTCCCTTGATCTTCCAATTTCACCCTGGATGTACAAGATTGATGACCTATAACGATTTGACGGTATCGTAAAAGATCTATAAATTGCACGCCCTTGAGGTTTGTTGATAAAGGACTCGTATGAGGCTATCCAATTGGCAATGACATAAACAAAAGACTCGTATGAGGTTGCATTGTTGTATTTTGAAACTGTTTAAATGTAACACTCAATATGGCTATCGACCTTACTTGAAATGCTAGGGCCTCACTTCATTCCAAACATCTAAAGTCGGAAAATTATTGGAACAATTGGTGAAAGGATCGATATGGTTGACTAGAGGGGGGGGTGAATAGGCAACTAACAATTTTTAGCTTTTCTTAACCAATTAAAATTAGGCGACAAAATAAGTTGTCTAGATAAACTACTATGAAGACAACTAATGACAATAAGCACAACAACTACACAAGCATGCTATAGGAATTAAACAAGTAAAGCATGCAAGAGTAAAGGTAAGAAATAACCACAAGTAGAACCGAAGGAGATGAGGATGTGTTTCCGAAGTTCCTTCCCTTTGAGGGGAAGTACGTCTCCGTTGGAGCGGTGTGGAGGCACAATGCTCCCCAAGAAGCCACTAGGGCCACCGTAATCTCCTCACGCCCTCACACGATGCAAGGTGCCGTGATTCCACTAGTGGTGCCCTTGAAGGCGGCAACCGAACCTTTACAAACAAGGTTGGGGCAATCTCCACAACTTGGAGGCTCCCAACAAACCACGAAGCTTCACCACAATGGAATATGGCTTCGAGGTGACCTCAACCGTCTAGGGTGCTCAAACACCCAAGAGTAACAAGATCCGCAAGGGATTAGTGGGGAGAATCAAATATCTCTTGGTGGAAGTGTAGATCGATGCCTCCTCAAGCAATCCCGAGCAAATCAACAAGTTTGATTGGCTAGGGAGAGAGATCGGGCGGAAATGGAGCTTTTGGAGCAACAATGGAGTAGTGGGGGAAGAGGTGAGTCTCCTTAGAGAAGAAGACCCCCTATATATAGTGGGAGGACAAATCCAACCGTTATTAGAGGTTTCAGCCCGCAGAGAGCGGTAGTACCGCACCTCATGAGCGGTACTACCGCTGGCTGAGCGGTACTACCGCTTGGGAAGCGGTACTACCGCCAAGGCAAAAACTTGAGGCCAGATACAGCCACGGATGAAATAAATTACATCCGTGGCTACATCCGCAGGGGGAAACGGAAGAGGCAAAATGCGACACGGTACTACCGCATCAGCTAAGCGGTACTACCGCTTATGCTAAGCGGTACTACCGCATGGTATGCGGAAGTAAAAAATTACTTCCGCATCCACTTCATATACTTAGACTTCTGCGCCTGGCCCAGATACACGGTACTACCGCATGGGGACGCGGTACTACCGCTGGAGCGGTACTACCGTGTCGGCAAGCGGTACTACCGTGTACCTGTGCGGTACTACCGCTTGGCAGAGCGGTACTACCGCATGCTTGGCAGAAGATCAGTAGAGAAGCCACAGAATTGCCTCAACGAAAGAAAAAAACGGTTGGACCTCCAGAGAAGCAAGGAAAGGAAGTGTGGGAGAAAGATGTGTACGTGTTGATTCTACCCAAACCTTTCCGACGCGGATCCCCTCTTAATAGTACGGCTTTCCTATTACTCAATGCCACCTACAGGGAGCAAAAAGAAAAGCACCGTCCTTCATGGAATCCGAGGGGCAATCAATCGTCTTGTGCCATAAGGGAGATATACCTGTATAAGCTTACAGCACACGATTAGTCCGCAAGAGTATTGTCATCAATCACCAAAACCTATTAGGGAGAAAAATGCCCTTACAATCTCCCCCTTTTTGGTGAATTGATGACAACACGAGATTTGCACAGAGAAGAAGTAATAGAGATAGCAATATAAGCCCTAGAGTATAGGTGAGCTCCCCCTGTATGTGTGCCTACAAATGATTGTGCTTTGGACTGCACTGCACACATACAAGGTATGGCGTTCCCCTATAATCTACTCATGCGATACTCTATAAAACATTTAACTGCATAGCATAAGGACATAAAAAGTTTAACGATACGAGGGCATATGTCTTACACCATATGATTGTCTCACACAAACACACATAATAAAACCAAGTTCAACGAAAAGAAACACACACACACAAGACGACATAAGACAGCAAATGCAAATTACTCTCCCCCTTTGTCATCGAGACACCACAAAGGGAAAGAGGGGTAACGAAGATGGGTGGCAGCCCGGGAGACGCTCAGTCGTCATACTCGTCATCAAATCCCTGCTGCTCCTCGTCCTGATAGTCCTCATCAGATCCCTGCTGCTCTGGCTGAAACCCATCATCAGAGTCGGTCCACTGGTATCCCTGACGAGCCATCCAGGTAGCCTCTGGAGTGATGTTGTCCTCTGATCCATCTGAGACTGCTTCACCATACAAGGACAGAATCTTCTTGTCCCGCTGACGAGTCTTCTTGTCAGTCACATGGGCACGGTATTGCCCCTGAGCCTGCATGCAGAAGAGAGCCTTCATCTTCTGCTGGAGCTTCTTGGCCCAAGACGGCTTCTCTACGGTAGAGGAAGAAGATGGGGCAAATCTGCCTGAGCGGACATCGGCAGGCTCTTCCATAGGCTCATCCTCGGTGCCCATCTGGGCAGCAGCAGCCTGAGCGCGAGTAGTGGTGTTGGCCCAGCGAGTCTTGACGCGAAGCTTGATAGGATCATGACGGTAGCAGTCGGCCACAAACTCCTCCTCTGGATACAATTTCGCCCAAGTCTTGGAGATGAGCAGATGTAAGAAAGGACCATAGATAGGTACCTTGCGAGTGTAGATAGCAAACCGGAGCTCATTCCACATGATGTGGGAAATGTCCAGAGGAGCAGCCTGAGCGGAGCGAGCCTCTTGACACATCAGAAGCATATCCACCAGATAGGCGTGAACCTTGTCCTTGTCGCCAACACGAGGAAACAGCGTGTTGCGAAAAATCCGATACATAATGTCCAGGAAGGGATTCAGCACATAGGTTGTTTTGCCACTAGGAAGGGTCTTTGCCTCATAGAATGGAAGGAGTTTGTCCTTGTTAGCTGCTTCAGCATTGGCGTGAGGCCGAAAACCAATAGGGTTATGGAGACCCTCATCGGGAAGCTGAAGAAGATTCATGAACTCCTTCCAAGTGGCGGTCAACTTGTGACCATGAGTCATCCAAGTCATGGGACGATCTTCCTTGGCCTGAAAGTTGACAGAGGCATAAAACTGCGCAATGAGCTCAGGATCAAAATCGTTCTGAAAAGTCATGATATGTTCCAGACCCAGCTGCTCGATCAAGTCAAGGGCTTCTGCAAAATATGCCCTGTTCTGATCCTTCCTCATGTGCTCCACATCGATCCAGTGAGCATCCACATACAGATTGGCCTTGGTCTTGAGCACCAAACGCCACACTTTGTTGCGCTCGAAGTTATTGAGTTCTTCATGCATGGCATTGAGCCAGTCGGGGTCTTCGAGCGCCTCAAACACCTTCTTAGGTTCAACAAAGGAGACAAAAGCTTGATGAGCACAATAGTTTGCTAATTGTCTACGAGTGCTTACCCCCCTTTTGATGCTCCCTAAAATGTTCTCGATGTGATGTTCGTTGGAAGCAAGCCTGGAGGCAACTTTTGCAGCACGACGCTCTAATTGCTCTTCAAGTGATAACTGAGGAGCATTGAGTTGATCATCTTGAGCGTCAACATGAGCAAGATCTTGATCTTGAGCTTCCTCTTGACCTTGATCTTGCTCGGGGGACTGAACTTGGCCTTGTGCATCAATTGGAGGTTCTTCACCAACTTGAGATTGATCTTGCTCTTGACCTTGTTCATCAGGCTGAGGGCCTTCACTATGTTCTTCGGAAGCGTGTGGGTCTTGGGTTGGTGATGGTTCCACTTGAGTGGAACATTGTCCTTCTCCTTCGGCCACAAGGGGTTCCTCAACGGGTAGGATATATCCAACACCCATTCTTCTTATGGCTTGAGGAGGAATTTCATCACCTGTATCACAAGTACCACTTTGCTCCACTTGGGAGCCGTTATTTTCATCAAACTCTACGTTACTCGTCTCCTCTATGAGTCCGGTGGACTTGTTGAGGACACGGTAAGCATGAGAGTTTGTAGCATAACCAACAAATATGCCCTCATGAGCTCTAGATTCAAATTTAGACAAACGAACACCTTTCTTAAGAATGAAACACTTACACCCGAACACCCGGAAGTACTTGAGATTGGGCTTGTTACCGGTAAGAATCTCATACGGAGTTTTGTTCAAGCCTTTGCGAAGATAGAGACGATTTGATGCATGGCAAGCGGTGTTGATGGCTTCGGCCCAAAAGTTGTATGGAGAGTTGAATTCAGCCATCATGGTTCTTGCAGCATCTATTAAAGTTCGGTTCTTTCTCTCCGCAACACCATTTTGCTGAGGGGTATATGGGGCGGCATATTGATGTTTGATCCCCTCATCACCAAGAAACTCATCCAAGGTGTAGTTCTTGAACTCGGTGCCATTGTCACTTCTAATCATCAAAATCTTTGCTTCATGTTGTCGTTGAGCTTCATTTGCAAAGTTGATGACGGTTTGTTGGGTCTCACTCTTCTTCCTGAAGAAGTATACCCAGGTATATCTTGAGTAATCATCCACAATCACCAAGCAATATTTTCTACCCCCAAGACTATCAAAAGTGGGAGGCCCAAAGAGATCCATGTGAAGGAGCTCTAGAGGTCTCTTTGAATAGATGATAGTCATGGGAGGGTGAGCCTTCTCATGTAATTTTCCTTCAATGCATGCCCTGCAAGCACGATCTTTGGCAAAGCTAACATTTGTTAGTCCTCGGACATGGTCCCCCTTGAGAAGACTTTGCAAAGATCTCATATTGACGTGGGCTAAACGGCGATGCCAAAGCCATCCCACATCAACTTTAGCCATTAGGCATGTCGCAACCTTAGTGGGTTGCTCCGAGAAGTTAACCACATAAAGGCCGTTCTCGACATGCCCAACGTAGGCTACTTTAAGAGTCTTGCTCCACAAGAGGGCCACAGAATCAATATCAAAGAATGTAGCAAAGCCCATGAGTGCAAGCTGGCGGACAGAAAGTAAATTGTATGCAAGGGACTCAACAAGCATGACTTTCTCGATCGTGAGATCATGAGAGACAACCACCTTGCCAAGTCCCAATACCTTAGAAGATGAAGCATCACCCCATTCGACGTTGGTGGCCATAGTTGAACCGAGATGCACGTCCACCACCAAGTCTTTGCTTCCGGTCATATGATTTGTGGCTCCGCTATCGAGCAACCATGATCCCCCACCGGAAGCAAACCCCTACAATAGATCAATGCTTGGATTTAGGTACCCATTTGGTAATGGGTCCTTTGAGGTTAGTGACAAGGGTCTTAGGAACCCAAATGGACCATTCAATGTACTCATAAGAAGAACCAACAAATTTAGCAAACACATGGCCATCACTAGCACGGCATAAAACATATGACGGATTAAAATCGCCGGCCATGTTTGAGGGTGTGGTGGAGTTTTTCTCGACCCCACCACTTTTCTTCTTGGTGCCCTCTCCTTCTTTCACAAAGGATTGTCGGAGAGGGGGTGGTTGCTTTGTCTTGTCATTCTTCTTCTTCTTGGGCTTAGGAGCAAACCCAATTCCTTCCTTTGCCACAACTTCCTTTTGATTGCTCAAAAGGGCGTTGAGGTTCTTCTCACCTTGTATGCAAGTCACAAGGCCTTTCTCAAGTTGCTTCTTCAACTCGGCATTCTCTTCAATAAGATGCACATGCTCACAACATGGGTTAGTAGCATTTGCATTATCAATTAAAACCATGCGAGGAAAGATAGCCTTTTCCTTGGTTAGCGAAACTTGGAGTTGATCATGAGACTCCTTGAGAGAAGCATGCATTCCTTTCAAGGCCTTGTGAGCCTTGTCAAGTATGTCAAACTCCTCCTTGAGTTTAGCATGATCAACCGCAAGTTTTGCCTTCTCTGAGTTAAGGACACGAGAGACAACTAGAGCATGATCAAGATCTTTCTTTAATTTAGCATGATCAACGTTGTGTGACTCCTCAAGAGTCAAACGAAGACCACGCTCCTCCTCTAGAGCGTTAGAGAGATCCGATATCTCATCGGCATAGTCTCGACTGTGCCCTTCCATTTTAGTGATGGTTTCCTCGTGAGCCTCAATAATGTCATTTGCCTCACCGAGTTGTTCCAAGAGAGCAACCACGTGCTTCTTGGATTTGCCCTTGAGATTCTTTATGAACACATCAAATTCATTTTCTCCCTCCTTACTACCCTCACCCTCATCAATACAATTAGTTAATGAGGGATTAGAAGAGATAGTAGAGTTGACGATCGGGGTTACCTTGTTGGTGGCCTTGGCCATAAGACACTTGGCGGTGATGTTCTCGTTGGGTGAGTTGAAGAGAGATGAGTGCGGAGTGGAAGCAATTGCAATTGTGGCCATAGTGGTCACCTCATCCTCTTCATCATTGTCATCATCCTCCACATATTCTTCTTGAGCCACCAACACTTTCGGAGGAGTCTTCTTGATGAAGTTGTTCTTGTTGGGATAGGACTTTGACTTGTCCTTCCGAATAAGCTTGCCTCCAAAGTCTTCTCTCTTCTCATATGGGCAATCCGCAACGAAGTGGCTTACATTTCCACAGTTGAAGCATGTCCTTACTCGTTGCTTCCCTTTGTTCCCACTGGAGTTGTTCCTGTTGAAGTTGGACCTTGAGTTCTTCTTCCCCCAGAATTGCCTAGAAGCAAGAGCCATGTGCTCGTGATAGGCATATTTGGTGTCCTCGGGGCAGCAATCATCATCATCTTCAACATCCTCCTCTTCCACACAAGCCTTGGCCTTCAGAGCAAGATTAGGCTTCTTGGATCGTTGAGCTCTTAGGACCGCATTGTCGGCGGTAACGTCAAGGATCCTCATGGCAACAAATTCATCCAACACTTCATTTGAGGATAAAGTGTGGAAGTCCGGTCTCTGACGAATCACAGAGGACATGGCCTTGTGATAGGGCATCATGGCCTTGAGGAACTTGCGCTTGATCCAATTGTCATCCGTATCCTTACTGCCATGATCTCGAAGAGATACTGCAAGAATAGTCAATCTTCGATAAAGTTCACGAGGATCTTCATCCTCGATCATTGCAAACTCATCAGCTTCATCTTGCACCACTTCATAGTTGGAGCGTTGAATGCTTGTGCTTCCCTTGTACATTGTGCCAACATGCTCCCATGCTTCCTTGGCCACAGTGAATGGACGAAGATGAGCAATGTCTTCAGGAGGGATTGAGTCTTGAAGAATGCAAAGAGCGGACTCGTTGAACTGATGATCGGCAGTTTCTCTTGGAGTCATGTTGTCGGGATCATACGGATAAAAACCTTGCTCAATGATTCTCCAGAGGTTAGTGGAACAATGATTAATATGACGTTTGAAACGAAACACCCAAGTAGCAAAATCAGTATTTTTAACGAACTTAGGAGGGGGCCCGACGGAATTTAAATGCGGTGTGGGGACGGGTCCTCCATAGTGAGTAGGAGGAGGAGATTGGGCAAATTTCCCACTACCATGCTTAGTGACCGGGGCTTGCTCACTACTAGCTTCTCCCTTGTCGGGATTAGCCTCTGACACGTTGGTAGCGGGACGACCCACTTCCAACGGTGAGGTGGATAATTTAAGCCCCTCAAACATTTCTTTAAACATGCCCTTTACCTCGCTCGCTAGTGATTCTTTCAATGTGGTCAAGGCCACATTGAACTCCTCACGAGTGACCGAGGCTCCCCCATCTACCGTAGGCAAGGACGGATTTCCATCGGAATGGTCTTCCGTCTCGACTACGTTGTCAACCATACTCTTCGGACGGTAAAGTCCTTAAAAAGAGACGAGGCTCTGATACCAATTGAAAGGATCGATATGGTTGACTAGAGGGGGGGGTGAATAGGCAACTAACAATTTTTAGCTTTTCTTAACCAATTAAAATTAGGCGACAAAATAAGTTGTCTAGATAAACTACTAAGAAGACAACTAATGACAATAAGCACAACAACTACACAAGCATGCTATAGGAATTAAACAAGTAAAGCATGCAAGAGTAAAGGTAAGAGATAACCACAAGTAGAACCGAAGGAGACGAGGATGTGTTTCCGAAGTTCCTTCCCTTTGAGGGGAAGTACGTCTCCGTTGGAGCGGTGTGGAGGCACAATGCTCCCCAAGAAGCCACTAGGGCCACCGTAATCTCCTCACGCCCTCACACGATGCAAGGTGCCGTGATTCCACTAGTGGTGCCCTTGAAGGCGGCAACCGAACCTTTACAAACAAGGTTGGGGCAATCTCCACAACTTGGAGGCTCCCAACAAACCACGAAGCTTCACCACAATGGAATATGGCTTCGAGGTGACCTCAACCGTCTAGGGTGCTCAAACACCCAAGAGTAACAAGATCCGCAAGGGATTAGTGGGGAGAATCAAATATCTCTTGGTGGAAGTGTAGATCGATGCCTCCTCAAGCAATCCCGAGCAAATCAACAAGTTTGATTGGCTAGGGAGAGAGATCGGGCGGAAATGGAGCTTTTGGAGCAACAATGGAGTAGTGGGGGAAGAGGTGAGTCTCCTTAAAGAAGAAGACCCCCTATATATAGTGGGGGGACAAATCCAACCGTTATTAGAGGTTTCAGCCCGCAGAGAGCGGTAGTACCGCACCTCATGAGCGGTACTACCGCTGGCTGAGCGGTACTACCGCTTGGGAAGCGGTACTACCGCCAAGGCAAAAACTTGAGGCCAGATACAGCCACGGATGAAATAAATTACATCCGTGGCTACATCCGCAGGGGGAAACGGAAGAGGCAAAATGCGACACGGTACTACCGCAGCAGCTAAGCGGTACTACCGCTTATGCTAAGCGGTACTACCGCATGGTATGCGGAAGTAAAAAATTACTTCCGCATCCACTTCATATACTTAGACTTCTGCGCCTGGCCCAGATACACGGTACTACCGCATGGGGACGCGGTACTACCGCTGGAGCGGTACTACCGTGTCGGCAAGCGGTACTACCGTGTACCTGTGCGGTACTACCGCTTGGCAGAGCGGTACTACCGCATGCTTGGCAGAAGATCAGTAGAGAAGCCACAGAATTGCCTCAACGAAAGAAAAAACCGGTTGGACCTCCAGAGAAGCAAGGAAAGGAAGTGTGGGAGAAAGATGTGTACGTGTTGATTCTACCCAAACCTTTCCGACGCGGATCCCCTCTTAATAGTACGGCTTTCCTATTACTCAATGCCACCTACAGGGAGCAAAAAGAAAAGCACCGTCCTTCATGGAATCCGAGGGGCAATCAATCGTCTTGTGCCATAAGGGAGATATACCTGTATAAGCTTACAGCACACGATTAGTCCGCAAGAGTATTGTCATCAATCACCAAAACCTATTAGGGAGAAAAATGCCCTTACAATTGGTAATATGTAGGGTTTCCATGATAGGCAACTAAAGAACCAGTCAAAGGTATGATATTACTCCCTTCGTCTCGATTTATAGGGCGGGCGTGTAGTTCTAGGTCATTCATTTGACTAACTAAATGTGAGTTATATGTCACCAAAAGTATATCATTGGATTCTTAAGCAGATGTAGTTTCTAAACATATATTTTTCTTCACATATAATACATATTTAGCTAGTTAAATTCTCAACCTAGAACGATGTGCATGCCCTGTAAACCGAGATGAATGAAGTAAGGAAGTTTATGGTCCACCCAACATATGGTCGATGGAACTGAAATCTAGCTAGTTTCTCCAGTACCGCATGCTCCATGACATGGAGTACTTCTACCATATATTTTGGTACATTTAAAAGTTGGTATAAACAAAAACAACACATATACTGCATGCATCGACTTGGTTATATATTTTTAATCCAAGATCCATTTATTGCTCGAGAAACAAAAAAAGACAAATCCAAGATTAATACTGTTAATGCTCCAAATTCATGGAACAAATTGGAAAGGTACTATTGATAATTAGTTTTGTCTTTTTTGTTTCTAGATATGTGTTTTGAAATTGGATTTGATTATTAGTGATATGATTAACCAAATTTTTCTCATGACTTTTGGAGAAAAGTTTGTAAATTAAGATGTACTAGGAGTACTCCATGTCCGATAGTAGGATACGTTTGAACGTCCCAACTAGCAATTTTGAGCTAGGTGTAAGCAGGCGATGGATGATTGATTGTGGAATTTTGGGTAGGTGCTCATGAAGATAAACTCATGCCCCGACAAGCTTGCAAATGGTACTATATATGCCAATCATATCTCAAGATAACCTAGCGCGCATGAAGGGATTAACTTGAGAATCAGGGTGCTTAAGCTGCTACATTTTTTTCTATTGGTTCAAGTGAGCTAGAAACATATACGGGTATGGGTGGCATAGGGACATCACCCCACATCTGTTTAATGATCCAACGAGTACGCTTGATGTAATTTAGTAGATCCATTGTACCAATAGCTTACAGATACGGTGTATGTGTGACAAGATGGTATCCATGGTCTTCCTGCATTTATATTTGTAGGAGAGCTTTAGAGTATTCATCATATACTAGTCATCTAGAGATTAAGATAAATCATGTTCAACTTGAGAATCTTCAACTCTTTTTGACGGGGATCATCGACCTTGTTTCCACAAGACCTATTGTTACCAAATTGCGATGGAAGGTGCATGAAATTCCATAGAAGAGTTGGTAAGGTTTGCCAAGAGAAAATTTTAGAGTAGGAGTACAACCACGCTTGGTCTACTTAAAATCCACTTAAAAAGAACTTAAACAGGTTGCTTGGCCGAATATTAGTTTTTCCTGTAGTGCCCGATGGGCAACGGCTGGACCATTAGTCATCAAGCAGAGCCTCTCTCGCCAACGCGAGTGTTCCACCTTGGCATCCCAATCTATGGCGGGAGAAGTTGGGGAGGAGGGGTGCACCCAACAACATTCGTAGGCATAGAGGTGAGGTACTCTAGTGGGATACCATCATATCGATGTTTTGTGGTGTCACCGTGCCTGCTCACACATGAAGAGGATAGACTCGTACGTTGATCACATATTTTAGGAATTTGTCGGATAATGGGTGTTGGTTGTTGAAAACACATCATATTCTTTATGAACTTATAGATTTTGGCTAATGATGTTAGTTGTGAAGGTTGAACCTATATATGTTGGCAATTTAGTTATATATGTTGGCTATGATCTTAGCATATATTGGATGTGTCCCGTTAGTGGAGGTTGTCCCTATTGACGAGCCTTAAACTTGTGACATCAGTGAAAGGGGCCACTACTAACATGAAGGTCAGTCGTAAGTGGAGGGCACCCATCCACTAACATTCTCACATTGACATGCAACAAAACCTTCGGTAAAGGGAGGTTTTGGCTGGCCAATATTGTCCCTTTCAGTAGTACTGATCATGTTATAGGCCCAGGAAGAAATAGCATACGCTCGGTCGATGTCCTGCTTCTTGGGACATTGGTTTGAAGCCCGAGTATATTCAAGCAGTCTCCAACATCATGGACATGCTCCTTGCCACCCGCCTAATGAACCACTTCCTTATCATGCCACGCATCCTACTTATGCATGCACCGCATCATCTCCGTTCCTCACCAAAGAGTCCCTTGAAGCACTCAATTATTATACCTTCCGCGACTGTAAAACAGAACAACATTTGGCACCTTATGCCTAACAAATTCAAGCTTTTCATTTTTTTTCTTTTCCTTTTCATTGAATGAGAAGAGATCTGAATAGTTGCCTACTTGGTCACAGGAATGGCCAAGTGTATGTCATAAACAAGGCAACGGTGATTAGAAAACTAGAAATAGGTAACAAATTACTCTTTTGCATCTTGAAAAACATATTGGTTCTGGATTACTTTATTTGTCCGAGCTACTAGATCAACGACACAGTTGTTTGATTGCTTTACTTGTAATCATTTACTTGTAAGCAAAAACCTCACTATGAGTGCTCACTGTCGAAACACTCACTATGAGTCAAACAACTATCCAACCAACCAACATGCACATAGGAAGGCAACTAATCATCAACAATACAGTGGATCCCATGATCACCAACAACATATGTAGCTTCAAATTATCTAGCGAGAGAAGTGGATACCCTAATCACCTGATGGACAACATCCTAGAGGTTGGCCTTGTCATCATCATTGAGTAAAATTGACCACTACAACATAAACAAATAAACAGTGAAGATTATCTCAATAGGCATGTGCAACACATGTGACTCGAAGGTGTCTTTGTTATGAATGGTCCATATATCCCAAACAAACGGTAGCAATGCCCATAATTTACATATATTCACCACCAGGAAAATAAGAACGTGGCAAAGAAAAATCCTGCCCATACAAAGAGACACATCAGCAAAAGAAGAGATGATATGTAGTTTCAGTTATCACTAAATGAAAACACATGGATACCCTACCAATTAAGCTTTATCATATTATCTCTCATTACGCATAATTTTGAAAAAGTTTCCATGTGAAAACTTCAATCTTTAAAGGGATGCAAACTTTCCATATCCACTTATTATGGGCACGAGAAATATCATGCTTCAGTTAAGTCTAAACTGATTTAGTAGAAACAAGACCATTATTGTGTAAGGACTAGGTTACACCACCAGGAAGATCACTCAAATGTAAAGCTCTAAGATGTTCAACTATAGTATTTTCTTGCTCCAACAATGCGGAATGGAGAATGCACCTTAAGCTAGCATCGCAGCCATAAGCAATGGTAGGTTTCCTTGTAGATCTTGGCAAATATAAAAAGAACAAGGATTGTACATGGAAATAACCATATGTGGTTGATTGCGCACAAAATACATTCTTTCGTTTCATAATATGATGGTCACTTAAATGTCAAGTTTGGTTATTTTGGTATATCCATTTATCGTCTCTAAATGCCACTTTTTGAGCCTCACATGGATTTCAGTTCTTGCAGTATATGTACATATTCAATCCTCCAAATAGTAATTTACATTCCAATCTAGTCATAATCTATAACTTCCTCTCTTTCTTGAAATTTTAGGTCCAGCTTTAGGTTATCAATCACACATGTGTGAGTTGCATTTTGCAACATATCTTTCGTAGAATAGCATATATGCAGTTACTCCAATGAAAGAAAGGCTATGAAATCACACCATATTATACGTTGATCTTGCAAGTTGGCACCATACATCTCCTTATGTACAATTCGGACCTAGTATATGTAGACTAGTCTCCACGTGCCAAATGAATTAAATATATATTTCACAAATTTGACAACTTGACACTAGATTAAGCTATTTGTGCTAATTATAATTCAGGATAAAGGTAAAAAGGTTGGCATGGAATCCTCGAGAATCCGATCCATCCCTAGTGGAGCTATCCAAACCTACACATCTACAACATTTGTGGAGGTGATGACCACCACGAGCATATATACCCCTACAACTAAAACTATCTTCAGGATGTCTGATGAGCGCATTGTGGCCATTCGAGCAACTATTGGTCAGTTGGAGTAGGATATCTGAGGTTTGTCAACAAATCCCACATGGACTACAACGACATCTTGTCTAGGTGGGAGAGAGACATCGAGGAGTTCATTGTCAATGACGCAGGGTAGGGCAATAAGCTGAGAGTGGAATGTCTTATCCTTATAGTTAGTAGCATAAATAGACATTTCCTAGACTTATGGGTGATGAAATGGTTATGGATTTCTCCGGTGGTGATACTTTCATATAGCAAACTTTCCTTCGCAACAACATAGCCGTTCAACAAGAACGTACAGAGAAAATTTATTAGAATCCCACATGTCCGTAAGTAGACTCCACCGTCTTTATTGTATTGATCCTATTTCTGGTACAATTCATGCTACCGATTTAATTTATGCACATGTTGGCACCTCATAAAACCTTTTTCTCTCTGAGCAATAAAGAATCAAGACATATTTTCAATATTTAGTATAGATTTCACATTCTAGTTGTGACTTGTAAGAATATATAGTGTGTGTATATATAAGCGAGCACACACACAATCCATCCAATATCCAATGCCTTCCCCATGTGTTGAGCCACGGACAAGTACCTAGCTAGCAACGTTTCCCATAGTGACATAATTGGCAGACATTTACAGTTCATTGGACATGGGGGGCATTCGGAAGCCAACCTTCCTATGCTGCAATGGATGTTCCACCCCACGCTTGATTCCAGCTTAGATTGGTTTTTTTCTTCTGGGCCATGTTTAGTACTCCCTCCATTCACTTTTGTAAGTCGTTTCAGACAACTCAAAATAGGCTGTTTTGCACATTGTCTGAAATGTCTTCAAGGTCTTATAAAAGTGAACAGAGGGAGTAATATAAAATATACGCAAGAAAAAGTCAGCATCAGCCCAGTTGCACATTGAGTGCTATAAGTACTAGTTTTTATCAAGAAGATTGGGATAACACGGAGATGTGGGTAGCAAATTTCGAAAATATAACTTTGAATTTGTGCACTTTTGTTGTCTTCATAGGTTGACCAACTGCCAAAGGATGTCCAAGTTCATGTTGGAAATATGCCCTATAGGCAATAATAAAATGGTTATTATTATATTTCCTTGTTCATGATAATTGTCTAGTGTTCATGCTATAATTGTATTATCCGAAAATCGTGATGCATGTGTGAATACATAGACAATAACATGTCCCTAGTGAGCCTCTAGTTGACTAGCTCGTTGATCAATAGATGGTTACGGTTTCCTGACCATGGACATTGGATGTCATTGATAACGGGGTCACATCATTAGGAGAATGATGTGATGGATAAGACCCATTCCTAAGCATAGCACAAGATCGTGTAGTTCGTATGCTAAAGCTTTTTCAATGTCAAGTATCCTTTCCTTAGACCATGAGATTGTGCAACTCCCGGATGCCGTAGGAGTACTTTGGGTGTGCCAAACGTCACAACGTAACTGGGTGGCTATAAAGGTACACTACGGGTATCCCCTAAAGCATCTGTTGGGTTGGCACGAATCGAGACTCGGATTTGTCACTCCGTATGACGGAGAGGTATCTCTGCGCCCACTCGGTAAGACATCATCGTAATGAGCTCTATGTGACTAGGAATTGGTCACGAGATGATGTGTTTCGGAACGAGTAAAGAGACTTGTCGGTAACGAGATTGAACAAGGTATCGGTATACCGACAATCGAATCTCGGGCAAGTATTATACCGGTAGACAAAGGGAATCGTATACGGGATTGATTGAATCCATGACATCGTGGTTCATCCGATAAGATCATCGTGGAGCATGTGGGAGCCAACATGGGTATCCAGATCCCGTTGTTGGTTATTGGCGGAGAGATGTCTCGGTCGTGTCTGCATAGTTCCCGAACCCGTAGGGTCTACAAACTTAAGGTTTGATGACGCTAGGGTTATAGGGAATATATGTACGTCGTTACCGAATGTTGTTCGGAGTCCCGGATGAGATCCTGGACATCACGAGGAGTTCCAGAATGGTCCGGTGGTAAAGAATTATATATAGGAAGTGAGGTTTTGGCCACCGGAAGTGTTCCGGGCATCATCGGTACTGTACCGGGACCACCGGAAGGGTTCCGGGGGTCCACCGGGAGGGGCCACCAGCCCCGGAGGCCTGCGTGGGTCAAGAGTGGGAAGGGACCAGCCCCTAGGTGGGCTGGTGCGCCTCCCACAAGGGGCCCAAGGCGCAGGGTAGAGGAGAGGGGGGAAACCCTAGGCTCAGATGGGCCTAAGTCCCACCTAGGGCGCCCCCCCCCCCCCCCCCC